>JAOEHI010000017.1:1165040-1191088 GCA_025447815.1 Percopsis transmontana
CAATGCAGCTTTAGTCCATGAATGAGGTAAAATAAGAAAAATACGTTTATTTTGTAATTTCCAATTAACCTTACAGGGGCCGGTCAGAGTCAACCAAAGGGCTGTATGTGGCCCGGGGGCGTACAATGCCCAGGTCTGGCCTATACTATCAAGAAAATGATAGTCTTAATGGGGCCAAAATAACATCATTATTCCATGAGAGTTGAAACCCCCACGTTTGACTTTTTGCAATATAGTGATATCTTTTTTACTAAATCCAATTCGTTAAGAAAACACACTACACAGTAACTGCACTACATGTCCTTCCTAAAGTGAGTTGAGCATAGCTGATCGATGAAAGCAATTCTAGGATACAGGTAAGCAGAAACTTGCATTGGACAAGCAGAACTCTCTGTGATTAATTAGAAACAGCGATGGTGTCATCCTTCACTATGTAGCCTACCCCAGTACCCACCGTACAACACTAACTCTGCTCATAATGAACATGTTTTTTTTTAAGGCACCTTTAAGGCACCATTACGACCAAGCTGAACATGTCAACATTGAATGCATTAAAGAAAACACCAAATGTGCAACGTTATTTTGCAACAGTGGTAAAAATGTGAAAGACATCAAATAGGTGGCCTAAGCTTGACTGAGAGAGAGAGAGAGAGAGAGAGAGAGAGAGAGAGAGAGAGAAAGAGAGAGAGAGAGAAGTTGCAGTAAGTCACTCAGTCAGCAAACACTAAATCTCTCTTTTTCTCTCCCTCTCTCCTGGAGTCTTGTTTCAGGAGCTCCCTGCAATAGCAATTAGAGGGAATTGATTTTTTTTCTCATTCTGTAGCTTTAAAAATGCTGATAACATTACACAAGCTTTTGTTGGCCCAATATCTTTGGCTCGGGGTGTTCACAACAGAAACTTGATCTCCCCTGTTGCAAAACACCCCTGCAAAGGCCCACGCTTTGACTTTCACCTGTTCACTCCAAAGAAAGCTGTTGGAAAGCTGCAAATGTAGCATATAGTCCTCATTCACAGTTGAACCCAAACGGACCTATAAGAGTCCGTTCTGTACCAGTATAGCACGCATGACCGGGGGCCGCCAACAGATGCAATTGCACTCCACCTCCACTAGGGGTCGATTTTGCCATATCCAGAGGTTATCTTTAACGGGGCAGTCTGAGATTAATTTGTGTCAGTTAGAGAAACAATGTTGTTTTAGTTTCAAACACGAGGACACGAGCAACCCCTCCCACACCTGAAAAACGTAGCACTTATATAGGCCTACACAGTCTGATCCCTTTAATGAGGTGAAAGTCAACAAAATATATTTTATGTTGTATTTTATGTTGTGTAATGAACTCCGGACTGGAACTGGGTGTGACATGCTGTGGATAGTTGTCGTAATTTACGTAGTCTACAACCATTGAAATTCCAGTTCTTCCAGAATATCTTTCTTTTCTAGATATTGTACATACACAATAACAAACCATTACAATGTAGGCAGTTATGAGGTAAAAAGGATAATTAATTTGACATGAATGTTAAACAAAGCTTAAAAACACTTGAGCAACCAAAAAAGTAGCGATTTGTCAAAATCCACATGTATTTTTATCCGTTGAACTGAAGAGAATCGTAATAACAGCACATTACTGCTGGCTGAGGGCACAAATGCACACACTCACTAAAAACATTTTTACACACAAAGGCACATGGATTATTTTGGCAGCTGAGTAGTTTATTATTTTGTTTTATGGGGCTGAGAAGTGGGGTGAGGTGGGGGTGGTGGGGGTGGTGGGGGTGGGATTGTTTTGCGGCACGGCCTGTGATACGGCGGCCCGGTTTGGAGCTTGTGAGAAAGGAAGCAGCACTAAGATCAATACATCCTCTACGTAGATTTCCAGCAGTGCGTGACGTGCATGCGGGGGGAAACTAACAGGGCCGAGGATACTTTCCTTGTTATGGATTTGACATGAACTTGGCCTCGGGCCCTTCGCAATGTGATGGATGCATTATTTGATCTTCCTGTCTTTGTCAACCTCCCAGTGGTCGACGAACACCGTTTCTCTCTGGATGTGTGTGCGTGTGGCTGAAAACGTATGTGGATTGGCCTCTTTAATGAAGTGCAATATAGGTCAATGGGACCTGATGCACTGCTGGGAATGCTGCTGTATTCAAACCACTCTATGCTGCATTAGCGAGCGTTAGCGTTAGCAAGCCAAGGAAGGTACTTGAGCACTTAAGCAGCTGCATCAAGCAGACCTTGATGTATCAGCTTCTTTCGAAATTTGGAGGAAGTGTGTGTGTGTGTGTTTGTGAGTCTGTGCACGTGGGATCAGACGTCCTCTAAACATAAATAAATAGCCAATAAGCTCGGACAATGACAGGGCAATAATCTTTGGATGCGGAAGACGTCAGAGACCCTGGACAGGATTCAGATGCTCTTTGTTCCCCAAAAAAAGACAAGAAAGGAACGGTGAGATAAATATAGAGTCCCAGGTTGACTGATTTGGGAATGTGTCACCTTTAGGTCAGGGAGTCATTTATGGGTTACAATGGGGCTGAATTAATTTGAGCACAAAAACCCTTTACAAATAATAAACTAGATAATAGCTTTATGGCATAATAGAAGTAAAAATTTTTACATTGTTGTCACTTATAATATAACTAATGTTTCATCTTAAATGACATACACACAAATACATAATACATAAATAATAGCATATAGGCTTATAGGTGTTCATTTTATTGGCAATTTGGCTTAAATTTCATTGCTAAAATACGCAAGATTGAGTAACATTTTGAAATATACAAGCAAAGGAAGGGGTGCATTTTGTAGTTAAGTAACGCATGTAAGACCACTTCCATGGACAGTATTACGCTAAATATGTTAAAGAAAGACTTTGCCAGCTTTCAATAACATACAGAATGCAGTTGCACATTATAACCAGAGTGGCCGCCAATTTTCCCGATTACACTAAGCAGCTTTAAAGGCAACCATATGATTAAAATTCCAAGTGTCACTTTTGACAGACATTTTTTTCCCTTCATTCCATTTCAGCTTTTGCACTTTGGCCTAACTTGATTGGCTATTGGCTAACATGGCCTAACTTGATTGAGTGCCAGAATAGGTCAGAGATTGGTTACAATCCAGAAATTATGTCACCACTTCTGTCTTGTTTTACATAATGATTTGTCCTTCAGACAACCAAACTAACCAAACAACTGGAAAATCTTGACTTTTACGATGGATTATTTTAGGCCCTTTAAGCTTTCACACAAGCTTTCATGGTGCGTGTCTGTCTTAACCTGTGCCCTCATGGGCATCTTGCTTCGAAAAACCAAACAAACACTGAAATGGCTAACACAACTATTTAATGCCACATCAAACTATAAACAAAACTTAACATAATTTTTAATTGCTGTTAAAAATGTTAGAAACAACCAACTAAAAAATATTATATATTGTGTTAAATATACAAATTAGAGCCCGATATATAAACCACAGACAATACACACAGATGTTTACTGTAAAAACCTTTCCAAGACCACGCATGTCTCTTACCACTAAGACCCCGCAGTGTTTTTCCAAGGCCTGCATCACTTAAGCTCAATGCTTTAAAACACAAATTTTAGATAAGATGCTCAATGTGCAGTGCAATGGAGCCTCCACCGGCCTCTGTTATGGCCCCTGTGACCCAAAGCCTGTGAACCAACTCCACTGCTGACAAAATATGCCAAGACCCTTTAGGAAAGCCAACAATGTGGGAGAGAGGGAAGGAATGTCTTTCGGATAAGCAATGAGGTGAGAGAAATGTTTTTGCAAATGAATGCGGCATGACCCTAAATATAAAAACAGAAGTGCACACTGTTAACGACAGCTTCTGTCATGTCAAAAGAGGCAGGTGATTCGCTGTCAGCTGCAGCAGGTCATCAAGCAAATATAATGTGTTGCTAGTAGGAACTGTGTGAGCCAGGAGCTGTTGATATGTCCACCAGTGGGCAGTCTGTTGTCTGTTGCCCTGCCTTGACCCAGCCTGGCCTAGCTTCTTTGGACTGTTCACATATTTACAGGCTTGACATAGATGTTAAAGCTGTTCAGTATACCTTTTTAAGAGGAAATACTGGGGTTAAATTGCCATTAGCGTCAGAATTAGTCCCAATGAAACAAACAACATAACTGCAAGACCCCTTTATTTGTGTCTACAGTATTACTTACTGGTGGGAAATATACTGGCACACAGGAAGTGCTGGTTTCTGCCTCGCTGCCCACCATTGACAATGCTAGACCTCAAGGGATTTCTTCAAATTCAGAAAAAAATCAAATAAAAGGTGTGCTGAAAGAATTTGACAGATTTCAAAAACAAAACAGAATGCATTTGCGTCTTTTAACCACACAGTGCTGCTAGTTTGCCAAGTAATATTATGGAGCTTTAAATTCTAAATAAAACAAAACACATAAGCACCACCATTGGAAGAGGCCCAAAGGTCCGAGGAGTTCATGTCAGAAGCCTTCAGCCTTCAACCCTTCAGAAGCCAAAATACCCCACAAAACGCCCTAAATTGGCTAATACTTTCCAGCCAAACCACACCACACAAACATAAGTTATACTTTTTCAATCTCTATTTAAGTTTAGTGTTAGGTTTAAAACCTCCAGTGAGGCCAAGGTTAGTGTTAAGAATAGGGTTATAGAGTCATAAACAACTTTTAGGTAAAATGTATGACAAGCTCTATCTTGGCCAGAATCCATCAACCTTCTAAATGTGGAGCATTTCCTCTGCATCAGCTGGGCACAACAGACCACAAAACAAGCCGGATATAGTGCACCAAAGTCGTATTGTAGACTTATTTTACAGCTTTTTCCTGCTAAGGAAAATGTATCAACAAGAAATTGACTGCCTAAACCTCTCCGGACGTAAAACTAGATAATCACACATTTCTGGTTGAATGAAAAATCCATGGAAAATCGAGACATTCGTTGAGGAGAAAAAGAAGGTTTGCACACTGCAACAGTGCTGTTCCAGCCATTTCTGGGAAGGTAATAAATTACTATACATGGATCTTATTTTCCCTGCCTCTTTCCCCCCCCAAATGGTCCATTACATGACAGTGAATGAGGGGCCTGGACTTGAGTGGTCTCCAAAGCCTCTTTACATGCATAAACCCCCACCCTGACACGCACACACACACACACACACACACACACGCACACGCACGCACACGCACACGCACACGCACACACACACACACACACACACACACACACACACACACACACAAGCCCCCTGCACAGGATACAAGAGATTTGGATGTGCAGCACTGCACTCGGCCCCTAATGTCAGAGATGACTCAATCCAGAGGCTCCTAAATCCTGTGTGAAGGGGAACAACAGATCATGGAATGTATTTACATATTCCATATGTATTTCCATAAATCTGTATCAATTATGAAAGGGACTGTAATTTGTACACTCTATCTTTGGTAAGGGATATGAGGTAAGATGGTCATCTGACCATTTTGTAGCCAGCTCAAAAAGCCACTTCAGTTAAACACATAGATGTCTTTAGTTCCCCCTCTCCCTGCAACGCCGACCCTCAGTTTCAGGGTCCCAGGGGAGGTTAAGATTAGCTAGTATGTGATGAGATGGTGACAAATATCCAACACTCCCCTGCATCAACAATCCTAAACGCAAGCGAGGGCAGCTCACTCGCATCGGGCCGGAAAACAAAACAAAACAAAAAAAAGCAGACATAGCCAGGAAATGAGGTATCCATTTCATGCCCCCAATTTGTTTGCCTGCCACCTGTTGGACATGATCATTACCACGAAGCGAGGGGGGGGCGTAGAAGACTAAGCCGGCCACATTTATATCAACAAGCTGGGATAAAACTGTCTAATTATCCCCCACGGCCCCAAAGGCCTGGCTCCCAGCTCTCCTAACTGAGCCAGTCCCATTTGGCAGCCTGGCCTTCCGCCAAACTCTGCAGGCTGGTATCTGTAAGCACATCCTAATGACAGCTCTCTTTCAATCCTCGGTCTTTGTAATTGCCCTGGGTCGCATATAGACATTACGTGGCAGCAGGCCAGCCTAATAGTTCGTAAGGTTAAGGAGAGATTAAATGGAATATGTCTGTGCATTCGCTGTTGTATCTGTCCTATTATAGTATATGATCACTGTTAAGATCACTGTTAAGAGTGGGGTTAATTTTGACCCCTCTCTTGAAAGATGTGTACATTCTTTTTTTCTTTTTTTTTTTAACAGTACCACAGTGTTGTTTAAAATCAAGAGGTGATCTACTGTAAGTGTTCCCTGTTCAAGACGGCCCCAGTCACTAATAAGTTCTCTGTGGTTTGGTATGAGAATAATAGTGGTAACATTGTTTAAAGGTGTGCAATTCTACTTATATGTGAACAACATGTGAGTGAATTTGCCATTCAAAACCAAATGCTAAAGGCGGGGAGAGCGGAGCTTTGATGATTGAGAGCAAATGTAGACAAAATGTGAGCAATTTGCACCTGTGCAGAGCTGACTATTAACATAACAGTTTTAATGGCTATCAAAGGGATATGGTTGTTGTTGGTAGTGGGTGGGAGCAAGGGGGTCCACATCCCGGAGGGAGGCGGCATAAATGTCTTAATTAGGATGCAGGGGGAAAAGATTCAAAGTAGTCCAAGATGAGGAGGGACTCAGCGATGGGAAACCGGAGCTGATCGTCTTCCCTAGTTCAAGGCTAATTGCTGAAAGGGATATGACATGAAGGAACAGAAAGATATGGAAAGTATGTAATAAGTTGATGTGAGGTCACCTCTAAAAGCTCTACAGCTAATTCTGCGAACCCTTGTTAGCTTGTAGTGCTTCTTTATTAAGACTTCACGGTCATTCTGACACATCTCAATAGCTTTAGCATTTTTTTAACTGAACAACAAAATGTTGGCACAATCAATATGAGATACCTTAGGCCATTATAGCTGTATGAAGTTGTTAAATGTAATCTTTCACATGAAATAGTAAGTAAATACAAAATAAATATTACACTGTAAAATTTTATTTTACAGTGTGGTCATTGCTAAATCCTCGCTTACCAAAAGCTCATATCGTCTACCTAATCTGTTGGTCCTAAGCAGCTTTGATCAAGGGGCAGCTGTGTAAGATTTGATTATTCCAACTGTATGGTGCGGGCAGAAACTGGAAGCTTGCCTGAAATTCCTATCACTGCATTTAGTTTTAGTCAGACCCCAGTGAGGAACGGAGGAAGTTATTGACGTTAAAAGTGATACAGATATCTATCCCAGTGGTTCATCTTTGGCATATTGACATGAAAGCTATCATCTGGATTGGTGTACATGTATGGAATTCCTGTAAAATAAAATAACCAATAAAATAATCCATAACTACTAATGAATGCTTTTAGCTGACATCATTTTAAAACATTTCGCCAAATAAAATCTCTTTCTGGTTAAATTTGAGAGAACTAAGACACACCGCTGTTCTAAAGATCATCAGAAATGATTCCCTCGATGGTGAGCTTTAGAGAGCAGTATAACACAAGCCTACCCTCATAAAAATACAGGTGCCTTTCTTCTCTTAAAACACTTTTACAGACCTATGTTCGCTCACAGTTATAAAGCGATACATCATTTATTTATTCTTTGATTTATTTTAATAGAAAACGATGGTGTACAGGACAGAGTTAGGACATCCCCACCTGGTTTACGGCAGCATACCGCTTTTTTTTTTTTACTGCAAATGAATTTGCAAGTTCAAGGTCAAAAACTAGCTTGTACATCTCGCTAGTAAAAAAAGGCTCCCCAGCTTTCTGAAGCAGCTGAAAGAGCACGGGGATAAAGCTATACACAACTTCCAGGGAGTCTATAGGGAGACACTAAATTGAAACTAAGGCTGTGCCTGATGGACCACAGGATATGCCTGCAAATGTAGACGTATCAAAATGGCGAAAAAGTCTGTTAGTGCCCATTCATATAAACTGAGTGTCTTGTAATGTTCTCAGGCCCTCGGAGGATAGTTGCAAGGTTGAGGGAAGACTACAGGAAGAGCAGAATGGTTTTGACATAACTTTATTTTAGTGCACTGCAGGTTTTCTCTCCTCCCTGCGGTTTAATGTTGTATTCCACTGGGTCCCGGAAGGAAGCAGCCCAGTAAATCCCTACTGCTCCACTTGAAAAGGAAATGCTATCTGAAGACAGGTGAAAAAGTAAAAGATAAATACAGCAAGGCCCTTTCCTGCAGTGTTTCTCTCCTCAGGGTCCTCTCTGAGCCTTACAGTATAATGGTAGAGGCCTTGGGTTTAAAATTAGACAGAGGGAAAACTATAATGATGAAATAGCACCAGTTCACTTTTGAAAGCACAATTCATTTGATTAAAAAGTTGCAGTACGCGTTATGGACCACTGGCTGGTTTTTAGATAAGGCTGCCATGCGAGGGAGGTATCTGGTTTTTCAAGCCAATTTGCAGCGTTTGGCCAGGAGAGTGCACAGGGTCCCACAAAAGGGGATCTCCTTGATAGAAGTGGGACCATTTAAAACCTCACAGGAGATGCCTTGAGGGGTGGGGGGCAGTGTGGGGTGAATAAGGAAGTCTTCACTTAGCTGGTTATAATGAACTGAGCTGATGTGCACCACTCTAAGGTTGACATTTTTTCCTTTTTATTGGAGGAAGGAGGCTGGGGGCTGAAAAGTAAACAATGAGAGGTTATGCAGCCGCCTCAACTGCTCCCAGGGTGCTACAAAGGACCTTCCATATGTTTTTTTCGAGATTTAAACGAAACTCCAGTGTTGCCATCTAAAGAGGGTGTTGATTTTTTTTGGCCTCAATTCCTTTAAGCTATTTCAAATTCTACCACAATTTAGCATAACATAGCTCCACTTTTATTGACCAAAAAGACATATTTGTAAAAAGTTATTTCAGGAATGAAGAAAAAATCTTTGTTTTTATAGAGATGGCCGTGTATTTAAAAAATCATACAGTACTATGGATCATTAACTGATCTCAAGGGCCTTGGTGTCATAATGCTTACAAAACTAAATAACTATAATAAGGAAACATAATTGCAGCTTTAATCTCTCTGTTAATATTTATTTGTGTTTATAAGATGGTCGAATTGTAGCGTAGTAATGACTATAGGGTGTGTCTGCTATACGGAGGAAAAACAACCATCTGCTCAACCCCAAGTGCCAAGATGAATATTGTCAGCCTATGATTGGTCAGTCCAGGAGCTAATTATTCTGTACTTAAATGGTAATCAGCAAGCCTAGCTGGACCATGCACAGCAAGACAAAATATTTACATATCTGCTTTAATCATTGCCGTTCATTTATTCTAAGCCTATTGAAATAAACTTGACAGAGTATTTCCAGCTGGCTAATAGAATGGGGAATTGAAAAAAATCTGTATAAACTCAAAGCAAACATCCCATGGTCCGACTCGTACAAAAGTAATTTCAAAACCCATAATGGACGGGTGACAAACTTTATTGCAGAAACTAGGGCATACAATGATTAATATATTCTAACAGCATAACTTCAGGACAGTGTCTTGTGTGTCAATTTCAGTGAAGTTGAATGACTCAATAGACATGCGTAGTTCCTTCCAGATCAGGCAGCGATCAAATACTTTTTAGAACAAACAAAATTTGTTTCAGGGTTTCTTAAATCAGTTATGATACCCTGACAGACTTTGATATTCATCTGAAGTTGAATAGATAGTTACACTTTTTCACAGTGTATTAAGTATATAATATGTTTTACCATGAGAGACATTTTCTGAACAAGATGTAAACCAAATGTGTGTTCAGAGTTGAAAAAGATCATGAAACTAAACTGTTTCAATGTCCTAACATGCCATGACCGGTGGCCATATGTTTTCCCCAGTTATATTGGGAAACCAATAGAGAGATCCACAGCGATGCGTAACCTCAATAAATATTCCGGACCCCCAGAGACAGCTCCCAATTTGTCCACTGGTGATTCATCTGGGAACTCATAGTGCAAGACAATCACCGGCAGGACCAGGACCATCTGAAAGGCATTTCTTAATGTGTATAAATCACAGGGACCCAAAACCATGGTAGGAAAATCTCCCCAAAATCATGTGGTTGGATTACTGTTGAGCTGACCACAGTACATGTTAAGGCATCCCTGGTTCTTTTAGAGCGCTCTTGTAACTCTTGAGTTACAAGTTTTACCTTTCAGTGTCCTCAGAATCAATTCGGTCGACGCATTTCTCGCAAAAGCTTCGCAAAGAAAAAATTTCAGTTTTACAATACGTGACGGTTTCCGCCAATTGTAGCCCACACACCTGGATATTTTTAGGACTGTTGAAGCCAATGCTAATGCTAATGCTGACAGTGCTAATGCTTAGTATGTTTTGTCAGCAATGTTTAGACATTTGAGGGATGGCGTGGAGGCCTCTTAACAATAATGGTGTGAAACACTGTTCTGGACTAGATTTTATGTTTAGGAATGCAGTATTTTGTCAAGTGATTCTTCCAGCTGGAAAAATTGGAAGTCAGTAACAGGCACGTGCAGAGGTGAGTGCTCTGGGGGCTCAAGCCCCTGCCCTTTTCCCCAGAAATAAAAAGTGCCCCTCTCAACATTCATTTCATGAATAATTATATTGTGGTTAATGAAACAAAATGAACTTAAATTTAAATTAACATGACAACATGCACAAAATAGTAAAAAAAATGCATCATACAAAAGTTTGAGAATTTCTCTGCCGTGCGGACTTCACTTTGACGTTTTGCTATGCGTTGCATCTTGCTTCCAACTCTACAAACAGGTAGCCGCGAGCTTGCTTGCTAACCCAATCATTGCGGTTGGCTTTTAGCAGCATTTTGTATGCTCATACAGCCACTTCTAATTTATCGGCAGGAGAGGTGCAAGTAACTTACATAACATAGTTCTTTACATCTCCACCGCAACATCACATTACCTTTTTTACGATCGCTAGGATACATCATTCAATACTGAGTCCCGTTTCAACTCTTCACTCAGCCAGCCAGCACAACAGTAGTCAGTTGTTGAAGTCACAACAACAGTCAACAGTGGACCGAACTGTGCATCATTTTTTATTGGTTTGGAACAAAATGCATGACTACAGCTTTCAAAATGAATTAAGTCTTTTCTCTTTTAAACACCAAAACTATATATAGTCATACAATTTTTTTTACAAATGTTTACATACTATTTTTAAAACTGTTAAACTTATGTTCAAAACCTACAAGAGTACAACACAAATATAATTTACTGCATTTTGCTAGATTATATAATATTATATTTAAATATAATATAATATATAAAATATAATACTATATTTAAGAGAGATTGATCATGTTATTCATAAAATAATGTCATAATAATAATTCTAGACAACAACATATTTGGAAATATTGGAAGTGTCTAATCCTAATGGAGGTGGAAAGTGCATGACCACATGATCAGATGTCCCTTCTGGATGAAATTAATGCTGGATTCTTGGACATATCTGCAAAGGATTACCAGGGATGGATGAGGCATGCACAGAGATTCTTTCCCAGGTAGGCTATTGCAAGAGAGGACATAAGGTGTGACATGGATGAGAAATTGTGGACAAATAAGAGACAGGCTAGACTAGCATTACTATCTTGTATTATACATGTATGAAGTATTTTGGTAGATTGATGTAGGCGTTTATTGGTCATAGTAATAGTAATAGCATATTGGTCATGGTAATAGTCCAGCTTGTGCAACAACTGTTTGATTTTCCTGTAAAGATCCTGTTTGATTCATCTTTCCACTAAAAGCTTGAGCAAAGCTTCCCTTTTATGTCATTATTTTTTATCAAGGAAAAAAAATAAAATACCAATATGTTATATCAGTAGTCTCATAATCACAATTGTGACACACACAGTCTGTTTACAATGTTTACCAGGGTTATAATGAATATGTAGTTATTATTAATAATTGTAATATTGGAATTAGACTTAAAATTAGTTCCTTCGTGATAAATGCCCCTTTTTTACATTTGAGAGCCTGCCCTTGTGGAATTCTCTGCACGTCCCTGGTCAATAAGACTTGGAGGACTTAGGACCTCTGTCTCAATTATAAATAGGGAAAGTATATTTGGCACTATCACTGTTTGTATCAGACACATGTTTAGATAACTGCAAGTTAGCTAGCTTAAATGTTGGCACTGTTAGCTAACACATTTTTGGCAATGTACATAACTTCTTCAGAAGCAGACATTAACACTGAGTTATAAACACCCACACACAGGAAGAAACGTCATACCCGTATATCAACATTCATCTAATCCATATGCAGTGACAATTTTATTGTAGTCATAAAATTCTTGCAACTGCCCTTAAGCACATTGTATTTTCAGCAGGCGTTTTAAAAAGGCTTAAATTACACTCAAACGGCATCAAGATAAATGCATTGGCAGTATTAGAGTGAGTGCATTTTTTTCTATTCTTTTTCTTTTCAAGACAGGGAATTTTCCTCTGCAGCGTGCCAAGAGCAGGAGGGAAAAATCAACTCTGTTCAACTATTTGTCAACTCCCTTTAGAAACATTTAATAGTAATAAAATTTATAGCGCCGGTTTCCAAAGGATACTGCCAGTGAAGTTCATCACTTAGAAAGAGGCAATAAATGCTGCCATTGTTGTAAAGGAAACACTGCAGGAAACTGCTCATCTATCTATTTATCTATCTATCTACCCACCTAACTATCCAGCTATCTATATAAATGGATATGTATCTTTCTATCTATCGATCTTGATTCATATATGTATTGATCTATCGCTATCAATCTGTCAATCATTCTATCTGTGTAACTATCAACAAGTATTTTTTTGTTTATCTGTCAACCAACCTGTCCATTGGTCTGTCCATCTGTGTCTCTGCTCGTTTCACTCACCCTTTGTCCATCCCTTTCCGAGCAATTCCATGTCAGCCCTGCGCAGAGGCATAAGACAATCTCTTCCTTCGGTGGGACGGGCAACGACAGTACCAGACCACATGAAGGAATCCACTATCCACTAACAAGTGAGTTGCCATATGGCCGCAGCGCTAAAGCGATGCCTCGGGCCGTCGGTTAGAGAACGCATTCATATGTCACCTGTGTCAACTGCATTTAACGGCAATGATCACTTCTGCTAAAGCCTTTACGCCTCGGCTGAGGATGGGAAACAATGAGATTCATGATCTGGCAGTAAAGGACAGTAAAGGAACCGGTGGACGATTGCATCGGTCTCTCTGTGATTTGCTCACTGACTCTTTGGGGCTCTTTTCTACATGATTCCATTACTGTATAATTCATGAAATATTATAGAATATGTTAGTCATACTGTGGACCGCAGTTCAAAGTGTAAAGCATTTATTGGACAGCGTAGAGTTGCCTATAATAAGGTCATTAAAACATTAAAATCTGACAGTATGGAGGGGCGAGAGGAATCATGGTCGAAGTGAATTACAGCCCATCGAGGAGCAGTAAAGCCAGTGATGAATTAGGATGTGTTTTCTCCCTTTTTCCCCCCCTTTCCCTTTTTCATCCTGACACGGGGAAGGAAATGCTCCTTGTTTTCTTTAGGATGTGCAATTTTCGTCTCTTCATTCATTTCGAATCCTCCTGCAGAACCCTCAAGACATTAGACGGAGGATTTAGAGGCCTTTGGCGGCGGTTATAGCTCCCAGCAGAAGCTTCCTCTAGATACCTAGTGGCGACTCTGTAAGGTCAGAGAGGAAAACCAATTTGCAGAAAAAAAGAGGATGCTCTAAAAAACGCCTGGCAAAACTTCCGTTTGACATGGAGAATCAATCACTCCTCTAGTTCGCTTTGCTGTAATTACTGGGCAAATTACATCAATTCTGAGCACATTTTGAAATGAGCTTTGAAAACGTTAAGGGAATAATGTATTCCTCTATGATTGGAGAAAGTGAGTCACTCTAGTCTATAAGACAAGTATCGTATCTTCATTTAGACTGATTTAGCTATACTTTAAACTGTAATGGCTTAGTGGCACAGATGGCACAGATTTTCACATTTTCAAAATCACCACTGTTTAGGCTTATGACTCAAGTTGTTAATCTACTGTATAATACTGTAGTAAGTAGAATCTTTGCAGATAAGCACTTTAACCTAAAAGATCACAGGTACAGCTTGAAAAGTGTTATCAAGTGTATATTTTACATGTTCTGTAGATTTTTAATGGGAATGATGATCTTCTGAATGTAATCAGGACGCATGCAAAATACTACAATAGGCCTGGCCATTGATCAGTTTAGATAAACCAGGGTTATGCTGTACGTTAATGAAAATGAAATGAGTATCGTTCTAGAATAGCAAATGCCATGCTCCACCACACGCATACAGTGCATGGCTGTGCACATGTGTAGATCCCATTAAGCATTGGTTACTACCGCAGAAACCTGTGCAATTTATGGGGAAATAAATCTATCCCCTTCCTGAAAATTAAAACGAGACTCTAAAGGGTGGCACTAAAGAAAAGCTCTCAGAAAAGAGAGCCAAATGGAACAACGTCCACCTCTGTCTTGAGTCAGTCACCATAACACCACCCAGCGATTTGGCTTTTTCTTAAACAATTTTACTCATAGAATTTGTTTCCTCTGAGATTTGTTTTGATTTTTTTTTTCCCTCTCTGGAGTGTTAGTTCTGTTTTTTCCCGTTTTTGTGACTACTCCATGGACTTTGCCTTGTGCTGCCTGATTCAGAGGATTCTTGTTTTTTCGTTTACCCCTTTGGACTGAGGAAATATTAAAACCAGATAAACTCTCTTTCTGTGCCAGCCTCTGCTTTTGGGTTGTCAAGCCTGAATTTACCTCGGTCAGTAGAGCATCACATAATGAATCCGGGAGGGTCTAAACCTACCCTGCTCCTGACAATATGTGAGCCTAGTTGAGTTGTTGATAGTGTTCAGCTGACAGGTGGCTGGCTTGATAGACCTGTTGAAGCCAAATGCAAAAGTGTGACTCTTTACACCGCCCATTAAATAATACGGGTTCCAAAATACTTCTTGGTAAAAGAGCCGTTTTAGAGAAAAATGACTGTTGAGATCAGTATGTGTACTCAGAGATATTATTGGCCAGGGGTTCTCCAATGCTGTGTCAACAAGTAATGCATGCATTATGCTCAAATAAATATTCTCCTTTTCTCAAGTAAACACTAAATTGTTTCACTCCCAACTTGTATGTGAGGTAACATTTAGCTTCAAATTCCCACACTGAACTGTGAACTATTTATTATCTATTTAGGTGTGGTGATAATATACAAACTATAATATAATCATTATTTTTACAGACCATTTTAAATATAACATTTCAGTTGGAGGTCTTGAGCTGACTTGATTTTTAATTTAGTTTCAAACTATTTCACTCTTTTCAACAATTTGTACTGGGTGGTGGAAATGGATTTGATTGTTTGAAAAGCAATTTGCCTAATTTACTACTGTAAGTAGACAGAAACCAGCAGATAATAAATTGTGCCATGCTGAAAATCTACTGGACCAAGATGACTAAAGAAAAACAGCATGCTTCAACTTCTGTTGGCATTTGTTAATGCCTAACTGCTCCCAGAATGTCTTCAGCTGCTTTATGAAACCCAAGATCGTGATTGTTGGCAAATTTAGTGGTTCTACAATTCTGGTAAAATAAATAAATAGAAGCAAATGCATCAAATCAGTACCGTTTCAGTGTATAGTTAGGAGGTTAATAGTACTCTGTTCAAATAAAGGGAAAAAAAAGCCTATTTTCCAGGTCAATCGTTTCAACCTGTTGGACCACTGGCTATTTCTGCATACATGTACTGTAGGTCGAGCTCATATGTGTGAATCACAATTTTTTTGTTTGTTTACACCAAGTAGAATACAACTGTGTACATAGGACAACAGGTCCTCCCAATGTTATTGCTGTTCCCAAGAGTCAGCCTAATACTGTATTCCCACACTGAACTGCTTCCCACACAAAAAGGGATAAGCAATTAGGAGTGACCAATTGTATTTCCTGAAATTAAGTCATTACTGCCATAGAGCAATGGAGCTCATTAAGGTCACACCTGACTGCAAAGCTTGAGTATATTGACATAACAAGCAGGTCTTTCTTGTATTTTGACTTTTTTTTAATCAACAGATCAGGCGCATCTGTTGATACATTTTTTTGAAAGTAACAGACGTAACTAAAGCAAAATCCTACATTTTGGTCAATAAAAGGGTCAATTAAAGGGTGACAAAATATCTGAATTTCAGGCTTTGAACTTGCCTCTCGTAAAATATGCCATTTTATTTTCTTAAGTCTTGGCCATTTAGTCTGTCTTACGGTGCTATAACTCCTTTGGCTCCCTACGTCATGTCTTTGCCAGAGACATTGATTTACTCTCTAGACTTATTCTTCTGTGACTCAAGCACTACTGTACCACAGTGGCAAAACAGACAGAAAAGTATTTGCTTGTGGCCAGCAGAGGGTCATTTACTTAATGGTGAATGCCTCTCTAATCCTGTGTAAAAGTCAGGTCTGAGTAGAGCGAGGTATTGCAGACAAGGGGATTTTTGTTGCCATAGGGTTCAGCCAAACAAACTAAAGCCATTCCTCAAGCAGGAGACAAGGTCAAGAAAATGATGTTTGATCTGTTATGGCACTCATATAATTATTTGGACCCACGAGAAGGGCCTTTACTTTGGCTCAATGACTGCCATCTAATATTTCATCGACATGACAAGGAAGTCTGACCTGCTGTGTTTAAATGTTAATTCTAATTTAGTGCAAAGCCTGTCCCATTAATTATTATTAATTGAAATTATAATGCAAAGCCTAGCCTATAATATTAAACATACTTAATATACAGTATATAATATATAATAATATAAATTCTGTGACACCAACATTAACACTTTACATGAAGCCTTTAAAAAAGGAATTCTAAATTTGTAATTTAAGGATTTCAAGGATTGCTTAAATGTTTCTACTATATTTTGAATTAGAAAGTTGTTTTCTTAATGTCTTAATTGCTGTGAAATCAATTAATTCCTCAAAATTAAATTACTTTTTTAAAATAGTTTATTGTGAAATCAATTTGAACTGCACTGAAAAATTCAAAATCAACACCAGGTACAAATGGCAGCTAAGATATGCCAGATATAACAGACATGCTCTCAATAGTTGACACATGACACTTTGCAGCCATAACTTTTCCATGCAAGAATATGTAATGGGTCAATCCAGGAGAAAAGTATCACAACCTTTCAAACCCTTTATCACGCTTGACCTTTGAAGACGCGCAGGCTAGCCACTGTCTAAATGGGAGTACAGGAGGAATTTTTAAGCACTGTTAAAACAATGTATATTTTCATAAAAACTGAAGGTATAAGTTTAGCAGGACATGTTTCATTCAATAAATCTCCTACAACTGGAGTAAGAGAAAAAAAGCAGTTCTACAGCAATCTACTGAACTCAAGTGTTCCTTTACAAATGACTCCTTATACGAGAGTTCAGCAGCTCAGTAAGAAATCCCCTATACTGTAGGTTGGAGGAGGTGTCTGTTTTGAACTGAAGGAATGGGAGGTGTATTCAGTGGGTTTTGAACTCTGAGGTAGGTGACTTCTTGACACAATCATTTGCGGTTTAATTGTTCTGAATGCAGCTGTAGATGAAATATGTGTTGGACAGACAGCGGAGTGACAGCATGACAGGTTTATACGGAGAAGGATAGGATGTTTAAAATGGAGGCCTGGCCAAAGAATCTAAAGCAGGACCGTCTTGAAATGTCTTCTCAATAGCCTTCTACATTATAGCCATAGTCTTTGTGTTTTACAGGGCGCTCAGACACAGGTGCTTGCACACACACATGCACACACGCATGCCTATTTTTAAATACATAACATAACTTGTGTGACAGGACAGACGCAGATTAATCGTACACTGTAAAAATGGACTAGCTCAAATTAGCTTGTCTATGACAACTATGCACGTTCAGCTGAAATAAAACATTTATTTATTCTAAAAATTGACTTTAGTTTACTCTAGGGGAACATAACAGAGTTGAGGCAGTAAGAATTGGTATCAATATTATGTCCCATTACAATTACCCGTTTGCCCATATTATATTGTTTGGCTTATACAGTTAAAGGTACACTCCTCGATTACGTCACGGCGCCGACAAAACCCAGAAAAAAAACTCTGAATGCGGGAGGGGCACTCCTGTTGTTTTCATATTTATCTTATACATTTAAAGGTACACTCGCGTTATAGTCCCCTCCATAACCTTGAAAAATTCATTGTTTGAATCAAAAACAGCAACGCTGATTGGTTGAAACCAGCGAGAATACTAGCCCCTCCCACACTCTCGCACACTCAGTTGTGTTTACAAACAAGCATACTTTTCTCTAATATTTTGGCTTCTGGGGGCCGTAACACTACTAAGGGGCCCTTTTAAGTAAACACATTCATGATTATTAAACAATGATGCATCCACAATATTGACACATGTACAACTCATAAACACTCCCATTACAGTAAAAAGGTGCTGTACAACATTATGAATGGTCCTCTTTTCTCTCTCTCTCCCTCTCTTTTTCTCTCTCTTTCTCCCTCTCCCTTTCCCTCCCTCGCTTCCCCAAAATGCCGTGCATTTTTCATTGTTTGCTCATGCTGAGCCCTCCCTGCGGAGTGCCCGGCCTGAGTTTCCCAAAGTCGATATTAATATCACAGGCCATTGTAACGGAGTTATTTTCATGGAAGCCCTGGAGGAAGTCACGTGGCTATGATTAGTCCCCCGGGGGCCCGGGGCCTCCATTAAGCTCGTTGTTTTAACTCACATAACCATCAATGAAGTGGAAAAGCTGAGGAAGTCGCCATCACTTGGCCCAGCTGGGGTGTTTTCTGAGCACCTATCTGGTTAATGGGGCCAGAATATTTTTCCCTCTCTCTCATTTTTTTTTTTTTTGCGGGGAGAATTATTCTTAAACCGCGGCATCCAAAGAGGCCGTACATATGTGCGCGTTTTACACTGACCTATACTACCATTAAGATTGATAGCAATGGGATCTGGCGGTTAACACACTGTTTAAGCCCGTGGAGAAAAAAAAGGGGGGAAAAACAACAAGAGGAAAACCTCGAGGCCTCACACACGCTCAGCAACTGCACGCAAGGGTGAGTGCCGATGCATCTGCCATCAGGAGGACAACCTGAGTCGAAATGCGTGGGTAGGTGGGTGGGGGGAAGGTTGCGCCCTGGAAGACATTTACTCTGTCAGGTTACTGCTTAAATACACCCGGGTGAAAAAAGCAGACGCTGCCACATGCACGCTTCCTCTCATAATTCTATTCACTTCTCTTCTTGACCTGAAAGCCACTGGGCCACTTCCAAGGAAACAGGAAGTGCCGGACCAGAGAGTGAGTTGACAGCTTTCAGATGCAGCCCGAGGCGGACTATGCGCCGAGGCTTACACTCCGGGCCAGTCCAGTGCAAGACTTGGCCTTGCTCCCGCAAAGTGAGATTGCGCAAATATTGGCCTAATAATTGTCAAAACAGATTTTTTTATGCTGTTTGATAATAATCTTGAAAAATAACTCATCATAACAATTTAATTTCATTTAGGTTTCTATCCACATAATTGAAAAGATTATTCACTCTTTTCCAACATGGAAAACATTGTGACCGTCTTTGGCAATCTCATCTTGAAATAAATGGCTCACATATTCAGTGGAAGGGGAATAAATCCCTGCACAATTTTGCCTGTTATCCTTGTTAGGAGTTTATGTAATGATGAGAAAACTCTGGAATATGTAACAGATATATCGACTCTTTTCTTTGGATAACTGACAACATATATCTGTGATCTGGTGTCAGCTCGGCTCTCCGAATGTGACAGGGGTCAAAGTTAGGGTCAAAGAGCTCAGGCCTCCATTAACACTTGCGGAAACATGAATGGTTGAAAAAACAGGAACTGGTTGTCAAATAAGAACCTGCTCTGCCCTGTAAAATGGACACGTGTCGAGATGCACTGAATCTCACCCTGCTGGATTCAGGATTTACACATTTCAGCTTCTCTCCCTGATGCCTACACACCTTCCCTGGAGGACTGTCAAAGTGTTCCCCTGTTAAAGAGACACTCCTCGATTTGAACATAATTACCCGTGTGGTTGACACCAATGTCACAAAGACTTGGTTGCGGTTTAAAACTCAGAGAGACTGAATGCCTCTCCCACACCTGTGTCTGGCATTCCTCTCTACTCTTCCTCCAACCGCTCTCCTAGGCTTCCACTGTTTCCATGGTAAGCTGGCCCATATTGCATTGTCTTTGGCAGGCCACATTGTCCAGAAGAAGAGGTCAGCTCTGTCATCTGAAAATGTCAACAAGCTAGTCTGCCTTAGCAACTTGTTTAAAGAAAAGTAGACTTCATGAACTGGTTGACTGGGGTCATGTCACAAGTTCACATTTTTTTAATCTTATTCAACGAAGAGCGTGAAAAGGGACTGTTCACTTTGTCTCTTCACATTCATCTTAAATAGGCCTACTCACTGTAGAATTAATTTGGGTGAGATGTTACTTTGCCAACAATTTACAGGCAAACTGTTTACATTCACTTTGTAGCAGACTTTATTTTGTAACTGTTCTTTATGTGGTTGCCTGCTTATTAAGTAAAATCATTTTGGATGTTGTAGGCAATGCCAAACACTCCCTGAGACTTTTTTACTTTGCAAATTAAGAGATTCTAATTCTAATGCAGAAATCATCAAAACTAAACTGAGAGGTTATAATAAAGTTTAAAAAATAGATTCCTCTTACCAGTTTGTCATGTATTTCTTTATTCCAACACCACACATATCTTTGTTTTATCTCCCCCAAAAATACAAGTAGATACTAGTATGTTAAACTTGTGATTAATCATGATTAATCACATTAATAGGCTGTGATTAATCATGATTAATCACAGCCTATTATCGTGATTAACTCTATCAAATGTTTTCAAATGTTTTAATTCATTGACACCATAAGTTTCAAACATAATCCGTGTGTTGTCGAAATTTGGGGTTCTGGAGAGGTTACACTGTAATCGCGGAGCGTACCTTTAACTCATTTTTTAGTTTGCTCGTCTTAATTTTATTTTAAAAATCCCCTTGCTGTAACAATAAAATATATTTAATTGTTATTTTTGTCCGTGTTTTAGAATAGTAAAATACAAAGTCTGTCATCTCTTTTTGGTAACGAAGGACTGTTTTAGCCACGGATAAGGCCTTCCATTCACTCACATCTGCATGTCGTCCAAAATGATGTAAGCAAGTTCCCATCACTTTCCCTTATTAATGTCAGCTCCATGTTGGGCGCTGCGCTACATAAACACCCACACACATGTTAATAATGCACACGCAGGCAAGACTCACACGGGCCCCATTTGACCTGCGTGTGTTAAAACGACGCAACGTAGAATACGCCATCTGTCCCACTACTCCCCCCCCCCCCCACACCGCTGGGTCCCAGTCGGGGCTGGCGGGGTGGGGGTGGGGGGAATGGAAGATCCACATGGATCTTGTGACACCGCGGCCCTCATCTTTCCCCCCGGTCACCCAGACCAGAGGGAGGCGGCGCCGGCCGCTGCACATTAACAGGAACAGGTGCAGTAAGCGGGCTTTGTTTTTCTCCGTTGGCCTCTCAGGAAATCATAAAGCAAATATATTGCAGGAGGACGGTTTTCGGGGTGCCCTGTGAGCAAACTGAGAGGGGAAATGGATCAACGAGCGGCCATCGGGGACGGTAAATCAACAGGCTAAAAGGAGAGCTGAATGTACTGTAGAGGGCCCCCGGGAGCCCAGCCCAAGGCCAGGGCCTCTGTCAGTCAGGGCCCGGTGTTAATGTCAAAGCCAGCTGGAGCTGGCAGCACACGCCCATAAGGAAATGATTGAGCTGTCTGTGTCAATCGCCAGTGTGCCACTAGAGGCCATCGTGTCATAGGCAAGCAGGAGAGGATTCTGGGGAAATGTTTAACTGGAGATTTCTATTTTTTCACCCAAACTTCTCTTTCATATCTTTGTGACCTTGACACTGAGGCGAGTATGAAGACATCCCCGGAGCTTTTTTTTATTTATTTTTTGGTCTCCATATGAAAATGATTTGTATTTTAGTATAAGTCAAGACAACTTTCACGGATGACAAGATTTATGTATTTCCGAGAAAACGTTGTTGGGCCGGCGTTAGAGTAGGAGCCCATCGCACGGACTGTTTAAATGAATGGGTCATCGCCAATCGATTAGTCCTGCCTGTTTGAGCTTGAGTTATCCCTGCATCAAATGCCTCAGAGCGGACTAAACACTCGCTGGCTGAAAAACATGCTCTCTCTCCCTGCTACTGCACTTGGTTCAATCATCGTCAATAAGGACCATATGGTTTTTCTTTCCTTCCACCGCCATTCCACTCCTCCTCCACCCTACAGACCACCACCACAACGTATTAAGTACCACACACACTCTCTCTCTCTCCTCCTGCCCGGAGTGGGGTTTGTGTTCACTCTCCTGTTCCCTCTCCTGCCTAGTTTACAAATTAGAGCAGCTGAGTTCTTCTGCTACTTCAAATGGCCTGGCACTGCTGGTGTAAGCCAATAGAGGCCGGCCTGCCAAGCCGGTTACCTCCTGAATGGACCATTATGAGCTATTTAGACACAAGCTGGTCCAGCCCAGTTCTTCTGATTGAGGGTTTCAACACATCATAGAGGGAAACAGCTGCACTACAAATTAACGCGTTCACTGTGACTTTGACGAATACGCTGCTTGTACTTTTAGGGTTGAGGGTTTCCACAGCCCTCGGCTTCCCCGCCTATAGCGCCTCAGTCCAAACACCTACCCATGTGACACCACACACACACACACACACACACAATGTACGGACTGCTGACAGAGTGTCCACAGTTCCACAGTACTTGCAATTTGTTGTAATGATAACAACTATAGACAGTTACGGCAACTTTACCAAGAGGTTTCAGTCTAGCTGAGACATTTTAAAGTGATATTGAACTTCAGAAAAAAAACCTTGACTGTATGTGTTTCCTTGCTCATGTGCACTTAGACCTCATGTAATGTTTCATTTGAGCCTATTTCGAATTTAAAACAAGTTTGTATCTGGCTCAGACAACATCGG
This sequence comes from Percopsis transmontana, assembly GCA_025447815.1. Lineage (NCBI taxonomy): Eukaryota > Metazoa > Chordata > Actinopteri > Percopsiformes > Percopsidae > Percopsis > Percopsis transmontana. The sequence goes on from JAOEHI010000017.1 coordinate 1,188,160, forward strand.
CTCACTCTGGCACCAAAGCTAAGTGGGTACCATAATTACACTAACAGATGCATAGCCTGCTGGTTGTATGAATATAAACACTTCTCACGTGTGACAGCATTTTCTTTTTCATGCATGTCAGACGCTCTTTATTGGGTATCCCTCAAGGTAAAAGATCTTGTAACGCATGTTTGTGCTCAAATCTTTTGCATAATTTATTTGTGTGTGGAAACACAATTTTAAACAAATGACAAGATTGCAAGCATGTCACATTTCCTATGGGTGAAACGGGTGAAATTTCTGTCTGAGCAATGTGTGGTGTGAGTGAAAGTGATTATATGAACCAGCCCACTTTGGTATTTTGCAAGTGGAATAGGTTCTGTTGCAGAGAAGTGAAAGTGTTTTTGTGTTGAACTGCAGGAGTCTGCAGCTGGAAGGCAACATGTTCCAAGGTTCATCTAACAGGAAAATAAAAAAGGTACTTCCCCATTTTCGCACCATAATTTCACAATAAATGGAAGATATTTTCCAACTGTAGATAAAACAATATGTTTTCTTGCTAACACACTCTGAGGTAGAAGTGATATGCCTTCCTATAATTATTTTGATGATAAATTACTTGCTGTCACCAATGAGTAAACAATCTATCTGTAAGGCGATTTAACCTCGGTGACAAGCTCATACAGTAATTCTTCAGAAAACTATATTGATACAACAGCATCTTTACTTCCTCATTCTGATAATGACACATTGTCCCTACTTCCTGTTTTATTATCTTCAGAACTGCAGGCAGTCGGATTTCCACAGCATATTCCTATTTCATAAGTGCTAAAAAACATTCAAGTGGCGATAAACTGAGGTAATGCAAGGTTGCTCATTCCACCCATTTAAATTGAAATCACTTGACTTTTTAATAAAACTAACTTCACAACTCTTAGCTTCCAACCAAAAGCAGAAGCTAATGATAAATGGAGTCTCGACCACATTTGAAAGTTTAACAGGCCAATGGGGTAGTGATATTCGCATACCCACAGCAGTTCTGTGATGTGATGCCAGCTGGGTCTTCTGAAATGCAATATCTCCGGGCTCATGCAGGGCTCATGCAGGGCTCAAACGTGACCAATGTTATTTTTTCACTTCTAAAATAATATGTGGGCGTTGAAACTGTAAATATCTACCTATTAATTACACTCAATCAAATCAATAGAGTGTAGATAGAACATACCAAAAGCTACCAATGTGTTTATGGACACATTTTATGGACACAAGTTATTTATAAAAAATGTTGCCCAAAATGTGTTCTTTACAAATTCCTTATATACATTAAATAGTATAGTGCAGTATATACTGTAGTATGGTTCTCAAAATCAAGGTTGGGGCGTGAGATGATTTGCTTAGATAAGATCTTACAGCCCCCAAGGGGGTGGAAAGCAATGATTTACAGTACTTCTTTTTGAGAGCCACGGGTAAAAAAGGTTTAAAACCACTGCTACCGTATAGGCAAATGCATTGCTACAAAAGACTTTCCCAAAGTAATCTGGCTAATCTTAGGTAGATAATTTAAGAGTTCCTATTTACCACTCAATCTTGTTGATATAGAATATACAGTACATTGTAATATAGCTGTACTAATCAGGAAGCCTACCTTCCTATGGGGTTTGCGGGGTTATGACATGACATGATCATTCTGACAAGGCAGATGGTTCGCGGGCTGTGTCCAATTTCTTCAGAGTTGACACGGGCAAGATTATATGCTTTTTGAAAAGAAGGGAGGCCTAGGAACAATTTTAGCCAACTGAAAACCACGTATTTCATAGATGTTTCTGCCAAGAGTGTAACATAATCTTTCATCCCACTGGCAAAATCAACGTTTATGAGTGTTTTTAATGGACTACCTCAGACCTGGGCTTTTTAAAACTGTGTGTGTGCTACCAGAGTCTGTGAAATGATTTCAGAGCAATAAAGAAAACGTTATTTTCTACCACCTATACTGTGAATATGAACAACTTCTCTCATCGAGTCAATTGAGTTATTTACTGATGAAAAGCCCTCCAGTGATTAGGAGTTACTATAGTTACTCCAGTTACGAATCGAGTAATTTGAAATGTGGAATGTACAACTCTGATTTTCTAGATGTCCGGTAATGATATGCAATGTGACATAAAGTGAACTGAGCTTGAAAAAAGTTTTTGCTGTTATAGTATTTTCATGTGTTGAGACCAATGAGACCAATGTGTGTATGCAGTAGACCTTTATCACAGTGACCCAAGAGTATATACTTTAGTATATGCAATTTTTGCATTAAAACTCAGCCAAATAAACTCAATGGTGTCAGGGTCCTTTCAAAGTTGTGTGGATTAGGTTTTTTTCTTTTTACAGACTAGACAGGAAAAAGGCTTGCCCCTTATCAGTAGCACTTCTGGGTTGCTGTGACAATTTTTAAAGGTAAATGCTATTATCACATTTAAATCAATCGGTCTTCTGAATTGATCATTTTTAAAATGGCAAACTGCAGAAACTCCGCTCTCAACACTTAATTTTTGTCTCCAAAAATGAAATTATAGTCTGACGACGCATCCACGTAATTAATGCTATTGAAATATATCTAGAACATGCTGTTATAAACATGTCTATCACAGCCTGCAATTTGTGGTTAGACAGCTCATGACCCCAGTAGGGTTGTACATGGGCCTATTTAATGCCGAGTTCACACTACACAACTTTCAAAGTCGTCAGATTGCTGTACAGCTCACCTCCTAGCAGTCTGCGATGTCCAATAACGTGGGCAAAAATCGTGTAGTGTGAACTAGGCATTAGGGGTAGGACCCCAACTCTTAGTAGGGGAGATGAAACATTACATCGAACGTGCATAGATGAGTGTGTGTGTGTGTGTGTGTGTGTGTGTGTGTGTGTGTGTGTGTGTGTGTGTGTGTGTGTGTGTGTGTGTGTG
>JAOEHI010000017.1:1218086-1246435 GCA_025447815.1 Percopsis transmontana
CACCCCCCCCCCCCCCCCCCCCCCCCCCCCCCCCCCCCCCCCCGGGCCCCCCCCCCCCCCCGCCCCGCCCGCGCCCCCCCCGCCCGCAAGTACGACCTCATGTAAACAACCTCTAAAATATTTAATTGCGCACTGGAAGACATATTTTGCTTGCAGTTACATTTGTGTTGAAATTGCATAATTACTGGGATCCGGGGGTAGGCTATGACATTTTTGAGAAAAACTCAGTAGCCTACATATAAATAGTGCATTCTAGTCGTTTTCCCGACAAATAATAAGCATTAATTTGCCTATTTAGGCCTACTGCATAATGCTAAAATACATCTTGGCTACACACCGTCCAGATCATAAACAATATTTTAACACCTTGTTCGCTATAACCTGACTCTCAAATGCCAGTCGTAGGCTATATCCCAGACTAACCCTGAACTGTGACAGGCAAACATATATAGGCTTCTGTAGCATAGGCCTATAGGCCTACGGTTGCCAGTAGCCTATATGGGGATGGTAGCTTCAGCTCAAGTTTTAAGATGTTGGCAGCTATTTAATTACTGTTCTAAATAAAGTGTATATGATGTTAGGCAGCAGAAAATATAAAACATTTGTCTACATTTGTCTGCAGAGGGCAGAACACCGACATTGGACTTGCGTCATCCACCGAAGAGAAATGATAGGCTAACTCCCTTTCGAAAATTAAATCAAACATTGTTAAAAGAATAAAATGAGTGGATTTTAACAGTTTGATAATAGACGTTTTATAGACGACTTCTTACTAACTAAAAATTGCTACTCCCTTTTTTTATAGATTTTTTTTAAATAAACGACTTTGCATTGCAGTTACAGCCCGTTAAAGTAGGGGGTGCTGCAGCACCCCCACTTCCCAAGTCCTGACTTCATGAATATATGTATTTAGGTGTTTTTATTGTAATCTTGGATAGCCTATTTACTAGTCACCACTGATTCGTCCAAATAATTGTGAGCAACTATAATCATCGTTGACTGCACTTAATACAAATGCGGACTTGAGCTTACACCTGGCAATTCTGTAGTAGGCTTAGGCTATTAAGTTATTTCGCACCAGACATCGAACAGACAACGATTTCTCCCCCGACACATTGGTTGTGTGTGTTGCTTAGATTTAGAAATAAATATAAAGAAAATGTTTTTTATGTTGGCAGGAAGCAAAGATAGCAAGGTAGGATAGGTCAATAAACTCAAATATTAGGCTACAATTAGCCCTGTGTTATTATGACCACACTTCAGGGTGATTTTAAACATCATTTACTCTAAAAAATAAAGAACCTATGACAATGCCTTATTGCGCTCTGAATTCACGGATTGCACATGGCAATGGTAATATTTCAAAATTTCCTGTATGACCATGAAAACACGTTGTGCAATGCTTCGTGGTAATGTAGGCTTCAAAATAGCATAGTAGCCTATTTGTGCAAAATACCTGCAATTTAAATAGTATTAATTATGAACAATAATAATAATAACAGTAATAAAGTGTAGGCTAATCATTTTTTCATAGTATAAGAAACATTTTATTTACAATATTTTCAGTGCAAATTATTATTAACAAAATAGGCCTATAGCAACACTATATTTTCAGGGAAAATGTACGGACACCGAGCAACGTCCGTTTCATAACGTGGAACAAGTGGTTCATGACCTAATAATATAATTCACAATCGTATATTTTCCTTCCGATAAGGAAATCATCATCACGCCTGTACATTTTCTTGGGCGGATCGGAACTTATCAGGACTAGAGCCTTTCCAGGTCACCATATTAACATTTTAAAATGAATTCGTGTTCAGAATCTAAAACCGTCCGTTTATATTAATATCTGTGATGCCACAGTCTCTGGGACAGCAGCTATCGCAGAATCCGAGCCGGTCACAGGCACACCGCCGGCAATGATGACGCTGGTCTTGTTGTGCTCATTAATGTCCGCGTCACTTTTGTCACACTCGGGAACTTCATCGAATTCGGACGCCTCACTGTCGCATTCTGACTCGTCCGGCTCTTTGGACTCGACCTCCGTCGCGGACTTGTCCGGCTGCTCCTTCTCCTTGTCTTTCTGCGCCTGCGCCTCCTTCGAATGCCTCCACTTCATGCGCCTGTTCTGGAACCAGACCTTGACCTGCAGAATATCAGATCCCACATATATTCATTAGGAAGTGGTTTATGAGGTTTTTGAACCACGACACCCAAAAATGAAGTAGCTACAGTAGACCTACACGTGCGTGCGTGAACGAGGGGGTCGTAAACTAACAACTTCTTTATATATAGTAGTCCTACGTAGCATCAAATACATTCATATATAGGCTAAAGAACCATAAACATTATCAATAATGTGTTCATAAAACTACATTCAAAATTCAGTATTCCCACAATTTAAAAACCACTGCTTTAATGTAGCACACATGGGTTGAGTGGGGTCTTAGGCTATTACGAATAATATAAATAGTATAACCTGGCTATAGGATTATGACGACCGAGGCTCAAATCAGGAGTTCATAAAATTAACGATTTAATCTTCAAAATAAAAATTCTATTTAAAAAGCAAACAGACATGAGTCTTATATAACCCAACAACCAAATGCTGCATAATTATACGTCAAATATTAGGCCTACCATCAAATGCTTGTTCGTTTTCTGCCAATCATATCTATAGGATTAATCTACTCAGAGTACAGATTCTAGTGCAGGTCTTAAGGTAGCACATGCATTAAATACGTTTTTTTACATGATTTATTATGGCTATATATAACGGTAAAACAATACAAGGCTAGCACCTTTTTCCAAAAGGCCTCATTTCACTTTCTTACCTGAGCGTCTGTCAGCCCCAGCATGGCGGCCAGCTGTTTTCTGTCGGGTTTGGTGACATATTTCTGTATTTCGAATCTCTTCTCCAGGCCTTTTCTCTGCAGGTTTGAGAAGACTGCTCTTGACCACGACCTCTTTCTCTTGTACGTCTGTGGCATCGTGTCTTTCGTGAGGACAGCGTAGGGACCTATGTGGAAGACATTAAATGACACGGTTAATTCAAATGATCTGGTGAATCTATCGCGATATTCGAAAAGAGAGAGATACATGTTTGGCACGGAATCCCTCGTGTGTGTTCCTCCTATAAGGGGGGATCTACCTGGGAAGGTGTCCTGAAACTGATGCTGGCCTGTTTGTCTGCTGTTGTTGCCTAGCGAACTCATCATGGAGGACGCGTCGCTCATCCCCGGGTCTAGGGACGAGAAGTACTGGCTCGCCGGAGGCTGAACGGGCACGTGGATCCCTGACTGACGGTTCGAGCTAACGATCGATGTCAGATCTGTGTCAAAGCGAGAGATAGTCTATAGTCAGTATAGAATTACCGCAAAGACACACGGCTATCTTCCTTAGAGAAGTCTATATGACACTATGCTAATCTAGCAACACATAGGGTTGTAAATAACCATTCATACTGACTCATGTGGCAAATGTAATGTGTTTTGAATGGTCTGTTTGGTGCAGCTTAAGGGTGAGCTTAATGTGTTTTCGTGCTGGCAGGTCAATGCTCACCTCTTAGAGACGATATTTCTTTGCTTTTGGGGTCAAAGTCTGTCGACAATATCCGATCAATTCCAAACTTTAGGTCTTTACTTGAAGGCGGAGGGGCTTGCTGAGAGTTAAATGTTCTGGGAACAGAGGTAAACTGTAGTCCGTGTCTGTGGTAGGCAGACGCTGGATTCACCCTCGCACCAAAAACAGAGGCGTCTGGAGCAACCGGAGACGGGCGCAGCGGCGAGCCGCTGGAGTGTGTTTGCGCACGGTGTCCCATATGCAGCATGAGGGCTGACGATCCGGGAATATTCTCCGCATCTCCAGCCTGTAAAATGTCTGCGATGCAAAACGAGGGTTTCTTCATTGTATCCATTGCAAAACCACCCGCGCAATACGCGGACCAAAGACTAAAGTTCGATGCGTAAAATGGATTGAGTCCGGCGGTATACATCCTGGAGGATTTACTGCGCCTTATTGTTGAACAAAATCGACGTTACGCTGGAAAGGGACGCATGTAAGACGGTATAGACAGCGATCGTGTTCGTGGAAGATGACCGTCCTCTTTGTTTAAGTGCCAAATACGTTCTAACAACTCTGAAATCTTAGTCTAGTAGTTCCACTAGCGAGCTCTCTCTGTGACACTGATTGGCTGCCTTTTGGCCAATGAATGTTTTGCGTTGCTCATGTGACGCCCTTGCTATGAAGATGATGTGTGACCAACACAGATGCCAGTGACCGTGACACTTAGGACCAATTTCGATCCCTAGACGATGGATTGATCTTTTAAATTGAGAGCCCCTCTCACCTCACACTCACCACACACACACTAAACATATGCATGTACAATGATATAATATACACCTAACCAAACCCTTCTATTCTATTCTTTGACTGCTTTTATATGCAGAAAATTGCATCGTTCTTTGACTTTAGATAGGCCTAACGTATAGGATTTTAGAAGATTATTGACAGAATACAGTTTCTGATACAGAGAGAATAATACAAAAAAACAGAATACAAAAGTATTCAACATTATCTCAAAATGTATAAATGTACTGTAGCAAGGGTTTGAACTGTTTAAAAATAAATCTGACGAAGCCAAAGTCATGAGTTTTTTTTTTGTTTAAATATATATATTTTTTTATAAATCGATCAAATCGAATATTCGGTTATCTCTTTGAGATCAGTTAAATGTAAAAAAATACGAATTGTGTCATAATTTTATAATAATGTCAAGTGAAATATAGACTATAAACTTTCCAGTCGGACCATATAAAACGCCATGCAGGGGAGTTTCTATTAGGTTTAAGTCATCCTGTTTTTGATGGGCTGTGATTCGTGTTAAATGAGCGGATATGCCTGCAAGATTTGTCCCAAAATAGAAAATGTTTTAGTATTTTAGGATACAGCAGAAATCCTTATTTCTTCCGGAGCAGAAGGGGGAAACTTTATAATGACTGTTAGAACTTCCTTTTTTCAATATTTGTGCTACTTTATCTCAACCTGCAAGTTGCACGGTGACGCAAATCCGTCCCTGTGCTCATAATAAACAGAGGAAATCTATTCCCCTCTGAAACCAAAACACAATTAACTTCAGAAGCGATACTTCATTCGCAGGCCCCTCAAGATTCACACGTTATGCTTAGCTAATAACGCTCTTATAATCCTTGTATGTTAGTAGGATATTATTTCTTAGTTTATCAATTCATTATAAACTGTTAATATTAATTGATGGAAAATATAGACCTTAGCCTATGTTTGATCTATTAGGAGTCAATTGTTAAACTATATAAATATTAAATATGTTTCATTAACTACACCTTAGACTGATGTGTAATTTGTATAATAGCCTATATCCTTCCACAAAATTAATGTACAGAATTTATTATAACCTGTGATTTAAATCGTCTAGGTTCTACCTCTTGAAATGTGTGTGCGTGCTTCCTTGCGGACGACAGCGGTGGGATTGTGGTGCGTGCACCGGTGTGTGTGTGTGTGTGTGTGTGTGTGTGTGTGTGTGTGTGTGTGATATATAGACGTATTTGTGCGCACGGCGTGTTTATTATCTTCTTCCTCGATTCTGCAGGGGCTCCAAACGCTTCACTCGCATAGGCTATTTCTTCTACATCTGCTCGAACAATGGCTTCTGAAGTCTCCGTGTGCATTCATTAGTCTTGATCCATATAGCCGGAAGGGTCTATGACCCTGACTGCCTCCTATCATAGTGTTTTCGAGTGACACTTTTCCGGGTTAAAATTAGAAATTAGATAGGCTACAACGTTTTTGCTCTCGCTCATGCCGTCAAAACAAGCGAGGGAAGGATGTGGGAGCCACAGCGGGCTATACACGCCTCGGTTATTTCAGGTGGTGATGAGCTTTAACTGGGAAGCATTAAAACAGGCTTCGGTAGCCTAGAGTGAGTTTCACGCGGCTCTGTGAACGTCACATAACTGCACATATACCCCACTATAATTGTTATTTTCAACATTCCACATTGGAATGTGAAACTTATTTCACATTTGGAACATTTTGTTTTTGGATTTTTTACATATTCTGAATAATATAGTGAGATATTTGTGTGCGTATAATGTCTAAACGTATGGTTCAACCCGGATAAAGGGCTAAAGATGACCTTAACTTCATTTATGCACGTTTGTATTAAAATTGAAAAAAATATTTACACAATTGGCCTATATAAATATTTAATAGCTATCTAACTTCGTTGTATGCAAGGCATGTAGCCTATTAGATCTACTTTTTACTCATTATTTATTATTAGAATATCTATATATACTCTCCTAACTAGATTTACTGCACACACAAAACACACACATGATTAATTTCATAACTCTACACCGATATTTTACTCTATAGCCTACGTATGCGTATAGGGCAATACATTATTATTCAGGTTAGATTTTTAACATAAATAGGCTCTGCCTGTCTCCGTGACGTCACAATCTGAAAATCCAATAATAAGCAAAAACAGTTTATAAAGTGTTATAAACTTTTATTAATGTTTCTTTACCATTTGAAGATTGAATTTAAAATGTGTAACCCCCCACCCAAGATATTTATTTCCCTGCATGAAATAAATATATATTACTTCGAATTCATTTGTCTTATGGGAAGTGGAAATTGTTCTATCTTTCCCACAGCAATCCAAACGGACACGATTAATAACTGTTTACATTCATCAGAATGTTGTGTCTTAGACAGTGTACTGATTGGACAGTGTCCGCATGTCCTGCTGCAATCATTAAAACAAACGCGTTGAAATGAAATGTCAATTTAACCATAACATAAACACCGTGGACTGAAAACAAAGAGCCACCGCTGTGCACAGTTATCTACAATGGTGCTATGGAAGTTCAGTTTGCTGAGGCCTATTGTTGCTTGATTGCTTGCTGTATGTTTTTCAGGAAGTATATCAGCTCTACGGAGAACTCTATGAGAGCCTATGTATGCAGCTTACTTGGACCATAGAATTAAACGATTTCCATTATTAAACCGAGAATTATTAGTCCCCTCTGTAAAATTCAATCTCAGGCCAAGTCCAAGACTATTTCTGGCAAATGTTTGCCACAGGAAGGAACTTTCGCAGATTTAATGGGACCGGGGCCATTGTAGGCTACACAGCCTTCTGTATGGCTCGCTGCCATCATTTCCACCCCGAGAGAAACAAGAACTATAGGCTACTGTAGGCTATGAGGGATGCCTCGCCCGATAGCCGTGGGCCAAATCTAGTTCAAACACTGTATTCTCTTTTGGCGAGCAAAGGTGGAATGACTTTAATTAAAATTGGTTATATACAGGCCTATGCACGTTCAACAAAATCATCGATAGATAGACTACACTAGGCTACATTTTTCTTTTACTGTGTGTAAACATTATCTGAACCGAACTTTTGCCGTGCATCGTGTTATTATTCAGGCTGCACAGTGCATCGGTGAAATGGATGAAATGTTACATTACTGCCCTATTTTAGCTTATAATCGAAATTCGAATTTAACAGGTCTACATTGTTGACATAGGCCTTAAACGAAACCCTTGGTTCATCTTAATATCGTAGGCCTACTAACATATTTATGACCAATAATAGATCTATAACTATGCTATCACTTGCAAAAGACGTGTATTATTGGCAACTATCTGTTACGATTCCAATATAAAGTCAGGAAATGGCGTAGATTAAAATTATATATAGGATACTTAAAAGAAAAGTTTTTTTTCAAAAACGAACGCACATAATCCATTCAGCACGGGTTATGCTTGTCTTAAGTGAATGTGAATGGGTAAGTGAATATAGCCTAATGAATCCTATATTTTTTTCCTTTTGTGGTAATAGATGTTTATATTGGGACTTTCTCAGAAAGACTGGCACCCTATGAAAACAAGAAGTGGACATTAGAAGGACATTATGTTTCTAGACTAATCACACTCGCCTTGGGCTGCCCTCTTCTTTTAAACACTCCAAGAGTACCTTTAATGGAAGCTTTTAAATATGACGGCGCGTCATTGCTTGTAGCAGCCTGACTATTTACATTAAAACTACCTCGGCGCAGATTAAAGTCGCCCTTCCGCCTCTTATGAGGTGGGTTTAAGGCCCTCAACACTTCGACGTGCAATGTATACAGGGTTAAATCACATAAGCATTCCCCGGGTCGCTGTACTAAATAGGAGACGAGACTAATGGAAACACAAAAGGTCATAATAACAAACCATTAGGCCTACTGTTTCTTCTCCGGAATCGTGGCGTGGTGCCATAAGCACTAGATCTTATGTGCATAAAGTGACCCAGCGCCCGGTCCCAACTTAATAAGGCCCTATCTTCTCTCCCGGAATCAAGCACAAGTTCAGGTGGTTAGATTTCCAGACTTAGAACAGTTTCTTTAAAAAGTAAACGTAGGCCAGCACAACAAAATCTTCATACACAGAGATCCACCAATGTGCACTAATAAGGGCTTAAAACGGGCTGCAGTTATATTGTCTTGGCCAACGGGGTTAAGAATGATGAACTCTGCGTATGTTTAGAACAACCTTCCGCCTCTGAGGGAAAGCAGAGCAGGATTATTTGCTACATATGACCCGGGCTGTGTTGGCCAAGCCAATCCACTCCTGTATTAACAAGCAGCTGTGGAAAATGTTTAGGAGCAGTGCAATTCTTTATGTTATAAGACACGGAGCGTCACTTTGTCATGAAGCGCAATCCAGAGCATTTATGGTCAGACACAACTTTGTTTAATAAAATCTGGTTAATAGGTCTATAGCAAATGAGAATTACACCAATATATAATCAGGCTGTGGAATCCATTGACCAGCCTTCATACAAAATGTGTTGCCTAGTTAGCCTTAAATAAAAGACATTTATTAGAGAAGGCAACCAATGAGCACTGGAAAACACATATTGTTAACGACCAAACGTTTTGAGCTATAGCCTACTTGAATATAATTCAGCAAATTTTGTAGACAACTCGCAGGCTAATCCGTGCCAAATAACATTGGCTATAGGCTATTCATTTTATAGTCTATATAATATTGTTCTTATGAGGTTGTATTTTAAAACTAGCCTACAATTAGCCTAACACGTTAATTGTATTAGGACTACAGTAGCCTATAGCCTATACAGTAGGCCGTTACTGTATACGGAGTTCTGATGAGACAAAAAATGTCTCTCGGGACAACTATGTCTGGAAGAAAAAACAGGCTACCACAGCTTTCCCACTCTGTCCAGGAAGTGCATTAAATTAATATATGTATTTACTTTAGCTTGCATGTCATGTCATGTTTTAAGCAAAACAGTCAACATATTTTTATCTTTCTTTGTTATTGTTTAATGCATTATATTTTTCCTAGTTACTGATTTGAAGTTTTCTCAAATGATGTACTGTTCCATACCAAATATAAATGCAAATATAATTTCGTTTAAAATAAGCCAATAGGCCTACTACTATATGACTTATTGCACAGTAGACCTACACGTAAATGTAGGTCCACTCTCTCTCATAGCCTAGTGATTAACCAAGGAACATCACTAGTCACTCGAGGCTAGAGTTGAACTTTTTACATAACACTGACATCTAGTGGCCCTGATAAAAACCGATTGAAAATATTGCCTTATGTAAAGAAATGACCAATTCCAACCATTGCATAGGACTTTAAAGCAGGATAAATGTTTCCACAACTGTTTTTCCCTAAATAACTTTAAGCCAATTTGAGCAAATATATAATCTTAAGGCTACAAATAAAAGACAGTTATCTTTTAGGTCTAAAGGTATATTTAGTCAACAATCAAGTGCCATTTGCTGGAAATTAAGGCCATTCTAAAAATCAATGAAAAATATTGGGTCCTTAGTCCAAATGACAGAGCTGTACACGTTAGATCTCTGGGGATACCAATAATGCTTGGGCTTAACGTTTGACCTCCATTAAAGCATAACGCCGACCATTAGGGAGGATGTGGATGAGTTACAAGAAGTGCAAACAGGTGTCAGCTGGCTGCCTTGAGACAAGAAAAATCCACCTTGGTACCTCAACCACCAATCCAACTCATAGCACTCCCACTAACAGAAAACCTCTATAACAATCCTTTATCCTATTTCTATTCTCATTTCCTTTAAAAAAATCATCCTTTCTACTCTGTTAGATCAGCTCCTAGAATAGTAAGCACTTGCCAGTATTTAGGCTGCTGGCAATTAATGACTTTAGGGATGATTGAATGATGATTTTATAGGAATATATTGAGTAATATATACTGATGTATAAGTGAAGTAACCATGATGACATAATGCTGTCCTAATTCTAGGAGAATGTTGTTTGCTTGCAAGAACTGGTGTCTGCTAAATGCTGTAAATGTAAAAAGTAACAATGGATGGTGGTATTTGGTGTCGTTTAGTGGGGCCCCCAATTTTGGTGTGTCCATCAGTAAAATTGGGTTACAAAACAATAGTTTACTTTTAGCACAGTAAGAGCGATTTACAGTAAGTAGGGGGTGACATCCATTCCCTGAACAACATTAACCTCACTGTCACACTCCTGTTTCAACCCAGCCTTTTAATGATCAGACAAACAAGACTGTTGACAAACAATAATGTATAAATCTGACAGACCCCATGTCCTGTTTCAAGGAAGAGTATGTAGGAGATTTAAGGATGAACTGGTGATTGTTGACACTGGGGTTAGCCTACAACGTAAGAGCCCAGTGTTAAGCAACAGACTGGTAAAGGACAGGCTATAGCACCACTTTGTGAGGCTGTTATTACAGAACGGTTCTTTAAATAAAAAAAGTCTCTTTTAAAAAACTTAATTGCATCAGTCAACATAAGCAAAATGCATGCTTAAATGAACATGTTTACACCTCTAAACACAAGACAACTGTTTCCTTTTTCCTCAGTGTTACATGAATGTGTTTTACATTACATGAAAATGCTCGAGACAATTGTGAACGGTAGGACATACAGTGCAAAACACTGCACAGCTCACACCTCCATTTACACATGGACCCATCAACAAAACATTTAGGCCTAGAGAAAGTATTCTTTGAGAGCAAATTTTACAGCATGTACAATATATAATGTAGCATCTATCAAACCAAACTGCTAAACAACATAATACTGGTTTAACTCAGTAAAATGAAGAGAATAATCAGAAGTGTTGATAGAGGTTCATAATTTACATAACATTGTAAATTTAGCTAAATTATACAGTTAGAAATATAGAGCAGAAATGTCAGAAATAATTGATGACAAAAGAGGTCAAATTTAAAACCAACATCTTAAACATTACATTAAAAGAAATCAACACCTATTTCTTATGTAAGTAAGTACAAATCTAACTTGTTATTTTTTTACATTTAAAAAGCAAAAGAACACTGCTGGTTTGAGGACTATTTAATATATTTAAAATAGTTCAAACTAAAGCTAGATGTGGGCAAGAATTATTTCAGATATGATGAAATAGTTTCTTGAAGCTTTAGTAAACCTGCATGCAATTAAAAACCTACTCCCTAATATCCCTCTCCAATACTGGATTATTTATAAAACTTTGTACAATCCCATACATGTATATTACAAAAGGTGCAAAGGCTGATAAAAACAGTCTGTTATAATCTGAACTACATAAAAAAAAAACTACCATTGACACACCAACACCCTTTCACGCCATGTTCCCACAATGCAACGCGGGAAACCATAAGTATAGGCCAATGAAAGAGTTAAATATCAGGGCCCTGGACCTGGCCATTGGCCAGCAGCCTCTCTCTCTCTGCTGCGCTGCTTTCTTCACTTGCGGCCACCAGTCCCGCGCAGCAGGGCAGCCTGGCCAGTAGAGGGCGGTGCAGCCCATTGTAAAGTGCCGTACCTATGAGCAGGATGATGAAGCCCAGCACCTGCAGGCCCTGGAAGGTCTCCCAGCCCAACGCCAGGCTTACCACCCAGATGACCAGCGTGCGCAGGCTGTCCAGCACCATGCGCGTGGTCGCGCTGATCTCCTTGGTGACGCTGATGCCGGCGAAGTTGAAGAAGGCGATGCTCACTGTGTTGCCCAGCAGGGCCAGGATGATGAGGGGCTGGTGGGCGATCTGACAGAAGGCGTCCAGCGCGTCCTCCAGGACCTGCTGGGGGTTCCCACTGAAGCTGCCCACCGGGATGTAGTACATGGGGATGAGCAGCAGCGACAAGACAATGAAGCCAAACAGCCCTGTGAGCAGAGAGAGATGGAGTCTGATCACTTGGTATTAATACACAACACAGCTTTATACAGCAAAGTAACAGGAAACAACAATATCTCTGTGTTTAAGCATTGAGTATGGTGGAGCGCATTTGGTTTCCAGGTTGCAGGTATCTAATGACTTGCGAGTTAACACAATGTAAAAACAATATAAATTACATCAGCTTGTTTGCCGCAGTGCACTGACCAAGTCAAATTCCTTGTAGTCTAAACTTGGCACAATAAATTCAATTCTGATTGCCATCCTTTCAGATATTTGAATACATGCAGCTGTGAATGTGAATAGGAAAGATGCTGCTCGTTTCACAGGACCAATAAGACCATGGAGGAATGTTGTGCATTTAGGAAGTCATGAAAGGGCAAACCATTTAAGAAAATACAATCAAAAAGTAGATCAAACAAATGGACAAACTGTAGAAAAGAATTAGCCGAAATGTTTGTTAGGTTATTGTCCTCTGAGAGGAAATTATTTTCCACAGTGGGTTAAAATGGGGAATATAAACACAAACTGGTCAAGGACAATGCAAACGCAATAGCATTAAATCAGATTACCAAGACAGGCAGTAAAATCTCCTTAGCTTTTACTTTTTATAGCAGCTCTAAATTATATGAGGATTTAAGAGAGGCAGAGATACGTTTAACTATGTTGTACAGTTCTTATCGAGTACTCCTTAATAATGACGACTACTACTACTGTTTGTAGCATAGTAAACACAGACAAACGTTAGGTTTACCTTCAGTGCCTACAGCCCGAAGAGGGTGGACATCATGCTTGTAGACAAACTTCTCCTCCAGCACCATCTGCACTGAAACAATGACCTGGGCCAGGATGATTAGAAGATCACCTAAAGAACAAAATATATTTAGTTCAGCTTGCATGTCATGTTGTTGCATGAGTGGACTTGTGTCATTTTGACCACAAGGGTGTAAGGTGAGACACCGATGGTGCTTGGAATCGTATTAAACAGAAGAGAAGTTCACCTTGTGATGACGGTAGTTCCCCTAAGTTGAGGAGTTAATTCTGCTCAGGTATTGTGCATTTACACTAAATTTACATAAAATATGGAAATAGCCTCCCTGCTTAATGGAGATAGCTCCTTTAAGCATTTTACCAAAACCTCCTATAAACCTATAGATGGATATACATATGAAAATACCCTGTGCAGAAGACCAGGTTTTAAAATATTAAATTGTGTAATGATGCTTACAAACTACATCTTTAAGCTGGCAATGGGCCTAGTAAAGAATAAAATACTAGGGATGTTCCGATTCGATCGGTATCGGGGCCGATCCAGGCATTTTATAACTGATCGGTATCCATCATGGCTTGACTTGGATATTTAAGATTATATCCAAGTCAATCATACTTACTTCATTTAATTAATATACCTTACTATTATCAACTCTAATCACTTATCAATAAATTCTATAATTTATTAACCTAATTATTTTAATTCACAACCGAGTTTGCTATCCAGCAGGAAAGTTGATCTCAGTACATTACAAAAGATTGAAACAGTACGTAAATATACTAGTATGGTACAGTTATAGGCCTACTATATTTAAATATTCAGATCGGATCGGAATTGGCAGCTATGAATATTGAATGGATCGGACCGGATCGGGGTACCAAAAAAGCTGACCGGGACATCCCTAAAAAAATACAGTTACAGCGATGTTGTCTTAGCTTAGCTGTCTCCACATTCACATTCCGAGCACCGAACTCATTCAGACATGAAGCTCTTACCAGTGATGACCTCGCTGAGCTTGTGTGTTTCGTCCTTGTGCTCAGTGAAGAAGTCAGCCAGGCCCACCACAACCAGGCCCAAGATAGTGATGAGGATGCCAATCCACTGGCTGGGCAGCAAGCGCCGCCCCAAGAAAGCCACCGACAGGAGGCCAGTGAAGATGATGACTGCCCCACGTAGCATCTGGAAGCTAGAGGCGCTCGTCATGTTGAGTGCTGGAAGCAGCACAAGGTTTTGAAGATTAGTTTTCACATAGGCCTTTTTTAAAACACCATCTGATATAATTAAATGCTATTGCTGCCAGTATTCTCTGATTAAGCCTATTAGTTGCATAATGCTAAACCTAATTGCTATTACTATTGGAATTAGTCCTCTCAAGTCCCATTGAAGTGCAAGTGTCACTGTACTGGATAGTACTACTGTATGGCGGATAACATACAGTTAGAAGTGACCAGCAGTTTGTCCAAGTTATCCAATGCAGGTTTTAATGCCTCCAACCATTATACTGTATATACAGTATATTCAATTCATAGTGAAACATTTAGGCTAAAATTTATAAACAGCCAGTCTATAATACTTTTTAGAACTGTAGAGTAAGAAATAGCTGCTTTGGACACTTACCAACATACATGAGGGAGGTAGCAATCATGTCACACATGGCGGGGGGGAAGAACAGGAGAGGGTTGAAGCGCTGGCCGGGGTTCATTTTGGGCTCTGGGCTGCGTCTGTCATGACACAGCAGGATGTAGAAGACTGCCAGACAGCTGAACTCTCCCAGGAACATACCCACAGCCTGGACAAGACATAAAAGAGAGTTACATTAGGCCATAGAAATATATCCATGCACATGACACGCAAATGTGTGCTCAGCCTTAGAGAATAACTGTTGAAAGTATTAGGTAGACCAGAGGTGAGGACTCAAGCCACTTCACTCGGACTCGAGTCTGGCTGTCACAATATTATTTACTTGAGACTTGACTTGATGTATGAAGATAATTTCTTGAGACTTGCCATTTGGTTTCATTGAATGTTCGTGTTGTACAGTAGCTTTGCATGAAATTAAGTTATGGAAGTTAAGTTAAGTTACGGATAGCTTTTATCCTAATAAATTATAGCTTTTATTGACAACTTTTCACAATTTCACAATGCAGTGATCTAAATCACATTGGTTAGGAAAACAATTAAATGTACATGTAAATGTAGTGGATTTTAGCATAGCTGATCAATGACAGCAAATGTAAGATCTGGTTTTGTATGGCTAATCGGCAAAAAAAACATCAGTATTTCATGTTTTATGGGCGACACGAAGCAGGGCTCCCATGATCAAAAGAGCGACAGTGTCATCCTTCAGTAGGTACCACACCGTAGAACCCCAACTAATCAATAATATTAAAATCATATTCTGCTAAAAAAGCTTTGATGTTATATTTTAGATATTAAAGTTATACTGGACTCTTATTTGTTTTGACTGACGTGTTTTATACATTTTGACTTTCATTATAGAATACACCATACAATATTAAGTAACAATGTGGTAATACATTAAGGGGGATGTTACCTTACCTGTACAAATGGGTGCGAAAATGTGTGTTCAGGGTCATTATGGCAACCCTTGGCTGTGAACATGTCAGCCCATCTAAGAGACGTACAGGAGAAAGCATTGTAAAAAATATCTTACACAGAAACTTTCCAAAATACTGTACAAAAAACAAAACAATATTTGTTTCACAGCGAGACAGGAGGACTAAGTTAATGACTGCTTTGCTCAATGTGCATATTCCTTTGATTTTTATAGAAGGAGCATGACCGGCATGCGAGTTCCTGTCTGGCTCAATACTCCTGGAAAGTGATGACGCAGGTCTTTCACCTCATTCTAATTTAACACTCCTGTAAGAATAAGTAATAAGTAACAAAAGTAGTAATAAGTAAGTAAAGTAATCTCAAGTAATCTTAAAGGAACCTGTGTCTTCAGGTAATCAATCTTGATTGATGAAATCTTCTAAATTCGTCTGTCTTTTTTCAAGTCAGATAGGGGGATAACAAATCTCAGTTTTAAGATATAAAACAAGCGCAATGAAATGCTTAGTCTCAGGTGACTCATCATATGCATTACGGAAACCTGACCTTTACTTTGTTACACTGTGTTCTGCTGAGTGGAACATGACACTGCGTGTTGTAGCTAACACTACAGAAAATGATTGCTCATTAATAACAATAACTGGTTAGTCATATTCTTTTGACAAAATACATAAATTATGCACACAGTAGAAGTACAACTAAATCTAACATTGGCCTCCAGGCAAAAGAGAACTAACATCACAGGGCGTTGGAGAAGTAAAAAAGCCTGACGTTTGCACAGCATTTGCTGAGAAAGCGAAAATCCTTCGCCATGATTTAATTATAATATCAATTACATTTTCCTAAAACAAATTGGAGCAGCAGCCCATGGTGTATGGCCAGTTAAGTGTAGGTACAGGTTAGTTAAATAGGAATAGGCCAATACAATCTATGACTCTCAGAGAGAGAGACACAGAGGGAGAGAGAGAGAATATACAAAATACACAAATGGCTTGATATCTGGAGAGTGGGAAGCAAAAGTTACCGTAGCCTACTAACCTAAACTCCAAATTCGTTACGAATGTCAAAAATACTGTCTAAATCAGAAAGAGAATTTTCCCAGCAGCCTCAAGATATCAATAACATGCAGACATATCTTGCCACTATAAAATTTATAAAAATGTGTCCATCAGTAGCATTTCAAAGCTAGCTTGCTAACGATGATAAAACTGGGTTGAATCAAACACTTAACATGGATGCATTTTAACTGCTAACCTAAAATTGACCAGCAAAATTGACTGAGCCGACGGTGTTCCGTGCTCAATATATATATATAATCAATTCGAAGAAAACGAATCAAAAATACATTTAGGTTCAACGGTTGTAGCCATTTACTGTGAACATAAAAAATAGGTTACTTACTTTGCTGACAAGGTGTTAATTGAACCGGTTGTGAGCATAAGGCCCGCAAGGAACAGTTGGTACTTGGTCCAAGTCATGTTGGACGTGTGAATGTAATATTTAGGCAACAAGGACTACCAATGCTGTTTGTCAACAGCTCCAAAACATTATCCAGTTTCTGGGAACCCCTAGTCTACTGCCTAGCGCACCATGTGACACTTTCGTCAGCTGACCGCGGTGATATGAGATCATCAGCTCAAACCAAACACAAAGACTGAGCGAGTGGTCGAAACCAGTAGGTGGCGATAAAGATCAAATATTACAATTCTTTTAAACTTCAGCCATTCACATACAAAGGACATTATGGGACATGAAAGTACAAGGTAAAACATGAAAATAATTCAATAGCCCTATAAAAGGCAGCCAATAAAGTTTCTATACTTGCACCTGGGAACTGATTTGTTTCATTCTATAAGCATTCTATACATTCCATTTAATATGACCTTGAAGAACTGCCACATCTGTGTCAGCCATGAAAAAAGGAGTGTCCAGGAGAGTCCATGCTGAATAAGGTAGAACCTAAGGGAGAGCAAGGCCATGGCAAGCCAGTGTAAAATGCTTTCATAGGTAGGACACCAACATTTCACTCGAGAGGAACATGTACTGGGCAAGGCTAGTAAAAAGCTTGAAGGGGTGACTGTTTACCTCTCTGCACTGTGTCTGAATAATCTGAACCCAGCTAACCAAAGAATTAATGTGATCATAGCTCTCTAAACCCAATTCATCCTGACCCTAGATGTTACCTAACATGTAGCAAAGGTACACTCTTTAATTGTGTTGCTCTAATCTCACACTCAGGACCTCTGAGAAAGTGTCCCTCACCTGCACACACAGTATACCACAATATCCACTAACTATAAACTACTTTTGCAGGTCCAATAGATCTATTTATTAGGGTCTCGCATCCTTGGGCAAGATACCTAACCCCTACCTGGTCCTTAATACTTGAAATTGTGCTCACTGTAGGTCACTTTGGATAATAGCATCTGCTAAAATACCTCCTTGAACATGCATGTGTGTGCAAATCCAGGGCTACGGGCTGAACATTTGCAGAATGTAATGGGATTGACAGCCCTTCATAGCCTTTGGAGAATATGTCAACAATCGCTCTTCTTCACTGTAATACAGTATCTGTTGTGTTCTGTATGTCAGAGGCTTACAGTGTTCCCTCGCGTTGAAATTTTACATTATCTCCTCATATAAACACAAGTTGCTACACACGTACAGTATCACTGTCGCATTGTGCAACCTATTGAACATGTTTCATGGGAAAAATGTTGTCCAAAATTGCCTCCGCTTGTATGACAGGTATGCATGTGTCTATATATTCGTTTTTGTAAGATAACTGGTCAGGAACCTGAAAATATCAATAACATCAAATGCAAATCTTGCCATTTTTAAAACTAAGACAATTTTTACAATTTTTGTTGTTATTGTAACCTTTTAGCAACAACAAAATGTGTCCCTCAGTGATCTGCTAGGATAACATTGCTAAGGTAACGTGCTAGCTATGTAGGCAAAACATGGCTAGATATGCAGTAAAAAAACAAAACTATTACGATATGAGACAGAGACACCTGTTTATTTGACTGGAAACCCAATACACTACAAAATACTTTGTTGATTGCGTGTTCTTTCATCTGTTATACAATTAGCATAAGATGTCCTTTGATTTTAGTTCCAAAACCTTTTGAGGAGGTGGAAAGAAATACTTCTAGATATTTTATTTAAAAAAAAAGACTATTTCAGGCACTCTTCTTAGATGTGTGAATGTCTTTGTTCTTCCACTCTCATAGAGGTACACACACTCTTTTATATATTTCCTCTCTCCTCTCATAGAGGACATTCATTACTGTTCTTTACTATGTGGTCCAATTGTGTCAGCAGGCACACCGAGGCAGTTGTTGCGTTCATGGGCCCATAGAAGGCTATAATTAAGGATGTAGTCTCCAGTGGTGCTCTATAGATGACAGTCTGGAACTGGCATTCTCACAAGTCCTTCTCCAAGAGGCTGTTGAAGGCACTTGGTTTATGAGAAATCACAGTGAGCCTCATACATTTTAATTTCAGAAAAAATAATTTGCGATATGAAATAATGCTGAAACAAAAGAGCCTACTTAGTGATTTTCACCACAGACCTCTCTCTCTGCACGGTATGTAATATTTATCATGTTATTTATTGATTCAATCATGTATCACAATTTTGATTTAATTTGTATCAGTTACGTTATTATTATAATTATTGTTATTATCATTATAATCTTAGGGTTGCATGCTGATGTGGCCTCCAACCATGTGGCATTCTTTTCAAAAAGCACTGTGTATGTATATATTTCACTTCACAGCAGCCTTTTCTCTCATACCGTATACTGTACCTGGGGTGGTTATCTAAACACCAAGGAGCTGGTCGAGATGACCGGGTTGTGTGTGTGGGGGGACTTGGCACATCCCCCCCCCCCCGGGTCTTCAAGGAAGACACCTAATCCTAAGTGACGCTGGAGCAGCACTGCAAATTTGATGTTAATCCATGCTGAAGTCAGAAACATTTCTGAGGCTCTCAGCGGTTCTCTCTAGCAAAAGGACACAACTGCCATTGTATAATCAGGGCTTGCCGCTTAATTCAGCGGCAGAGGCCATATAGTCTGAGAGAAATATAAATTGAAAAAGGGAAAGTACCACCATGCATTATTTGAAGCACTGAAAATGTATATGGTTATGTATTCTGTATTACTATATTTATTATATTATTATATAATACTATTATATTATGATTCTGTATATAACCATTTGTGTTCAGATTTAAAGCCTTTCTACTGCACTAGTTATTCATTGCAAAATGATTTAAATGTAGCATGTCAAGGTCATACAAAGCAACAAGCTATTTTTGGCTGTCAAAAGGAGTGTTGAAGGTTGACACATGACAGAATCCCTAAAGGTCTCTCTACTTTTATAAGAGATAGTGAGAGAGCGCTTTTGGTCTCAATTGAACCCAACAGTCTATGAATTATGACCCAATGTATTTATAACCCAATGTACTTATACTGCAAGTAACAGCTAAAACTGGTTGAAGGCAAAAAGGGAATACAGAATCATAACACTTTTATAAACTGGGTCCTATGTATATTAACTGTATATAATTTAATGAAATTATGCCACTGTGAAAGATAAAACATGCTCCATTTATTCTGAACTGAGCATGATATCCATTTTATTGAAAGGACTATGGCTTCACATGGCTAATGGCTGACAAAGTCTCCTGTGATTGTCCCTCTGCAGCGCTGATCTATCTAATCAAGTAGGCAAATTACCCATGTTGTGAGTCTGACTATACAGACAAAAATCATCCAATGCCAGAAGCTTATTTATCTAGTAGCATAAGGTGTCAATCTGTTTATGGCAAGCTGGCTATCAAACATTATATATACTGTATCGTGTGTGCAGTCTTCCCAGAGATAGTCCTTGAAAAAAAGTCGATTTCATTGTTTGGCTGGGAGCAGACACACAAATCATTTCTATTGGCAGTGTCTTTCCAAGACAGGTTCCTGACATGTACAGCTAGGAAAGCGCAAGCGAACCCATCCGTCAGTGCGCATACTATATGCTCGCTAGTAAATCTCAGGTGATGACATCACACGATATGAAGAACGTTTTTGCAAGAGCCAAAAGCTTGTTTTGGTCACAGAGCCAGGCTGTGAGGTGCGAGTGTGGGAGTGCAGTCGCAGATCAGGCAACACACGAGAGACGAAGAGACATGTATTCACGAGCGTAGCTCAGTATTTAATGCCAAAAAGGCAAACACACGTCGACAGAGAAACAATACCAGACAAAGAACCAACCCAGCTCCCCACACATGTACGCTTCCCACAGGTGCACATAATGACACTAATGGTTTTTGAGAGAGACAGCTGTGGTTTGGGTGTGTTGGACTGCGGGGCCGGGCTGCACCAGGGGCACGGGGGGACCACAGCCAATACATAGCTGGAGCATACCGACCAGGGGCCGGGAGGGGGACAGGCCAGTGGAGGATTGGCGGAGGGAGTGGCCTGTTGTGGCAGTAACTGCTCAGCAACCTTCCCAGATCTTGCCCATTCCATTCCGCCTGCTGCGGGTGGAAGCCGGATGTGAGGATGACCACGACTCCCAGGCGAGCCATGAAGGCCTTCCACTGCCTAGAGATGAACTGGGAGCCACGGTCGATGTGCTTCCATGCGGAAGACCTGCTGGAACAGACCACACCCGCTCTCCCTGCACGTCTATCACCGTCTATCACGGGTTAACGTCACAACTAAACCACACTTCTTAAAATGAAGACTTAAAATATTAATCTGAACTACTAGCCTACTACTTAACCACTTTCTTTAGCTTGCACTTTTTCACCTATACACTGACACGGCAAGCTCCGCCCCAGGACCTACCCAGGATCCGTGGTGTTGCTGGACACCATTTTATCTCAGCATCAGTTAAAATAATCACACTGCAGCTGATCTGAAAAGCCGAACAAATGTTTCTGATGTGACTGGATGGGAATTTGAAGGGAACAGTGTTACAGGGGACAGAATAGGGTCAATGTGTTCTATAACCTTATTTGACATATTACTAGAAAGAGTTTATTTAAAGGTGCAACATTTTCCTTGTGGATTAAACCACCAAAAACACTGGGCTCATAGGCTCACACTGTTCTCTGTCCCCTCCCTAAAGCCGATGTGTTTGAAACGTAAAAAGTGAGCCAGAGCAGAAATTACATTTACATTTAAATCATTAGTAGCATCTCCCAACAGTTCCAAGCATGTACTTAAACTCATACTCAGTGTGTATGTAATTGTAGAGCACCTGTATTAGCATGTGGAATCCTAATTTCTCTTCAAAGCATCTCCAGACAGATAGAGAGGGGGTGTGACAGGACACCACATATGTCTCACAAAGGTTGACGTGGGCTTTTTGGACGCTGCAAAAGTGACCATTTTAGGTGTCCCTAAGTCTTGAAACTATACAGTGACTGACAAAACAATACCAGGTTGAAGACATGTCATTTATAATCTTGACGTGCCAATTGAACACAAAACATGCCACCTCCAGCTTTACGAGAGACGTTTGTCTGAACACAAACAGACATTTATTTTCTTCTGTGATTTAGACTAGCAGGTCTATATTTGACATTCAGAAGCGCTGGCAGTCAGACATATTTTAGGTTTTCTGTGGAAAATGAGCTGGCTTAATGTGAGAAGATGTCGTGTGGAGAGAAACTCAATACTGGACAGTCAGAGGTTGAGCCTCTGAATATTAAATATTAATATTTAACGGGAATTTGGTTGACATAATAAAATTATACAAAGTTAACTAAACATAATATTCTCCACTTTCATTTGCTCCACAGAATATGCTTTGCTACCTCTCAAAATGATGTGCTGCAGAAATAATTCTGTAGGATAATGAGTTTTCAGATCATAGAAATATGGGGACGGGGTAGGAAAATGTGAAAGCGAGGTATTTGGACATGTTAGTAATTGTATAATTTATCAGGGGAAAGATAAAAGCCACAACTGATTGTGTTTTGGTCAGGAAGGCAGGCACATATGTTACTTCTTGCATGTCACCCTTTGATAATTTTGCCTTTTTGTAAATTCAATTAACTTGTTCTTTGTTCTTTCAAAGTGAATGTCCAAATTTGACAGTGGCTTATAGTGAAAGGTTTGATTTGTATATTGTTTGTTCATCAAGGGTGCTGAATAGGGATGAATGTAAATCTGAATATTTAGTAGCTAAATAAATGCTGATGCTAAATAAATGATCAAACGAGCAGTAATGAGCTTGTGATGTTATTGGTATTTTGCAATTAGCAATGAATTCTACATAAGTGTTTGCATATACCCAGTATTCTCATGTTCTACAACCACTGTTGAGATATCCTTCAATCCCTACAAGTCCTACAATCAAGTCCTACAAGTCCTTCAAGTCCTACAATCTGTGATTGTACTGTACTGTGTGTGCGCATGCCACATGCAAAGCAAAACTTATTCTGTGTATTTCTTTGTCAGGTGATGTACAGTCAAGGTCAGCACTCATCCTGTGTAATTCAAGGGTAAAGGAGTACATGCCATTATGGACCGAGTCAATTTGAGTATTTTAAGGTTGAACAACTTTACGGTCACCGCGTCCTTTCTAATCTGGCTTTTAGACGTTACTCAAAAATTACAGAATCCAAAAGTGATTTATATACAGTGGTCTACAGTATGTCCATTAACTCCACACCTTAGATAATAACATTCTAACATTTCTCCAATGGAGATTTCAACTAACCTCCTCATGATACTGTAAAGACGGATGACATAATTCTATATCAAAGCATAATCATCTGTATAATCACTCATTAGACAAATAAGTAGCCATTTACAACAAGTGATTATAGTAGTTTTTTTATTCAGAAAACATGATAAATGGCAAAACGCTATAATTGAAACTCAAAGAGAATGTGTACAGTAATTAAATAAATGTGAATAAATGAAAAATTGCTTTAGACAACCAAATAGTAAAACAATTTGGTGCCAGCACATTTTGGGTTTACATTTTTCTTAACTGCGCAGGAATTGACCATTATTCAAGCACCCAATTAGACAACTTATTGTGTCAACAGATAGACTATGATTACTAGAATTGTGACACAACAACTTAACCTTGAGGTAAACTAGACAGAAATAGCTAAGAATTCCTTAAAAGAATGCTTTTTGATGAAAAGAATGCTTTTAATTACAAAAAAAATAAAATAAAGAAGATTAATGGACATTCAACATCTGGTAGTTAAAGTGTTTACATGAAATTGTAATCAATAACCTTATGCCTGTTGCCATATCTCATTTCACTGAATTCTCACACAGTGTATGTCATGTACTGAGACACTGTGAAGACAACAGGCATATCACCATCACTCGCCGTATCTTAAAAAAGTCGAATAGACATTTAACTATTTCAAGCTTAATGAATTAACCGCCTAACAAAAAAAATCTATAAATATTTCAATAAAAAGAGTAAAACTAAAACGTTTTGAGTGTGATTGAAGCAAAGACCATATTTATGTATTGGTGCAAATTATTTTCTATGGCTAATGTGAAATAGTTATATTGTAATGCAATTACTCAAATATCCCAGACTTACAACATGGGGAAAAATACAATTTGTCTTATTTAATTTACATAACAAAACATAGATTCCATATCTCCTGTCCAATCCCCCCAAAATGAAAAACCTAAAAAAAAATGAAAAATCCAATGTTTTCACTGATTTTCAGTGCCTTAAAGCATATACAACAATCTTCTAAAGTGCAGCAGTGAATAACATTAAGACTGTCTACCCACAAAGTCAAACTAGTAGAACATAACTTTTCTATGTGATAATATGTTACAAACGGATAAATAATCAGGACATACAGTAAAACAGGAAGAAACCATTACTAATTCATAGTAGCACAAATCAGAACAGTGAGGTTGCTAGGGGGCTTTGGGGAGATGCACTTTAATGTATAGTAGTTTGTTAATTATCTGAAAGTCAGCACTATGATTGCCACAACAGGTTTGCCAGCTTATCCAACTGCCCTTGAGCAAGACAATAAACGCCTACATCGTCATTCATTGTAATTTGTTATGGATATGGGTGCCAGCTACAATTAAAGTTAAGTTCTCAAAACAATATTGAAATATTTGGCTTAAACCTGAACTTCTGTTACCAATACACAGAAGAAAAACTGCTTTTAAAAAGTTTCACTGAAAAAATAAGCTCTGCTTCAATAAGGTCTGTAGCAATGCAGTGTCCAAATATATACAGAATATTATTATAGTGTGGCGAGTGTAATACATACAACAAAATATTCAACACAGTCTTGGTGGACAAAGAAAACTTATAGTAAAACTCACCAATAAAATAGAATTCTTTTTTTCAGGTGATCTTTATACACAGTTTATATTCACTCTGTCCCCCATGAAAATGTCACAGTGTAAAACGTACTTTCATTATTTGAACAATTTCATATTCAATCTCACAGAAAAGGTGTCAGCTGATATTCTAAATTGTAATTTAGATTCCCTGGCTCAACAGTTAAAATCTTTCACAACAGAGAAAGAGTCTAATAATAGGGAACCCACATATCTCTAACAACCACTCTACCAATGGCATCAATAGCCACTTTAGTACTCTGATATTTGTGCTTATGAGCCAATTGAAGTCAAATGTATGGCAAAAGGCTACACTGTAGTGCAGCATAAAGCCAGGCACCCTAGCCAATCATTACCAGAGGAATTTAACATCACAGGTACTCTGTGTCTATAAGATGATCATTGTAGTGTCTTTCCTGCTGATGCTCGTCAAGAGCAAAACCAGGAGATAAATGATGAAGTCCTCCAGGCCTCTAGATGGAGCTGCGGCGCTTCGTGAGTCCTCTGTAGGTGTTGATGCTGTGCAGCCCAGTGGACACGGAGCTAATGCCGGAGTGACGCTGGAGGCTGCACGCGCAGCCGTTGGAGTGGAGCGGGTTGGAGAAGGCCTCTCCCTGCTCCATGTAGGCGTCCGAGCTGGAGAGGTCGCGCGGGATGATCATGGGTATGGAGTACTGCAGCTTCTCCCGGCTCTTGTACCACAGGCAGGAGCACATGGACTGGAAGTGGAGCACCTCCGCGTAGACGTTGCGCAGGCCCCGGCTTGCCGCCCCTCCCCCTCCCCCATTACCGCCGCCGCCCACCAACCCGCTCCCGCCGCACCCGGGCGGCGTGGACGACGGCGAGGCCGGGCCGGCGGCGTCGTCGGAGTGGCGGAGGCGCGCGCCCGCCTGGCCGTTGCGCGCCAGCAGGGCGCGCTGCTCGGCATCCCGCCTCTCGTCCTCGGCGTTCATGGTCATGAAGCGCAGCACCACCAGGTTGAGGAAGGCCCCGATCACCGTCAGGCCCGTCAGGATGTAGATGAAGCAGAAGGCCACGTACTCGGGCTTCTTCTGCAGCGCCTCCTCGTTTTGCAGCGCCACGTAGTCCCCGAAACCGATGGTGGTCAGCGTGATGAAGCAGTAGTAGTAGGCGTGGAAGAAGCTCCAGCCCTCGAACTGAGAGAAGGCCAGAGCGCCCACGCACAGCGTGCTCATGCACGATATGAAGCCGATGGTCACCATGTTCACCATGGACACCTCGGCGCGCCGCATGCCGAGGCACCTCTTCAGGCGGTGAAGCAGATACCTGACGAAGGTGTTGATGCGCTCACCCAGGCTCTGGAACATAACAAGGGTGAGCGGGATGCCCAGGAGGGCGTAAGCCATGCAGAACACCTTCCCTCCATCTGTGCTAGGGGCTGCATGGCCATATCCTAAAGGACAGAGAGGCACAGAGTTAGTGGGGCAGAACTAATTAAATCTACAGTTGTCGAGGACAGAAGTCCCGGAAAGATATGGTTGGAGGCTAGGAAAACACAAAAGTAGTTTTGAACTTTTGCTAAACCCTTGACTCTATACCTTGTTTATCTCAATACATGGGATTGCATAATCCCCCATTAGTGGTAAATCAGTTAAGAACAGGAAAGTACCCATTTTTTTAAAACCTCCATTAACTTCCATTGTTCCATTGTTCTTCCATGTCTACACAGCTGACCGACGTCTCTACTGGTAGTGTGAAGTAGTGTAAAGTAGTGTAATCTACAATGGAAAACAACCGAGGTATCAGCATATCTAATATACAGTATTCAAAGCTTGTCTTCCATACGTGGTGGCCGAAAGCGTGAATGTGAATCTGATAACAAAGTATTGATGTCGTGTAGGGAAGTGAGACTGAATAATTCATTGGGAGTGGGTCTCAGCAGAGTGGCATGGGCCAGTTGGGATATTTGCTTCTAATTACTCTTTTACATTACTCAAATAAAACCTGATACCACAGTGAAGGTTTGCTGAGTATTGGCGCCTGTTTTGTTCATTCAAATGAATAGTGCTAAAGGTTTGCCGCTGTTTTGGATGTTGTGTACTTTTTTACTGCTGCTGTTTTGGATATTTTAGAAAGTCTGCCGTGAGATTTGAAGGTCATGGGTTCAATTCCAGGTTGAATTATGCCAAAGGCTTAAAACAATGGGACCCAATGCATCTCTGCTTGGCACTGGACACTACCATGCTACCGAAACAGGAGAAAGACTCCTGGCCTGATGAGTCATACGGGCTACAAAATGCTACCTATTATTATTAATTTCAACATTATACACAGACATCACAGTATAATAGAAAAATCAAACTCACTCACCACAGGTGAGTGAGTTTGTGAAGATTTCCAATCAGGCAGTGACTCAACGTGACCAAATTAAGCAAACAGTCCCCTTTTTTGGCCATGGACCATATCATATAAATACAGCACCGTTGACATATAATCATCTCTCTGTGCAGTTACCACAACAGACACATTTAGTCTACCTGACCATGTTCACTGAGAGCCAGTTTCCACCATCTATGATCTGACTCATGATGCTTTTTATTGACTCTTTCTGTCAGTTGAAAGAACGTCCAGACTTGGATGGGATATTCACCATATTATCTCGACACATTTCAGTTTAAATTTCAACCTTTGGCCTCTAGTGCCATCTTTTAAACTATTGCATCCGATATGGGTCGTCATACAATGTATCATTAATGTGGGAATTGTCCTGTGGGTGTACCTGTTGCAACCAGGACCCAAATGATGGACCCTTGATAACGACAGGATCAGTAAATGGAAAAGATTATCTAATAGTTTGAATGTAATTACTCCTGGAGTTAATTTAATTCCTTGGAACCTGGGTTTTATTGTCACGCCAAGCTGTGCGGTTAAAGCCATCTGTCATGGATGCCAAATTTGTTTAAATCTTTGACAGTTGAGCTGCCAAACTGATAGCCATTACAACTGAAATATCTCTTTTTACAAATGTAAAGGGTTGTGGATTGAGAACCTTTTCAGAGGTGAAGAGCCATAATTTTGCTTGTCGACGCCGTTGTCTAACACTTGCCTGTTCCTTGCACAATATTTATAATCCGTTTTCTAATGGCTGGCCGAGTACTGTGTAAGCTGTGAGTCACCTGTCCCATTACATTCAGTCCAGAAAATGGGGTGCTGGGAGACTTTCACTGACTAATGGATGACAGTTAAAACCCGTTTTTATATTTATATATAGATATAGATATAGATATATATATATAGATATAGATATAGATATATCTATATAGATATATATATATCTATATAGATATAGATATAGATATAGATATATCTATATATAGATATAGATATATCTATATATAGATATAGATATATCTATATATAGATATAG
>JAOEHI010000017.1:1246535-1284671 GCA_025447815.1 Percopsis transmontana
TTTTAACAGGTTTTGAGCCCCGCCTGTTCTCCGCCCCCCCCCCCCCCCCCCCCCCCCCCCCCCCCCCCCCCCCAACAGCCTCAGTGATCAAAGCCACCCTCAGCGCTACAGCATAATCCCCTGCACTTCAGACACCCACCTCTTCACTACCATGTGATGCCAAGCATGATGTGTCCTAGAGAGCTAGCACCAAGCCAGATGCTTCTGGGAAAACGCAGCTGAAATCGCCGCAACCTTATTCTGAACAGGTTCTGAGAACAGAACCTGTGAGACCCTGTTTGAAAACAAGACAGCCCTAACCGCTGTCCTGGTTAACGTCAGATGAAAAGAAAGCTCTTTCTACGTAGTTAAATATGATGTCAAATGTCTACACCCAGCCTATAGTGCAAAATTTGACTGCACTCAGTTAACAGAAGCAGAGCTGGGCACAGTTTTGTTTCACCTATAAACAGTGAGATGTGGGAAGTTGCAAGGCAAGGCGTTACATCAACCAACACTGACCAATGACATGGGCATCACTTCCTGTTACCCCTGCCCTGACCTCTCCGGTGTAATGCATGTAATGCCAGAGGAATAAGCTATGATTAATTATAATAACACTGGAGGAGGCACTGCTACATTCCCAGGAAAGAAAGTTGATAAACACTCACTCAACCCTGAGACAGGCATGTCCCGTCATGTCAGCAAAGGCAATGTAGGTTAAACCTAACCAACAGGGAAGGCTTGTTTGCCCACTATGTTGCCGCAAGACAATAGTTTAGAGAAGGAAAGTGGCAAATTACAGGATAAAAAAAACAAAAACAGTTGTACTTTGCCTGCTAGTAGGCAGTAATATATCCCACATACAATATCCATCCATCTGGAAGACAGTATGCGTGTTTTCAGAACTAATAAATATCTGTATTAACTTTGCTGTGTCCTGTATCTCTACAGCTAGTGAAAAATAGTCAAATACTATCACTAACTGTTTCCAAAACAGGAAACGTGACAGTTTCCCCATCCGTGGTGCGCATAAACCACGTTTAAACACCTAGATGTATAATCTAGGTGTTTAAAGAATTTAGAAGCTCTGAGAACCATCACTGCTTCGGGGGGGGAATAGATATTTATTTACATGATAAATATCTATCATATAAATGTATGCTGATTTACTGTCAGCATTCTCATCATTCAATCATCTCAACTTGTCTAATAAGCCAAACATACAATATCAAGGCTCGGCACAAGACAATTTAGGTGTCGAGGTCTACAGAAGCTTTGTGTCAACACATTTCTTTGCGTTAACTAGAGATTGTGTAGTTATTTCAAATCTGATATGGCTCCGCCGACGCTGATCAGGAAGAAATATTTCTCATTCGGCAAACAATCTAGTAATTTTCCTGTGCTAGGCAGGAAGGTGAGCACATTCTGTATGCCGTGGGAGCATTTCTCTTAGCAGTCGACTAAACCTACACCTTCACTTACACTCGGAAGTCTAATGCTCTAGTCTGAATTATTTTAATGGAATAAGATTCACTAGTAACGTTTGTTGATTTAAGAGATTACATATATGAAGGCACTAATTTTTCTCAGCACTGTTCACACGTTTTCCACTTTCACATACTCAAGTCACGCCATTTCCCTCAAGCAAGAAGCAGAAATCATTTATGGAACAATTTCAGCTTCGGAGGAGGCGTTTGTGTTTGCACAGACTAGCCGACTAGACACCTGGCCCTCACCATATTAGTGATCTCCGGGTATGCAGACTCCACCAGAACGCCCCGGTTGGTGGAGACGTAGTCCACCAGCTCATTGAGGGCGGCCCGCTTGCACTCCTTGCCCTTCAGGTCCGTGACAGAGTCCATGAAGTCAAAGAGCGTGCAACACTGTTGAAGCTTCTGTGTGAATAGTTCCGGTTGCTCAGTTGATGGGGCATCTGGAAGCACACAGAGGTGGAAGAG
Organism: Percopsis transmontana; assembly: GCA_025447815.1. Lineage (NCBI taxonomy): Eukaryota > Metazoa > Chordata > Actinopteri > Percopsiformes > Percopsidae > Percopsis > Percopsis transmontana. Next base: position 1,248,476 of record JAOEHI010000017.1, read on the forward strand.
ACATTAGGTCATTTATGATGTACAAATGGCATACAAAAACTGCATAGGATAACTGCATATTGGAGGCTCTGCCTGGATCATTCTTGAGATGTTTTTTTCAGCTTTAAGTTTCCCCCTACTGTAATTGCAGAAATCACTTGAGGCATGGATTTGTCAATGGGAGAGAATTAGAAAGCAGCACTTCCTGATATTTCCCACCAGCGTATGGGTAGGCACACTGGCAGGAAATAATGGTCACATTCAAATATCCTTTGGGCCTCATGTTATGCTGTTGGTTTGAATGGTACTTATCAATAAAAACGGTAAATAATATTTATACAAATAAAATTAAAAAAGGCCAAGAATCAACTTTGCATGTATTGTTGCAGTCTGCAGCACATGAACTAATACAAACCCTGCATTAACTGGATTAAAGATGCATTTTCACAATAGAACAAGCCCAGTCATTCCAGGTTTTGATTGTAAAGCCTTTTATGGATTAGACAGTAAGTGCATTCAGGGTTATTAGAGCTGTCAAACTTGACCCAAGCTAGGCTATAAACAGCATTTGGCAGCTGACCAGAAACGCTGAGACACACAGTACAGCGGTGCTCTGTTCCAACACAGCGTCTGCCTATAGCAGTCGTCACAGGACTGTAAGAATGCAAGAGAATACAGCCAAGTGTACTAGCACTGCAACCACACAGGAAACTCCCAAACCTTGTGAGGTTATGCAAATGTGAATGCCATGCTCTACACAGACATTGCATGTCAGTATCGGTGTCTTGAATGAAAAAGCCTATGTTTAGAAATCAAAATCAATTAGCTCATTAGGAACATATTGATATTGATGAACAAATTGAATTTTTTTTATTTAACATTCTATTTGGCATTCAATATCCTTTCAAAAGCCAATATGAGATTATATAAACGCATAATGTAACGCAAATTTGTTAAAGTAATTATGTAATTATTATAACTACTTAATTATGATTGATACAATTATTAATTCTGAGAGAAAAATTTGTCATTTGGCAATTGCGGGAGTAATTATTATTTAATTATTATATACAATAATTATATTTGATTTGATATTTGATAATAAGATTTGACAACAAAAAAAACTTAATATATCAAATTTAAAAAGGAAACATTGTAAATTGTTCTCTTTTGAGAAATGTGTGCCAAGTTCCATATACTGTACTATAATTAATCTCATTGTTTAATATTTCCCCATAGCAATGAGCCAAACCCACGCTCACTACTGCAGGGAAAATATTGGTAACATCCAATGAGTGTCAGGAATGTTGCGGTGCAGCATTTCATATAGACAGGTGACACATTTCTACATTATGCAACCTAACAGACATGCCACCTGAAGAGATCATGGCATGTCACAGGCACGCTTTGCAAGAACATTCCCCACTGAGTTTCACACCTAATGAAAATGTTCCAGTGGTGTTGTTGAGTGCTGACTGTGATGCAACTGAGTTGGGTCAATATCGAAATCCAACTAGACCTAGCCACATGCTAACCTCTAGTTCCCCTTAACACCAGTCACACCTTACGCTATTCAATGTTCAAGGACATCACCGGACGGCAAACTGCAACTTAGGTAAAGGTAGGTTGAGGGATTGGAATATGTCCCCGGGCCAGTGTGTGCTGTGGATAAGCATAACACAGTTGAGATTTCTTCCCTGTAAGTGCAGAACTTGGCACACCGTGGGCTTGTTCTACAACTGAGTGTCATCATTTTAAGCAGGCGAGCCGGAATCAAGTCTTTAGCGCGACAGCTGCCGGCAATCAAGTCTTCTTACATGCCGTCTGATTTGACTGATTCCGGTTAATGGAAAGGGCCTTTTGAGGGCCTCTGATAAGCTGTAGAGCAGTGGTTCTCAACTGATCTAACCTCAGGACCCGCTTACGTGAAAGCACTTTAATTTGCAGTAGGGGTCTACCGACTATCAATTATTCGGATATTCGGCATTTTTATGGTTATTTGTATCTGTATTTATTTTTTTATCCGATTGACGATAAGATACATTTTAAAATGCTACTTTGGCACTAATGCAGCCGCGTCTGTTTGTCGAGCAATGTCCCACCCACAGCACTTAGACGTCACAAACCAACACTGAAGGCTACTGAGGCAGACAAAGGAACGCATATACCGAAGTAGCTTTGGTGAGCAAGGTGGCAAATATTGCCGAAGTTGCAATAAACATCACAAGCTCATCTATTTAGGGCTGTCAAAGTTAACGCAAATTCCTTTTCATATGACCATTTGCTTCACCCATAGTTTAGCAAGCCACTAGCAGCATTCGGTGCACTAATCGTTTTTATATTATAACAACCATGTCCACTACAAATGATGGATACAGGAAAAGGTATTTTTGAATGGCAATTTCAGTTATTAATCATTTCACTGATATACTGTAGGAACTAGGCAAGTCTGCTGTTAGGGTATCTTTTCCTTTCCGCCCCTTGAACAGAGAGACTAATAAAGCTCTAAACCTCTGGCAAAGGTATACATTTTTTTATATTCTATAAAATGTATTATGGCACAGAATTTTACATCACGCTTGTTTTATGAATTCAGCTCCAACCCGTAGTTGGGACTTTTATTTACTGCGTATATTTTTCGATTGAGACGAGGGAGATGTCAACTCTGTTCCTATTATCTACTTTAGGTAAACAAGGAAACAAACTGTAGGTACATGTTGTGTTTGCCTCTAAACTGTGTCTACTTGTAGAGCCCACACACACACACACACACACACACACCGGCCTCTCCAAGATGGCAGCACACTTCTCCCAATGCACAATCTAAAAGGAATAGAGCTGTATTACAACCAGTTCTGTGATTACAACACCTATTTACTAGTTTTATTTATTTTTACTTTATGAAACAGGGAGATATTTTTTTCATTAAAAATGTCACTTAAGAAATGCTGCTGGGAGTTCCATGCAATTTTTGTTTTAAGATAATGTTTAAAAACATTATTTTAATTAAACACATGCTTAAAGGCATTTCAATTAAGTTTTGTGTTATTAAAAGTTTTGAAAACGACACTATTGCTGTACTGTTGGCAGGTTTCTTACCCTTTGTGTTATCTACACTTAAAATCTAGGAGGGTACAGACGACTAGGTTTTGAATGCTAGCCGGACTGTAATTCTGTGGCGTAGTTAGCAATACAATAGTGCATAGGTCTTACCCTTTTAAAGACTCAAGAGAATCTCTTGGGGGTGGGACAACTTGATTTTCTTGGGAGAAGAGTTGGCTGACATATCTGACATGGAGACAAGTACTTTTCCCAATGCAAGCTATTTTTGCCTTTAGGGATGGAGCCTACACATTCTTACAAGTACTTTAAAGGGAGGCAAGATATTCCCACTAGCAATATCTGTAGTCACGATGGAAGTAGACAACCACAATAAGACATTTGAGAGATTAGAAAAGTGTGTTTCAAGTGGATACTTCTTTATATCATTTGAAGTTCAACACATAATTTAACCCACGAGGGCAATGCAAGGTCTGAAAGAAATTCAATGTCACATTTTTTTTATTCAAGTGCGTTTTGGACACCAGAGGCAGAGTGGTGAAAAGATGGCTCCCGTAGCATTTGCTCACATAATGGGCATGCGCATGAGAGTCCCTGTGCATGTGTATCCAATTGTATGCTTTTAAACAGATTCTGAACAGCAGCGATGAAAGCTTTTTTGAAATAAGTAGTTAAAAGGATATAAAATAGCAATTGTTTACATATTGTGCGAGAAGGAATGAGTCACACACACACACACAAACCCATATGTGAAATTATTCATAGGTATGATTCACACACATTTGCTTGTTGTTGAAAGAAATATCACTCCTGGTATTAGATGACATATCACTCTGCTGCGACATGTTCAAAAAAGCTTGGGAAGAACTTGCTCTGCTGTGCTCAGCAACACTGGGTTCCAGGTCTATATGCTTGTCACATAGCAACCAATTATTGCACTAGCTCTGTAACCAGGCTGACCGGATTCTATTTTGAGCTTCTGTCACAAAGTATCAACCAGCTGAAAATGGTTCATTATACTGAAACAGATAAATTCGGAATTCCACAGCAGAGAGCAAACATTGCAAAATAACCCAGCCAAGGCATAAGAACTCAGCTTTGTTAGGTCTGACTGACAGAAACATCTCAGTCAAAGTACACTACTTGTAGATGTCCTCAAGAATTGAATGCACCAACTCCTGGTTTGGTAGATAGATAGGCATAAAGTATACGTGAATTTCTGTGAAAGCATAGAGTTTATCAACGCAATGTCTACACAGACATTTCCGTTTCTGTTGAAGCCCACTTTGAGCAAAACAAATGAGATTTCACATTTTGGCTAGAAGTCAACAAGAATGCAGCTAAAAGCAGACCACCATCACACAACTGCAAATTTAAGCACCAACTGCACTAAAAACAGTTTTGAACGACACAGACAACACAAGGACATTCAAAGCCTGCATTTTCATCTCAATACACAGTTTCCAATGATTCCAAACTTTCCATAGGGCCCAGTGAAGGATCAATTTGAATCAATTGGATCCTTCCCTTACACAAACCAAGATAGATGGGGAACAGTAATTAGGCAATATTTTCATTTTAGCTTTGTGCTTTTATTGCACCAGTAGGGGAGTGGCTAATCTATCAGATTTCAAACCACATAATTACTATAACTAATTTTAAAATGTCCAGTAGAAAGCTTAGAGTGTATAGGCACAGAGGACACTGTTGAAATACACACGGAAAATAATTTGCCACGGTGGTAGAAACAATGTTTACATATATTTACACACGAGCAAAACAACATTTCGTAGAATAGTAGCCAACCAGAGAGAACAAACCAAGTCATACAGGCTAGATGACCTCTGCTGTAGGCTGCAGTAGTAGCGCTTCCATCTTTTCAAATTTTCTTTATCTTAGTAGATTTGGACTGTTTAAACCAAATATCTTTATAATATAGGTAAAATAAAATAGACAATTGTAAGGAATTCCCTTTGGTTTACATATAGATCTTTGCAGTGTTTACCATTGTTCTGACTCCAATTTATTTTGTATCCTGTAAAATTACCAAAAGAGCTATACTTACTTTTCTGTGTAACATAAGCAAGGGGTTTTAGGGATAAAATAGGTGTGGCAAGTGTGGAGATAAAGGTTGGGTATGAAGCCATCCGAATGAGAATGATTGTTGAGAAAGAGCTCTCACACAATTCAAAATATTACAGTACAGGAAAAGATAATGCCATTCTATTCTATTGAAAGGTTTCTCCGCATCGAGTCCTGGCCAGACTACTAGAGCACGGAGGGGAGGCTGCCGAGTGTATAACCTGATAAAGTCCTCCTCATGCTGTTAGAGGGTAGGCCACCTGGGGCATTAAGTTAAGTTTCTTGAAGATCTGATATAGCTAGTTATAATTCCTTATTTATTTTATTGTTTTGGGGATCAGCCATGTGTACAGAAAGCCCAGCAATGCATGAGAAAACATTGCAGAGCTTAAAATATATTTTTGTTTTCACTATTAGCCCATCAGACTTCCATTACTACAACATCGGGTTGGTGGGTAGCGGTATAGCGCAAATTTATCCAAAACTATTACAGATCAATATTTCATTGGCAATAACTATGTTATGTTCTGCCCTAGCGTAACATGTCATTCAAATCTTTAAAAACTGACGCCACCAGTGGGTGGAATGACTGTTAACCTGAGAATAGGGAAGGGAATCGATAACAGGTTCCAAATTTTCCGATCCTTCGGAATCGTATGCCTCCAAGGTTATCAATTCCTGTTATCGATGCCAGCATGTTTTTCTGAAAGTTGAAAATTGACGCCAAACTCTGCATCTACGTGCTGGAAAGTGCAACAAGAAGTCATGGCAGGGAGGAAGTGAAGGTCCATCATGGCTTCTATCAACGAGCGATGCTGATGAAACACATGAATGTACATGAATATGTTAAAATGGGTGTCACGTTGTCTGTGAGACTGCAGATGGACCCTTCTCTGCCAATGCTGTTTTGTTACATGTCATGCTCTTTGGTCACGCCTCTGATTCCGGAACGCCGGATTGCTATAAAAAGGACACACTGGGGCAGCGATATGCCGCCTCCGTCTGGTTCAACAAGTAAACATGGCATAATAAGGGGTCTTCTGAACAGCATTCTTAACGGTCAAATGTTATTAGGCAGACATTCTACAATGTGTTCAGACAGAAAATAAAACTCCTGTGTTGGCCTACTGTTTTCCCCCCACACATAAAATTGATCAGGAATCGATAAGGGAATAGATAAAGAATCGGACCGATAAGCCGAACGGATAATTGCATCGGTATAAGTCTCATCTACCTGAGAATGGACGGGACTGCCAATTATGCAGAAATGCTGTCATTATGGAGGAATGCGCTCGGCATCAAACATCAGAAAGAAAGAAAAAAAAAAAAAACTGTTCACATTTTTTTTTACAACAGAACCATTCAGATTCTAACAACGCATGGACAGACACTGGGCATATACGCCGATTAAACAATTCTCTACTTAAACCCACAACATTGCCTGACTTGGCTAGTAGCAATTATAGTTTTAAGCTCAATAATTTTAATTATCTGGCTTCTAGTGCCAGTCACACCATCCGTATGCAAACAGAAAGTGTATGGAAATACAGAAGATGACTGACGAAGAATGACTAAATGTGGCGTATGTGATAAGCCATATTTGCCGCTGCTCAAGCTGAGTAAGGTTTGGTGTGCACTAGAGTCAACCAATATTAGGTTTACCGATAAAATACAGATTCCGATATTTAGAGAGAGAGAGCCGATCCGATAACCAATATATCAGTCGATGGCACCGTGTTCTACAATATTAAACTATAAGCTGCAGCTCCCTATTAGCTTTGCTGCATCAAGTTAGTCAATGTCCAGCCTTAGTTCTGATAGAGAGATTGTGACTTTAACGTATTTTCCTCCTCTCTGCCTCATCTATTCCTACCTGTAAGACAATGCCCAACCTTTACAAGATGTAACTTCAGATGTAACAACCTTCTTAAAAGACATACAATTAAATTAATTGTGTCAATTATTACAATTTTGACAACGAAAAATGCTCTATATTAATAAAAATGGCAAATTTATTGCAACAACCGCATTGTAAGAAACTGTAAGAACTAGTTAGAGCAAGTACCCTTTTTATAAATAACCTTTTGACTTTAATGTTAACAGGGTAAAATTGGACATAAAATTGTAAAACAGTAAATAGATCATAAATTTAAAAAAAAAGATAATATACAGTATAAAAGTCTTTGAAAAAATTGTTTTGGTTACTCAGTAAATATTTAACTATATTTCCCACGATGCACTTTAAGGTGTGGTCACCATCTTGTTTTTCCCTTCCAACTGATGCTGAGAAAAAGTTGGTGCTAGCCATTTCTTTTTTGAATAAGAAAATAAAGATACTGCTTGGAGAGGTAAAGAAGTGATTTGTTCATCCGGAAACCAGAAGACTCCCTACTTCATCGTTACATCCCCTGCTTCTGTGGATTGTGATTTTTTTCCTCCCTCTCTCATCTCAGTGTGGGACTGACACAGAATTAAGCCTGGCGTCAATACGATTGCACACCTCATCTGTGATTTTATGTTTAAAGGCAATTTTTTTGGACATTCAACGTACACAACCAACACAGCTGCGGTTGAGGGTTTGTTTCTGGGTACCCAGTTATTGTGTTATTTTAGACCGTTTAACAATATTGCTGTTAATATTTCCATGTGCAAATCTTATGTGCACTTGAGTTCAACTTCGAAGTTGAACAGTTATCACTACTCACTCTGTTACAACAACCTATCATTCTTTGGTTGGTTTTCAGGATTACACAAAGGCCTAGTGCAACAATAAAATCATATTTAATGAACTGGGTTATGACACTTAGTTTACCTTTTTTTCTAGTATCAGCCATGACGGCCAGACTGCAGATAAATGCAGATACCGATACATCTGCAGAAAGCTAATATTGACAGATTATCATTATCGGTCGGGCTCTAGTTTGCACACTGGTCTTCACACTTTAATGTTCACAAGCAAATTGATAAACAAACACTAAGTTGTGTTTCAGCAAGCCTTCTGCCTTAATCACATTCTACTAGAAAAGGAATCTTCTATAACAGATAGGGGTTCATTGCCTCGTACACAACTCACTATTAAGCTGTACCTGTAAGCATCCTTGAGCAAGATGCCTAACCCCTATCTACTTCATGTAATTACACTATGTAATTGTAAGTCGCTTTGGATAAAAGCGTCTGCTAAATGCCATAATTGAAATTGTGACTATTAGACACCAACTTAATGCCAAGCCAACAACCTTCCAATTACAGGCCAATCTGTATACCATCACCAACAAGTGCCAAACAAGTATGCATTGCAGGTATGAAAGAAACAACTCACAACTGTATGACTAACAGTGTTAGGGTGAGCTTTAGGGTGGGTGGGCAATGGGCATTAGGCTATATGAGCCAATATATGAGGCACATGATGAACTCAGGTTTGTGCACTCATCCATGATGATGTAGTTCCTCTGCAGTTCCTCTATTCTAAAAATCTGTTTTTGTGTTAACAGCTAGCTTTTCACTAAGCTAGCTGGTGAGCTTTTAGGAATCCATCACCTAAATGTCCTTGATTCTAACAATCCCCACTATTAAAGAAGAACATAGGTGATGCACTTTGTGTTGCTAGTACTGCTGGTTATTCTCAACGATGGCGCCAGGCCTGGACCAGTGAAAACAAAGAGAGGGTCCATGCAGGTTCTCTGTAGCCAGGCTTCTAATAACAAACCCCATACAACACCATAAACAGTATCCATGGCTCATTTAGAGATGACCACAGAACACATAAGTACCCAGGCAGAGAGCCAGACCATTTTACTCTGTTAAAGGGTGATCAAAAGAACAGAGTAAATAGAGTATGTAAGGAATTATAGTTATTAAGGATTGGGCTTTAATTTAGGCTCAACATCTTTGTACTATGAATGGAAATCAAGAAAAACTAGAGGACCATTTTACTCACATTACATATAGGGGATACCGGAGCGTGTTAAAGACTCTTAGAAAATGTAATGTCATAAGATTGGACAAGAGGCACCAGGCCTGTACAAAAAAGGGTAAGGAAGTAGCCACATTGCCAGGCACATTCAGATTTTGTGCCCAGGCTGCTAAAGTTCTACACACATACATAATTCAGATTAATTTCACTCATTGGAGAACTCTTACAATGACTGTCAAAAATGAGAGTTGGTCTATATGCAATAAAATATACAAAATATAAATCAAGTGAAAAGGAAAGGCGGATACTCATAAAAAAAAAATGAAATCGGTTTGTCTTAAAAAATACATATTGATTTGCCATCTGGCGGACACAATGGAAACTGGGCATGTGACGCAGCTTTTCAATCAATAGGCCGATAATTACAGGAACAAGCTAACTGGGGTTATTGTGAGAATCAGAATAAAATATATTGCCAAGTAAGTTTGCACTTACAAGGACATTTGCATGGTGTGATTGGCGCAGTAGCTAAGTTATAAGAGAAAAGAAGACAATTGAGTATAAAGTTATAAATCCAATCCTAATAAATAGAATAAACTCAAGTAAAACAATCAAAATATACAGCATGTGTCTATATGGGGTATCGACAGACTGCAAATATGCAATATGGTACAGTATAATAAACAAAAAATACAATATACAGATTGCGTGGGGCGATGTAGATTAACATTAATATCTTGTATAGAAAGGTGAAGGTTGAATGGCCTTGATGGGTGCGAGTGGGTGGGTGAAGGAGGTGTCAATAGTGGTGTGGATGGCCGGTTGTTGATGGCTGGTGGCACGGGGGATGGTTTCAGGGCTGACCCTTTGTCTTTTAAGACGACACTGGAATATTGGGGCTTTTCCACTGGCACTGTTAGCCGTGCCGAGTCAAACTGTGCTGTGCTGAATTATGTTTCCATTACCAGTTTAAACGCGCCAAGCCATGTCCAAGATGGACCTACTCTGGGGTTGGGCCAAAGCTTGCGTGCCGGGCCCGCCTCCAAGTGGGCTGCGTTGACGTCAGATGGACCAGAGTCCCATTGGACCCAAGCCTTCTACTGATACTACGCATGTAGCGTGTACGGAAACTTGACAGCGATTCCAACACATTCCGCACACGGTCCCGACAGATGATTATTATTGTCTTGTATTAATAAACAAAAAAGAAGGGAAAAAAAGAAATAGTCTCTCAGATGGGAGACTGCTTCTATATCGTTCACATAAGGAGCCGAGTCGTTGGCGACTGACACATTACCAAGGCATTGCAAATTCCAGCCGCACTGGGCTGCCATGCAGAGTTAAACCATGCCGTGCCAGGCCATGCAATAGAAAAGGGCCAAAGAAGTTGTTACAGTCATTTGCAGATAATTGTTTTTTTAGTCTCTCTGAATACAGTCGTTGGCCTCCCTCACTGCCTTGCCAATAGTTGTATTTTGCCACTTTAAACTGTTCTGTCCCCACTCCTGAATGCATATCGTTATCACGGCTATCAGTGGTAGTCCTTCAAAACATCCCAGTCCGTACAATCCAGACAGTCGCTGAGGGAATAAAAAGGTTTGCTGCGAGCAATAAAAGATTCCAGGTCAGGGGAACAGTGTTGCAGGATCACTTTCCCGTTGTTGCACCAGCCATCGTTGATATAGAAACAAATGCCGACGCCTTTCGTTTTGTGCGCAAGATTTGTGTAGGGGTGTGCTAAAATATCGATACAGCAATAAATCGCAAAATTTATTTATACTACAGCTATTTCCAGCTCAAAAATCGATTCTCGTTTTAAAAGTTGTGTGAACTACAACTACTAGATGTCGCAGTATGGCTAGCTGCCTAGAATTGACGGCCCCCATTTCTGGTAGAGTGAAATTTGGATGCAACATGACAGACGCAGCTGACAAAATTACAGCAGCTCCTTAAAAATATAAAGCCGACGTGTGGTATTTCAGCTCTCTTTTTACATTTTCAGTGAACTATGTGGAATATCGCAATATATCGCAATATGTATTGTATCGCAATGTATCATTATTATAATCGTATCGTGACCCTTGTATAGTGATATCGTATCGTGAAGTCCTTGCCAATACCCAGCCCTAGAGGTGTGCGTAAACCACGACGCCTGAATTGCACCAGCACTCCAGCGTGATCTGAATGCCCCAATAATTCCAGATTTTGCGAGAAAAGCGAAAAACAGAGTACTTTCCTTGATGGTAAATGGATGAAAATACAACCCTTAGCTGGATTATCATCACAAAGTTAAAACACAAAAGCAGACAGTAGTGCGCACCAACACACAGAGGCAGCTGTCCGCGGTGCCATCTAGAGTAGTGATCGAAGATAGCCACACCGCAAGAGCTTGCTGCAATAACAGATTCCTGAATTGATAGTGTACAGTAGAATAGACTAGAATAGGCCAAAAAGGATCAAGACAGAATTTTTTTTAACACATTAGCAATGAAAATGCCACAAATTAATTGGTTCTCAACTAAAGCCATTGGCTATAACCAATTGGACCTAGGCTGCAGTGCACTAACAAAAATAATTTAAAAGGTGTCTCAGCTCGGCACAAATATTCACCAGTATGACGGAAATATCAAGCTAAATGAAGCAGTCTATCTTGGGAGAGCAAAAATGTGCTTGCTCTCAAGGCTTTTGGCTGCCATGGCAACTATGCTGGTGTCTCAGTGAGTCATCTTTCAATGTCTATCACACAACAGGAGTTATGAGCACTCCTGGCTTTCTGCTGACAGTAGAAAGGAAGAACTATCTATATTGCTCTGTGCCCATTGGGATCAGTACTGACTCATGTTTCAGCTCAACTCTGGCCAATCATTATATATTTATGGCAGGTCCGACAAACATATGACACTGGGCTTTCACCTGCAAATCCAAGGAGCTCAGAACCCAAGAAAGCTCAGATTGTAACAGAAGGGCATTATATTCAGCATTGCATAAATCCTCAACCTCTGACCTTTATATTAATGGATAAAGCAATTGGTTTGTAGTATCTTCAAAAAGGTTGAAAGCAATAGCTAAATATAGAATAACTGAGTTGTTTAAGAGTTTCCATCAATTTGCGTACAAATAGTCAGGAAATTATGGTACTCTAAAGTACCGTAATTAACTAAAGAGCGATTAAGCAATTCAGCCCAAACATAAGGTTGCCGTCCTCTTTTCCCTGCATCATACATTTTATACGGCATCATTCTGGACAAAAGTCAAACTAAACTGTGCGAGAGAGAGCTTGAAAGTAGTGCATGTGAGAGTGAGAGTGTCCCCTGCAGCGTGATTCAGCAACTGCATCTGTAATTTTTTACCTGTTGTTCTCAAAATATTTTTCTGACTGTATAGCTGAAAAATAAAGGACTATCAACCATCCACTATGCTCCCCCCCCACACACACACACACCCTACCACTGAGCAAGGGAACAAAGAATGAAAAAAGAAATCAGCCAAACGATAAATCACAAGGATAATTAATATCTGATACGCACATAAGATCAATGCAAGAATGAGACGAGCCATCAAACCAGTCATCCTTCATGTTTAAATTATACTGTCCAAGATCACAAGAGAAACATAGTACAACCAAATTAAGGAGTGTTCCCTTTAATGTGTACAAAGCCTAACTTGTTACAAAAATTAGACTTGACAGACAGGTCTATATCAGGCAGAGAGAGCTGGGATTGGGGGCGGGGGTCGATTTAATGGAGGGAAAGGATAAGAGGATGGCTGGATGAATAAGAGGCCTATCCGACAGGTTCACCCAGGGATGTTAAGTCCTATGTGATCCTCTCCAGCATACTCTCTTCCACAGAACCACTATGAGCAGGTCAATTATAAATGGTGGACTGCCAACAGATGACCTCAAACTGAACTTCACAAAGCTCAATAACAGTGGTGGTAGGCTTGGGCAGTATTACACTATACCGGAGTATTTAGAATTCCTGATAGTATGATTTTCAATACCGTCAAAAATATAGATTCTCCTTTTTCCATTAAACTGATATGGAGCTGCTGTATTGAGGAGATGTATTGTAGTGCAAAGCAGAGTTTAAGTTAACCGGTATTACCATTTTTTTCCAGGTAAAATGTATTAATAAAAATAAAAAAATAAAAAACTTGCCGGTCAAAATGTCTGGTAATAAACAGGACATTTGTGTTTGACAGCGAAACAACCTATTACGCCTAAAGTGCTACTTCATTTTCTTGTCTTTTACATGGACAACTGTTTCACAAGCGCAGTGTTGGTGTAATTAAAAGATTCGCTGAAAATAAAGGTTTTTATACGCTTTGAACATTAACCAAGACTGCAACTTTACACTCTTCATGAGCTTTATTTCCTGGTTGTTCAGCAAACAGCAAAAGTACAATTAGTATTTTTTTATATCGGCACAAACCGTTTCCCATGCACAATATTGGTTTAATTAAGAAATTTGCTGAAAGAAATATTTGTATTGACTTAGAACACTAAGCCACAACGTTTACAATCTATTCGTAAGCTTAGCAGGACATCTCTTGCCGTTTCTAGTGGGGCTTCTGTGTGTCGCACTGTGTGCAGTCATCATAGCAGCTCAGTTTTACACAAATACAATCATATCATATACCCCGGTGAAATGTCAGGAAGGTATGTAAAAAAAATAAATAAATAAAGAGATACCACCCAAGTCTAAATTTTGGTAATCTAAGAACTATGCAGTACACCACTGTGACATACTATATTATTGTAACGAATTTGCTATAGGGCTACGTTCTGACAATCATTAGCTAATGCTATAAATGTATTATGCAAGATATACACAATAGTTTGTACCTTAAAGTTGTATAGAAAAGCCAACAGGGCAATAATAGCAAACTGACAGACCATGCCTCAAATCAAAAATGATGTTAAAACATTTTAAACCCCCTCCATCAAAACATATAGGCTTACTGTACATCTACTGTTATGCAAAAGGAAGTTCTGTTAAAACGGACTATAACCCATGCTGGTGACTTTTCCAGCATTTAAAACATAAAACCAGTTAAAGAGTAAAGTTTAGTTTCTTTGTCCACCCCCATAGAAATAATAGCTGCAAAGAGGTGGATGTCACAAGAATATTAACTACATGGTTAGGTCTACATGTCTTCTCTGCCCCGATTAGTAGCCGGACTATACATAACCGGTTACTCTGAATAAAGTACATTTCTGAGGGCGAAATATATTATGCAACTACAACCACAATAACAATGAATGGCCAAAACAAACTTACTGCAATAACTAATTTGGAATAATAGTACGAGTATGTCAGTCACTGTTGCTCTAGTACAAAACTAAGAAAGATTTCATAATTGAAGTTAGTCTCTATTATCCAATATTATTATTGACCATGACATGGCACAAATCGCTAAGGGAGTGCTGCAATTTCAGGTCTAAAACTACCCTCAAGCTTTTGAAATGGATAATTTGGCTGTCACAGCGAATTTGCCAACAAGGCTTGCACTGCCATACTGTGTCTAGTCAATAGTGGATGCTGCTGTAGTGGCCTATTGATCCAAACCATCTTCTCATCTTGTGGAAGGCTCAAAATACATGGATTACATTTTCACACATAAGTGCGTCAACCGCAACCTTAGCTAACTGCTTTAATGGCACATATAGGGTTAACCATTAACGCACTGAGCAAAAGCTCTGTGGACAGGTAGCCACTAGACTTTTCAGTTAGGTCACATACTACTAATACCTGAAAACTGCAGTATGTAACACTAGTGTAGAGCACAAGAGTTTACGGAAACAGGATTATAGCAATAAGGTCACTAGTTCAAATTCTCAGACTGGTCAGCCTGGAAGATATGGGTGGGAATCTCTCACTCAAATAGTTTTAGGGTAATACAATGTTTTTGATAAGCAGACAAACGGCAGACAAACTGTTATATTTGTATGCCACTCCCTTGTAAAACCATGTCAATTTCACCGATGCCTGTTATGCCTACGTAGTGTTTAACTTGTGCAATTAATTGTTGTGATTGAGATATAATTGAGTAAGTTAGTGATTATATTTTGGCTAGGTCTACAGTTATATACAGTGTTAATAAAAGATGAGAAATGCAGAAAGTCAACGAACGTATTTTCCAATAGAACGAGGATTAAACCGAGTGTAATGTACGCAAAATACAAAAATAACAAATCTGATTTTATTCTAGTCAATATGGGGGAATTTATAGGGAATACTGTAACATAACCACTAGTCATTTTAGGCGGAAGAGCCATTTGACATCTTACCTTTGAGTTGAGGCAGGGGTGAGAGCTCAACCTGAAAACTCTGATTTCGGAATTGGGAAGATCCCTGAGATTTTTTCTGTTTCTGAGCCTTCCTCACGGATTTCCTCGTGAACCCGTCCACTTTCTCGGTTGCAGAGATCGCCGACATTTTGATGCATTAACTGCAAACTCGCTAGAAAATCCCTGAATCAAATGATCCTTCGTGTATTATTCCGTGCGCATCAGTAGAAAAGCACGGAGCAAACTGCACAATGGGAAGCTAGTCTCCAGATAAAGCGTCTGCTACTCTGTATGATCCAACATGGTCGGCTGGGATTTAGACAGTTTCCAAAACCTGCATCCTTCGGTCTTTGCTCGATGACTGACAGTTCCGTTAGTAATCACAAAACGCGCATCAAAAAACAGACCTCCACCTCAAGACATCTAATGGAAAAAAACAACGTTGCTTACTTGCCCAGGTTTTATCTTTTGCATTAGCGTGACTACAAGACGTCTACCTGTTGCGAGACGTATTAAATGCATATCCAGAGAAGTTTCGTGACCACCCGAACATCAGCTCGAATTGCCTGGTGCCTAATGAGCTAAAGTTGAGAAGGAAGTTGTTTCTACGGATTCCACGCAGTTCTTCGTGAGATCCAACTACCGTACCGACGTCAGATGTGTATTGCCCTCGACTCGAGCGTTGAAGTTGAATTCCGTTCAGAAAAGAACAGTCGGCGACGAAATCTCATTCAGCGCTCATTGTTAACCGTAAACGAATTATAACGTCCGTGTGTTTCCCAGCTAACGCACAACCGAAGCGTTTTAAAATACACTAGCTTATTCTTAAGTACATAGCCTTAGAACACAATCATCCCTGTTCCATGGTTGTCTGGTGGACTGCAGTGTGACAGCTGTACGTCACTGATTGACGTCTCCAGCGGCCAAACAACAGTCACGAATCACAAAACTTGAAACTTTTTCCGCCAATGGCATTGCGTAGAAAAACGGCCCATAAATATTTAATGGTGTCTAAACACGTGACATCTGAACACAAATATGTGACGTTTTGCAGAGTTTCCGCCTAAATAAGTATTTTTTTGTCTTAAGGCCTACCTGCATAGTTTTAGACCCATTATTATACAACTTTATATGGAGAGACAAACAACATAAAACAAAGAAAGAAGTAATCTCAAACAATATATACGAAGGATTAAATGTATTAGATTTATCTTTGTTTAATTGCACAATGGAAGTGAAATGGTTTAAAACATTCCTTAAAAATCCTTAAAAATAGTATGGGGAACATTTCCCTACATTTTTCATAAACTTTGTGGTCTTAACTTTTTACTTCAAATTCCCAGTTGATAGACTTCCTGTTAAACTAGCAGCTTATCACAAACAGGTCACCATCTCACCAAAGGAATAAAATGCTTTAATAAAAGCTATACCAACTGTATAACTGGTGTTGTTGAATAACACATACTTTGCTGTTAAGGAGAATGTGGACGTTAATGGTTTTACAGTAATAGATAAAAACTTTAGCAAGAGGTATGCTTAACAGGAAGTCTACCCAAGCAGCGATTTTCAAATGGGCTTCACACTATGAAGTGAATTGGTACAAATAATTGTCTACACCTCACCATTTGTTTGTAACCAATGAAGTCAAAGAGGTATCTTTCATGATCAAATATAGATGCTATCCCTGAAATTAGCTGCTCTCAAGGTGTTTTTTGTGAAATAGAAAATTAAAATATAGAGCATTTGTTTGCAAACTGTATGTTCTCAGAAATGGAAAGATTTGGAAGATTATCTGTCTAAAAGACTTCATACAAATATTCACATAGAAAGTGTAGATATTTTATTTTATTCCTCACATACTGACAATATATTGTAAACATTTATGTTACAATAGGGAAATTCTTTATTCATAAGATGAGATATCTAAACAAGAAACCTACCTTTAGTATTTTTCAAATTGACATGAAAAGCGAGTATACCTAGTGGCTCTAAAAATAAAAAGGCACATAGATATGGTGTCCTCTGAATACGTGTATCCTTTTAGCTTAGTGGATAGTATTTGTTCTGTTTACTTCTGTATTTTATTTTATTATTTATTTTTTCCTATTTATAATTTACATAATTTTGTGGTACTTAAATAGTACACTGTACAATACATTTGCCTACTGTATTACACTGTTTTGTGTTTTTTTTTCTTTGTCTGCTGACTTAAAACAGTTATCGTTTATGTCTATATTGTTTGTATCCTTGCTCTATATTCAATTTAAAAAAGTAATGGAATTTTCCTAAATGAGTGAAATGACCCGGAAGTATTTAAGTGAAACCCATAATTTCTGATGGCTTGCGCCGCACATCGACGGTTTTGCGCTTCGCCAAATGTGGGCGCAGCCAACATAGACGAGGCAGCAAGCCAGACACTGGAGGGAAAATGGAGGATAAGTTAATATTGTGTTGATATTATTAGTGCAGTCGGATTCTCTTAGCGCCGCGGTTGTCTTTTCCTAAGTCCTTATGAATTCTCCTTCACATAACGTTGACCTCATGACGTTTTCCATCAAGGTCAAGGTAAAGTGGTTAGGACATGGTTTTTTAGACTATTCGACTGCAGCATAAAACAACGCTTTCCGAAGAGGCAGTCTCACAAGCATTTGCACAACACGTAGGCCTATACCCAAATCAAGTGGACCTCTTTCAAAAGTTGATCACTCCCACATATGGATTGAAAATTACAGATTTGCAGTGAATGGCAAAGAAAATAAATTAACTTGCCTTTTAAAAATTGTTAACATTTAATAAAACTGTCATGGATGAATTTGTTTTACAATAAAGCTTGGATGACAACAAAATAACAAAGCATATGGAATAAAAATAAAGGACAGATTAAGATAGAAAGCAGCATTTTCAATCAACTTTTGAATATATGGAAGTTCAGTAGTGTTGCAGTGACATTTCTAACTAAATCCTCTTTTTGATCTGCCATTGACATGTTTTCGCAGTATTTGCAAAGTAATTTTGGAATCAAATAATATAGAAGCTTAGAAGTTATTTTGGTTAAAAAAAGAAAATATTTACTCCAATGTACAACTTGATTAGTAGGCCAGAGATAGTGAAAAACACCATAAATGTTTAGCTAAGCACTGAAACCTTTCCACTATACTGCTACTTGTGATGTGAAAAGAGCAGTATCGAAATTGAGAATGTTTTTTTTTTTTTGGCATTCTGAATCTGTCTCTAGTTCGTTGGGCAATGTAATCCAGACCAGATCAGTGTTCCTAGAGGTTTAATGTCCGTGGGAACATGAAAAATCTTAAATAAACACACATAACTCCAGGAATGGAAAGGTAGCTTAAGTAGGTCACTCCGGAGATCTTCTTTGAAAATAGGCTGAGATTTTCTTCATAGTTTGTGGTGAGAGGATTGTCTAAAATACAAAATAAATGAGTAAGTTAGGTTATGTTAACACAGAAAGAAAATTAGGAGGAAAAAGAAGTAACCCTAAAAATATGTTTTCCATTCCACATATGAGTCAATATATACTATATACTGTTTGTGCTGTACTTGTATAAGATAAATATAAGTACAGAATATTCTGATGTTTATCGTTTGATAACCAGCAAGAAGTGGATAGATCAGACACAATGCACAACTAATTTATGTATAAAATAGTTCTATGTCCAAAAAAGTCCTCAGACTTACTGCAGATTACAGTTGAAGGCAAAGTAAAGACATTCAACCTCTGTGCTTACCGGTGAAGCTGGTGTCCTGCTATCTTGTCTCTTAGAGGCACTGGGGCTTCTCGGACTACGGGGACTGCCCAGGCCTTTCTTCAGCCTCTGTCCCATCACAGACAGCCAGTCTACTGCTCCAGGAGAGCGGTTTTCTTTGTCAGTCCACCTGGTTGAGGCCTGTTTGTCATCCTCCTGCGATTCTGTATTCACCTGGGTCTCCTTGAGCTCCTGGAAAGGGCAGCACACCTCCGCCAGGGGCCGACTTCTCTTGGCCCCGGGGAAGAGCTCTGAGACACAGGCACACTGCTCTGCTCTCTCGCAAGCCCCCGATGACCCAGCATCCGTCTCCAGTTTGCGCTTGGCCCGTCGCTCTGAGGGAGCAGTTGTGCTTACGGGACTCCTGGGGCATGGGCTTAGCACCCTGCGTAGCGGAGGGCTGATTGGATCAGCAGGAGACGCTGGTGTGGGGCTAAACCAGCATTTGATTGAAGAAGGAGGAGTTCTCTGGCGATGTGTTTTGGCCTTGCCACCCTGAGCCTGGATGGGTGAGGAGGTATTGGAGGACAGCGGCAAGGCAGCCCCACTAGGAGCACAGGCAGCGGGCTGTGGTGAGGCCAGGCCCCCCAGATTCTCCACCCTTGGGGTTTTGGCAGGTGTGCATTCACCTGGCCTTAAAGTGACTTGAAGGGAATAAAATAAAATACAGTTTGTCACTCTCAGCAGACTTAAGCTCTGTTCAATTAAAATAATTGAAACCAGGGATTTATCGTGAGTGTAATATTGATACATTTTCATGCACAAAGCTTACTTGGACTGGACACTACGGTGGAAGACTTGGGACAGGCCCAACCCACAAGATTGGTCTCTCCCACAGAGGATTTTCCTCCATCGACTCCCCGGTCAAGCCGCCAGATCCTTACAGTGTTGTCATCAGAGCAGGACGCTATCTGCCAAGAAAGTAGTGGAGATTATAATGGACCTAAAAGCATTTTTTCACTAATAACAAAAGGTGCATTTTAAAAACACGTAAATAAAGATAACAAAAACCTCAAAACAGAAATAACATTATCATGTCGGCCGTACCTTAGTGAAATCTGTGGGGCACCATGCAATAGAGGTCACTTCCTGGCTATGGCCTTGCAACATCACTGGAGGCCAGTTAGGATCCGAGAGCTAAGAAAAATATCAAAAATAAAAGGGAAGCTGAGATATGCTGTACAGGAATGTTTTAATGGAATATTAGTACTGTAGAGTCAACTGACCTTCCAGATGTACGTGTGATGATCACTTGAGCCACTGGCCAAGAACTGATCATCTGGGCTAATGGTGGATTTGATGTAAAATGATGAGTTGAGGTGGCCACTGAAGACAGACACTGCAGAGAGAACAAACATCGTCTTTAACATCTAGAGTAAGAATGCAGTAGAAAAACAAAACATAAACCAACCCAAAAGGTTTTACATATCTGTGGAACACTAGTTTGCAACAGATAAATCTGCAAAGTGAAAGACCAGGAAAGAAACAGACATTTCTTAAGGAGACATGTTAGTACATGACACACACACACACACACACACACACACACACTTGTTTTCAGAGCAAATTGTTATCAAGTAATTATGTCAGTATTTTATAAAATGGCTGGCCGTGTTTGAAAATATGGCCTATTTTGTCCATTTTATACAAACCAGGATAAAGTCCAGTACCCAAATTCTTGGTTCTGAGGCTAGATACCATTAAACCATAACTAAATGTCTGCTTGCTTACGAATGAGCAACAGACCAGTTCAGCGAATACATTTTACAATACTGCATTGCTCCATCTAGTGCTAAACAACGGCAACTGATAACTGCCACTCCCCACTACCCAAAGCAATGCAAAATACATATTAAATAAAACATGTTGACACAAAATATCTCAACAGAATACATGTATACCTGGGGTAGTTTTTAGCCCACTGATGTTAAACATGTAGATGTTGTCATCAGTACAGTTTGCTATTAGGTTAGATCCCGTCGAGTCCAAAACAAGTCCTGAATAACCTGCAGCACACACAAAACCGAAATCAGCTGATTCTTGGTAGTGTCTAAAACAATTCTGGATAAACGTGATCCACAAGAGAACAGAGACCACACCTAGTTTTCGTGTGCTGGAACCAGGGTAGGGGTACATCTGCAAAGGCACGGGATCATGATGGTGTGCAGTGTAGTTTTTCCGAAGATCCCACACCTTGATTATTCTAGTTAATGGAAACAAAGCGCAATATCACATTAACAAAGTAAGCAGCCGCTATGTGTGTTTGTGACTTGTTACCAATTGACAAAGTAGCTAGCAGTAGTGGTACTCACCCGTCAACAGCCCCAGATGAGATAAGGGTGTACTCATCCTTAAATAAAACAACCGTGACACTTTGCTGGGAGTCCTGTAAGGAAAATGTTGAAATTTTAAAAAGTACTCCTCAATTGTGTTATATCGCATCAAGAACCCCAAATTCCTGTCCCAGGCCTATTGTTGAGGCTTGCAACACAACAGTCTACAAATAGGCAGATGTAAGGGGGAGGAGTAGAGAATGCTGTGTGCCTATGAGCCCATGTTAATATTGTCTATAGCCAAGTGTAATTTTATTATATTTAGCTTATTCCAAATCCAAACCAGCCCAATTGGCCTGGAACGGGTTTTGCTGAGGGGGGGGGGGACTCACCACAGTGGGAGCCATGCCTCGTGTGCTTGGCCGTCTCTTTTTAATTTGGGACGGGGTGTTTCTGTCGGTTTTGTTGTGAGCCCCATTGATCTGTTTCACCTGTTTATAAAAACCATCTGAAACAACACATACGGCTATGTTTAGATTATATTTCTATTATAAACAAGTGTACAGACGTACACTTCTACAGACACTGGAAATAAATGTTTTTTTGCACACTTATACATACCTTTTTTGCTGCATCGGGTATCCCAGACCATAATATTCCCATCCCGTCCCCCAGTAGAGAATACAGCTGTCGGGGAAGAAACCAATGAGGTAATTTATTCGGATAATTTAGACAATAGGATGACAACATGTTTGGCCAGTGTGTAAAATACCTTTTTCCTGCCGTGTAAAAGCAACAGACTTGAGGCTACACTGGTGGCCCCTGAAGATACCTATGAGCTCCCCTGATTTGACATCCCACAGCTTGGCCATCTGGTCACCTGAAGCAGTGACCTGAAGGTGATATATAGGCATAGTTTAATAAAAGGCATTGGGGCACTGTACTCGACACTACAGTGCCTATTAGAAATGTTGCACGCAAGACATTGGCAAGTCACCTACCAAGCTAGCCTCCCCTGGTACCCAAGCTATGTCAAAGACAGCATTCTCGTGAGCCATCCATTCTGTAAATGGGTAATGCAAGAATCAAGCAAGAGTACAGGGTGCAAGAGCATAAAGTACAGTTATAAACTATGAGAGTCACTATATTTACCTTTCAGAACTGTGTTCGTACGATTTTCTGTGTCATAGAGCCTAACAATGCCTTCTTCATTGGCTACTGCGAGGACACTCTCCAGACCCTTTACTAAAGAAAGATCAGATGATAGATAATCACACGTGAACTGGCTTCAAGTAGCAAATATAGAGCCCTGGAGATCAAATGAGACACATTAATGACTTACCAGAAGAAAATTGTAGCCCAAATGGAGGCACTGCGACGCCTAAGTTTCCATACGAGATATGCTCATCATGTCGGACACACTGGTAATGTTCTAGGAGAGCGCTCATTGGGTATCTTTGGCTTCCTGTTGAAATTAGTACATAATATATTTTAGGCTTTTTAGAGCTAATGTCATAAGAACACCAACCTAAATGTGATCAATCCGAAGCAGTCTATCTTATTACGCAGGGAAACACTATGATTGCCTAATAAACAGCGCTATATTATCAAGTTAACGCAGATTATACAAGATCAATATCATAAGGTGGTTTGTATCGTGTCTTTTCAACTATAAATAGGAAACATCAATGAAAACAGCTTACATTTAAGTTTTTAACTCCTGTTTGCTGGCAACTCGCTAGCAGGAACTCCCCGGGCCACACAATACAAATCTATATAAATTAGTGTAATGAATTATTTCACATTTCTTACCATTACGCCTCCATCTGCAGACTCCTCTGTCAACAATGGAGCGAAAAAGCATTTCTGCGTTATGACAGAAGGCGATCTGAAATTATTTTGATGGAATGTAATATTGCTACGATAACAGTGCGACCTTCTCGCCTGCTGGGTTTCCCGCGAACAGTGCATCTTCACCAAAAGGTCCTAATTCCCCGCTAAACTTGCGCAAGCCCTGCTATTGGTGGAACGTTCTCGTCCTCCGCCGGAACTCCTCCCATTTTTCAGATCTACAAAGCTAGCGCAATATTTCTTAATTTGATTACATGAACGTGTCTTGATTTTTATCAGCCGCTATTATGAGTTTCATCATATTATCAGGACGATAATAATATTATATATAGCATTCGTATTTGGGATATAACTGTATCCATTTTTAATGGAGTAGCAATGAATGTGGTTTGATAGACTTTATATCCAATTGCTGATACTGTATTTCACACAGTTTTAATCGCCAGTTATGTATTAATCACTCACCCACACTGATTGGATAATCAATTTGATAATGTGGCTAAAACCATAGGCTAAAATCATAGACTGTATGGCTAAAATGCATGACGCAGACGATGTAAATCGCACATTGCGTACTTTTATATTGAAAAATAAAACCGGAAACGCTTGTATCCTGTCTTAACGATTTGCCTCCTTGGTTGAGATGCTAGTGGGTTGCAGCAACTGTCAAAGTTTTGCAGATTCTTTTCTAGATAAAAACAGGAATGTCGCTTTCAACAGCACGTTCATTCTTGTCAGAGGCTGGTTATGGGGAACAGGAACTTGATGCCAACTCGGCTCTCATGGATTTGGATAAAGGTTTGTATGTTAGCTAGCCAACGTTAGCTAACAAGACTGTGGCATATACTGTATACATCACGCAAGTGTCTTTTGCTGGTACCACAGGGTTGAGGTCCGGGAAGCTCGGTGAGCAATGTGAAGCAGTGGTGCTCTTTCCCAAGCTCTTTCAGAAGTACCCTTTTCCCATCCTGATCAACTCTGCTTTTCTGAAACTAGCAGACATCTTCAGACTAGGGTATGGGATTGTTCTTCTTTTCACTTTGCGGCATATTAGACCCAAAACAGTATTTCTGCCACCCACAGATTGTTGACGTTTTAAATTTTGATTTCCATCATTTTGATTCCATCATAATTTTAAAACGCTCTTTGCTTCACCAAACTGGTCTTTTTAAGTTCTAGGGATTGTGTGACAACTTGCTTTGTCTCTTCGATTGCATTATAGCACCACCGGAATCCCTAGCTCACTCCTTATGTTTATGTACATAAACGTAGACGTGGCTGGGAGAGGGGAAGATGAGATAAAAACATATAAATGCTGTAGGGAGATCAGTAGAGAGGAATGCAAACCACTCGACACTGCACGGCATGCAACTTTAATGCTGATTTTAGCTGCTAGGGCAGTCCAAAAAATGTCATTCCAGAGTTTCTTATGTATTCCTTCTCTTTCAGGAACAACTTCTTGCGGCTCTGTGTGTTGAAGGTAACTCAGCAGAGCGAGAAACACCTGGAAAAGATCCTCAATGTGGATGAATTTGTTAAAAGGGTCTTCTCCGTCATCCATAGTAATGACCCTGTGGCCAGAGCCATAACTCTTAGGTAATCGCATGTAAAAATGTAATTAATATTCTTGGTCGGCTGAGGTGTCTTGTTAGCACAAAAGTTCAGCTAGCGCATGTAGTGTCCTACATACTGTATGACACAGGCATTCCCACACATGCAAGACCTAATCCATAATAATCATGATTGTTTTGTTGTTCTCCGTACAGAATGCTTGGCAGTTTGGCCTCTGTCATCCCAGACAGAAAGAACGCCCATCACACCATTCGCCAAAGTCTGGACTCTCATGATAATGTGGAAGTGGAGGCTGCCATATTTGCTGCTGCGAGCTTCTCTGCGCAATCAAAGTAAGTGCAGTTTTAAGCTAAATATTAGTTTTAATAAGTAACAGACGAGGTCTTTTTCCAAGTGTCATAGATTATTTTTTTCGACTGATATTTGTTCTCTGTTGTTACTTTTAGGAACTTTGCTGCAGGGATTTGCAACAAGATCAGTGAGATGATTCAAGGTGAAAACGCTCTCGGTGTAGATAAAGAGGAAAGACGTGTATCCTTTTGCATTAGTATTTTTTTGTTAAGCTCTTGTTCCTCTTTGGCCCCCCAACTCAACCCCTAGGTTTGGATACTCCAGTGGACCTGAAGCTGAAATTGATCCCTGTGCTCCAGCACATGCACCACGATGCTCACCTGGCCTCCAGCACCAGAGAGCTTCTGCAGCAACTGGTCAACTCTTACCCATCCACCCCTATGGTCATCGTCACCCTCCACACCTTCACCCAGCTGGCTGCCTCGTCCCTTATCGATATCCCTAAGCAGGTAAGACCAGGGCATTGACTAAGACTGGGATTTATTTACATTTTGAAAATATGCTGAAACCCCTGGTGTTGCGTTTTTGTCTTGACAACCTTTTCGTCTTGGCTGGTCCATTATATGACAAGAGTTTTCCATTTAAATATTAAAATAACAGATTGCTATGTCAACCCCCTACAGTTACAGCTTCTTCTTCAATATCTGAAAGACGACCCAAGAAAAGCTGTTAAGAGACTCGCCATTCAGGATCTGAAGCTGTTGGCTAAAAAGGCTCCCCACCTTTGGCTCAGAGAAAACACTCAGGTGTGTTTTCAGATGCTAATGCTGCTTTGCCTGTTGATGGTCCCTTCATTTAAATATGTTAATGGTGTGTTTTGTATGCTTTGTATGCCGCAGACCTTGTGTGAGTGCGCCCTAACTAGCCCTTATAATAGCCTGAAACTGGGTATGTTGGCTGTCCTCTCCACCCTGTCTGGGACAATTGCCATCAAGCAATACTTCAACCCTGTTACAGGTGTGGTTTATGTTGAGTTGTACTTGACCCTATATACAGCTGTGGGAAAAATGAAGAGACAACTGCATATTTAAAAAAAATAAAAATAATTTATTTATATTTCTATCTGCTCTATCTATCTCAATATCAATCAAAAATCAATAAAAATGTGCAGTGGTCTCAATGTTTTCCAGGGCTCGTATTTAGAGTACAATAAGTGCTTGTTTTGAAGTTCTGCTACTATCTTGCATTATGAAAACTAAGATTTTAGTTGAAATATTGGGCCAAAAACAATCCTTTCTCTCTTCAGGAAGTGCTTTAGTTCCTCCTCGGCTCACTGACCTGGTCAAGCTCGCGCAGGAATGTTGTTACCACAGCAACCTGGCAGTGTCTGCTCACGGGGTCATCGTGCTGACCAACATCGCCATTTCCTGTCCAGAGAAAGGTTGGTTGCCGTGGACATGAAAGTTGGAGCGAACCCATTGTCTCTACTCAGTGTTTACATCTCTTCCATAATGTGTATTTTCACTGAAGGCTTACAGTTGGTTCCGCTACCTGTTTTCCTTTTCCCAAGACATAGTGCAGCTGGAGCACGACACAGTGCTGGGAGTGGAGGCTCTCCTGATGCTTTGCAGTCAGGACAACAGCCCCAGTGCACAGGCCACCCTCAAAGTAAGCTGTTACAATGAATCTCCAGTCAGTGATGATTTTGAGACTTGTTTTCCAGTTTCCACCCCCCCACCCCTTTTTTTTTTCTTCCTTTCTTCATCTTGACCTCTTGAATTCCAGACAGCCCTCACCTCATTGGTTCAGCTGCTGAAGAGTCGGCCGCACCTCAGCCAATCGGCAGTGGAGTTCCTGCTCAGCCAGCTCCACTCTTCCTGCGACTCCTCTCGTGTTCTCATGTGCCACGCCCTGGCCGCTATAGCCAGCCACCTGCCAGTGCTGGGAGACGGCATGCTGGGGGATCTGGTGGACCTCTACAGAGTGGCTAGCCACTCCTCCACCGATAAGCAGCAGGAGCTCCTGGTGAGGCTCCGCGTTGCAAACCTTTTGAAACTAAAAAGGCCTTGAGAATGTGGCCTTGCTTAAAGCTACACTGTGTCATGAACTACCCTTGTAAGCGAAAACTGCCTTTACAAAGACTCCTGGCACTCCTCTCTACTCCCCGTCCTACAGAGCTCACATCTTCACTACCTCTCTCCCTTCAACACCGAAATTGTGTTTTTAAAAAAAATAAAAAATAAATAAAATAAAAACTAAACAGTGCGCTGGGGAGGAAATCTGGTGTTCTGGTGGAGATGTAACATAAAAAAAAAACTTATTTCACATCTTCAACTGTTACGCAGAGCATATCTTTATTTTAATGTAAAACTTATTTGTTATCCCTCTAATAGGAAATGAATGTAGACCAACGGAGCTATTTTCAGTTAGAAATGCTGTTCTATTGTTTATGTGCATATGTTTTGTGGCAACACCATGAATGTGTATGAATATTTGACAATATTTGGAAAAAAACCCTGCGTCTCCTTAAGTTTTCACACCCCAATGTCACGCTGCAGGTTTCCTTGGCAACGGTGATCTTTGTGGCTAGCCAGTCTTCTCTGTCGGCCGAGGTGAAGACGGTCATCAAACAACAGCTGGAGAACGTTGCTAACGGCTGGACGGTTTACCGCATTGCACGGCAGGCCTCGCGCATGGTAATGTTACCGTCAGGCCTCCAATGCTCCCGCTAAGATGGTAGCATCTGTGACATTAATATTACCATACGAGTTATCTGACAATCTTTGCCAAAAATGCCTATGAAAGCTGTCTTTTTAGTGTTGGACATTTGTAAGCACATTTCATATTTAAAAGGGATGTTCTGCAGTGTTGATGCCTTGCCAGCCTGCAAACTATGCTCCAAAATGAGTCATTGGTTTGTTCCTGAGTTCTGATTTTCAGTGTAGCGTTTCAAGTTCTAGTTCCAGGGCGGCCTAACTCCTGTCGCTGGTCCCTCCCCAGGGATGCCATGAGTTCTCCAGTGAGCTCTACCAGAGCCTGCGGACCCGCGTGGCTTCGGAACACTTTTACTTCTGGCTCAACAGCCTAAAAGAGTTCTCCCAAGCGGAGCAGTGCCTGAGTCACTTGGAGGACGGGGACTACAGCGCCGCCATGAGCGCCATCGCTGAGGCCCTGCGCTCCTACCAGAAGGGTATCGCCTCGCTCACGGTATGTAACTTCCTGTCAGGGAAACATTACCATTTCAGCATCTTAGATGGGGCCATTTTATTGAATTTAAACTCCCTTTTGTGGTGGTAAAATATGTTCTTGTGTTTCACATTTCCTTCATTATGGAATTGAAATACAACTCATTTAGCATATAACCTATCTGGACCTGTGTTTGACATCTCTCCCCCCCCCCCAGGCGGCCAGCACCCCTCTGAGTCCTCTGACATTCCAGTGCGAGTTTGTGAAGCTGCGTATTGGCACCCTGCAAGCCCTGTCGCAGCTCATCTGTACCTGCAACAGCCTTAAAACCAGCCCGCCTCCCGCCATCGCCACGACCATCGCCCTCACCTCCGGCAACGAACTGCAGCGCTGCGGACGCATCTCCATGCAGGTAATGCCCACCAGGCGTACCTGCACTAACCGGAGGAAGTGACTATCACAGCAGGAAGTTAATTTCAGTTTCCTTTCCCCTCCCCTTCCTAGATGAAAGTGTCCATGGAGGAGTTTAGGAGCCTTGCCGCTCGCTACGCTGACTTGCACCAGTCGTCTTTCGACGCGGACTACGCCACCCTCCGTAATGTGGAACTGTATCCTTTATAACATGTGGGGGGGGCTGCTGCTGTTCTGCCGTCCCTTTACTTGTGTGGTCGCTACCGGCGCCGCGGGTCTTCTCTGATGCAGCGTGTTCGTCTTTAACGCCCCACTCAGACAACAACAGAGCTGCTTGCTCGTCTCCCATGTGATAGAGGCCCTGATCCTGGATCCACAGGCAGCCAGGTGAGAACTGTGCTTGTAGCCTAACCTTGGTTGTATTGACCTAATATGGTTACTTTATGTCATATTTCAAACTAAACTGTTTTTAACTTTCTGTACTTCCAAACAAACGTTCTTTTATTTATTATATTTGAAATATCTTAGTCATTACACAATTTGACTCCTAGCAAGTATAGTTGACTCTAAATAATCATAAAAATAAAAATAAAAAAATACATTTAAAGGAAACATTTGTTTTAGAAATGTCTCCCTCTTCTGTTTCAGCTTTCAGGAGTATGGCAGCCTGGGGTCGGTCCAAACAGAGAGCGAGTATGAAAGGAGGATGATGTCAGTCTTCAACCACGTACTGGAGGAAGTAGAAGGCCTTAGCAAGAAGCACCCTCCAGTCTCTTACCTTGTAAATAGTAGTAGTTGAGGAAGTAGTTAAGGAAAATATGTTTCCTAAATTCCTAAAGTTTTTTTCATTTGCTGTTGTCATTGTTTTTCATTTCAGCATACAGGTTGTCTCTGTGATGCAGTCATAGCTTTGCTCAAGGTGCCACTGTCTTTCCAGAGGTACTTCTTCCAAAAGCTCCAGTCAACCAGCATTAAGGTAACTCATTATAGAATCTTTATGTGCAATGAATGTGGATTTACACAGTTTAATATGTTTACTCCAGAAACTTGTTTATAGTGCAAAGGGAACAAATGGCCGGCACCCGCAACAGTCAATTTTATACAACTGTGTTTGCCCAGTATAACATACAATACAGTGAAAGCCGTGAGGGGGAGAAAAAGCAGGCCAAGGGTTATAGTCACACTTTTTCATATATTTTTTTTTCTCTCCGTTTTGTTTCCTATTAATTTGTAAATTTGACCCAGATGCGCTTTGCTTTCATGTTTTTTAAAGCTTGCTCTATCTCCACCGCCGCGAACACCGACCGAGCCAATCCCAGTGCAGAACACTCAACAGCTCACCCTGAAGGTAGAGGGGGTAGTGCAGCATGGCTCGACTCCAGGACTGTTCCGGAAGATCCAGTCTGTTTGTCTTAATGTCACTTCTGTTCTTCAGAGTAAAACAGGCCCTGACTACAAGGTATTGAACCAATGACTGTGTGGCATGCCTTTCTTTATCATCTTAACAGAGCAGTACATCACATAATCACCCCATCATAAGCTTTAGAAGAATTTAAATTGGCGATTGAGACCTAAACAAATGTATTGACTTTGTATTTCTACAGGAAGTTGTGGATCTTTAAAATTATTTTGGTCTATTTTGGAGTTAAGTGCCTGGTGGCCATTAGTAGTACTGCATCTTGAACACTTCCTCATTGACTTCAAAACTCAGCAGTTGGTAGTTGCCGCTTGTATCTAACCCTTTTCTTGGGGAAAGGGTCTTTCTGGTCGCAGGAATATTGTAAGGTCATTATTCTGAAATTGATTTTGCTGTTGCACACATTGTAAGTCACTTCAGACAACAGAACTAGAACATGAATTTTATCAAACAACTCTAATGTAAAGTCTGAAGGGACTGACTTATTACCCATAAAATACTTTTCCCAATTTCCTTCTCCCATTCTCTAGATTCCACTAGACACCAAGACCAATGAGATTGAGCAGCGCGTCGAACCCCACAATGACTACTTCAGCACCCAGTTCTTGCTTAACTTCTCTATCCTGGGGACTCACATGGTCACCGTGGAGGCATCTGTGGTGGATGAGAGTGGCATTGAGTGGAAGACCGGCCCCAAGACAACAGTGTCAGTCAAGTCCTTGGAGGACCCCTACTCCCAACAGCTCCGCCACCAGATGCAGCAACAGGCCAGCACTCAGCCTGTTCCACAGAGAAATGTGTACAGCCGCTTTTAATGTTCACATGCCAGCGTTCATCTTAACATGAATTCATTAATAGCTTTGTTAGCAGTGTAGTATGTAAGCCTTGTTTAAATGTGGAAACACAAGATCTTATTTATATAGTTTTCATTAAAAGACACAATTTTGTAGTAATTCTGTGTGTAAAATTCAACTTAATTCTCAAGTTAATTAATGTATACGAGATATACACACCTGTCTGATTTAGAGGCCAGATGAAGTTATTCAAATAGATATTTTAAATGCAGAAGACAAATTTGTTGTCTTACTATTTTAGTTTCATGCTCTAACCAGCAATTCCATGTCTTTGTATACATTTATAGCCAAAAAGAATATCGGTGTGATACCAAAAACTATCAGCAGGAGGCAGTTCTTGCACCTTGCAAAAAATATATTAACCGAATTCCCATAAAAACCCTTTCTAATTCAAAAATTACCCAATTATTTGCAATCCAAACTTGACTTTAATCAAGCCTGACTTGAAATAGAAAATAGTAATACATTGGTTCGTTTGGAAGTAGGGGTTCCAATGGGCCTGCTACTAATTTAGGCATTTGTAAAACTGACAAAATAAAACGTAAAGGTCATTAGATTAAATTTAATAACTCGTTCCTGACTGCTACATGTATTAAAAATTAGACCCTAATAACTTTAGGACTTTAATCAATAGATAATACGTTTCTTAATGCATTACTTGGATTAACTGGGACAATAAGGTAAACCACCGAACCGGATGGCATTTTAAAACTGCAATGAAGGAGTCCGTTTAGAATGGATGATAAAGCCATTAGACAAGGTTACCAAAAAAAATAACATTAATTGAGGACTATAATGATAGACATCAGAGAGCCTGCGCATCCAGTAGCTCCTCGCTAACCTCTCACGAGGATCTCTTCATTACCGGATAGACACATAAC
This sequence comes from Percopsis transmontana, assembly GCA_025447815.1. Taxonomy (NCBI): domain Eukaryota; kingdom Metazoa; phylum Chordata; class Actinopteri; order Percopsiformes; family Percopsidae; genus Percopsis; species Percopsis transmontana. The sequence goes on from JAOEHI010000017.1 coordinate 1,280,302, forward strand.
GGGTCGCGTTTAGCACCACATCCCAGACACGGACCATAGCACCATATCGGCCTTCGCTTTTGATACGGCGTCCGTGTTTCGTTAATCGTCTACATATCGTATAAGCCGCCTGTAGGCTGGACACAAGGCCAGCGTCGCTGCTTGTTCCTTTATGCTAATGTTCGTGTGTTAGCCAGCTAACTTGATGATGTTGCATCGGTGGATTTATCCCTGTGCCACTGATTGAGATGGAGTCAACGACACTCGAGTGGAGTCGGTCGCTAGCTAGCTAGCGAGCCAGCCGACGTATTCCGGGATTCATTCTGCACTATGAGCACCGTATACATGGGTGGGAATGGAGTAACCTCGCTCAGGAGATTTTTCATCAGACATCTGGTCTCTCCAGATTTGATTTGAGACCCAACATGTTAACGGGCAAGACTGCTAACTTTACCCGCTAGGCTAGCCTCACGCGAGCCGATATTTCGCCGTACATCTCCGCTGTCCTTGGATGCTTCAGTGACATTAGTTGGGTAAGTAACATTAGTAGCACTTTTCCTCCCAAATTTCAGGATCTGACTAAACACTGGAACAGTGGAGCCCCCAGATCCATGCCAATGAAAATTATGGTTTCACCGGCTTCCACTAGTTCAGTCTGCATGTTAAGGTTGGGCGCGCTGTTTTTACAATTATACGTGATTTATTGCTTTATTTCGACCTCAAATTTGGACCTTAATGTGTTTCACAATGGCCGACAAACTGTCACACCTCTTAACCGGTAAATGTTTCTAAGCATCTGTTCCCGTTATGCTAGCTCAGCCTACTGCTAGCTTACACGCCAACTATAGGACCATGCCCTGTTTCGCTGGTCCTTTTATGGTCCTAGCATTGCACGCAAACCAGGGACTATAAGCTAACTAGCTGATAGCAGCTAATTAATGTCTTGAATACATGACACCTCTAATTCTTCTTTTCGAGATTTTACGTTACACATTTGTACGGGATCATCATAAATACCCATATTCATAAGCGGCAAGCGGTTGACACGCTGTTTACTTGTATTGAGTGCAAGACAACGGGATTGGTTTCATATTCAGACCACGACATTATTCTGGAAGAAGGTTGTTAATAGCATGGTTAGTCGTACCCCTATTTTGTGCCTATGTAAACAATCTATCTCTTGTGAGAGTACAGGGAATGTGGGGAGGATGCTAACTACTGTTGTGTGTCGTTTCCAGACAGAGTGCATCAGGATGGCTCAGCTCCTGGACGGCGCCCGCAAACTGGGCTGGGTTCTTTTGAGGTCTCTGCTTCGATTTGTGTTTATGTTCATCAACAACTGTGTAGCCATCCCTTCCTACTGCTTATACCTAATCCTTCTTCAGCCGCTGAGAATATGGGACAGCCCTGCGTTTTGGCATATTGAAGGAATAATGTTTAAATGGATGCTAGCCATGGTGTCGTCATGGGGCTGGGTTGCAGGTTATACAGGTAAGACACTTTAATGCTCTAGCCACATCATCACTGTTCTGTGTACGTTGCATGCAAATGTTCCTTTCCCAGCTTTTAGCAAACAGGGAAACCATGTCTATTCCGGTTGGAGCACCATATTGGCTAGCCTAGTAAATACAGTAGATATAATAGATACAATGGAGTAAATACTCCTGATCCACACTGACCATTGCTTGTTCAGGATAATACAGTTGTTATCCCACTTGGTCTCCAGTATTGTTGTTAAATCACTTGGACAATGGACATTTAGAAGCACATTCTAATAAAACCTGATTCTGCACCGTTCGACCATTCCTTCACAATCGGCACATAAAAGTGACTATTATTTTTCCTTCCAATCCACCACTTCAGCCTACTACAGCCCTACTGACAACTTTCATGTATTACACAGCACATATAATGTGGTACAAGGAGAACAGGATGACATGGGCGTTTGTTCATTCTTCTCAGCTGACTTGCTTTTAATGTCTTGAAGCAGTTTGGCAATTTCAGCAGTGTTTGGTTTCGCCGAGCCACAAGCAAAATATATACAAATTACTAAGTGCTGAACACTAAGCCTAACAAGGCATTTATTAATAATGCATAGCATTCTGCCTATAGAACAGCCATATTGACAATGCTGTTATGAATTAGCTTTAAGTTTTAGCATGCCATATAAAACACATCACCGAGTACACAACATAAGAGACCACGTCAACGCATGCATGACACAGTATGTATTATAACAATGTAAACTGCAGTGTTATAATACAATGTAAACTGCAGTGTTTATCATAAATGACCTACTTGGAGGGAAGTTTAGGGAGTTCAATGTCAGTATTCAATAGGTCAGAAACTGTTAGTGGAGCGGGATGTTCTGGTGGACATCCTTCTGTCCCAAGGACCTTCATTGTGTGACTTTATTTATTTAGGGCACCAGATCACTATAGGACACAATGTTATTTAAAATGTGGTGACGTTTACATAATTATCTGACAAATTGTGATACTATCAACTCTCATGTATTACCAGATATACTAGCAAGAGGGATCAGTGTACAGCAATACTCCTGTAGCAGGCAGGAGATCTGTGCTGTGATATCATGCTCAAGGACATTTAAGGATGGATCCTAACTGTTTGGGTGATCGACCCTTTGACCGTTGTCTTACAGGACGGTCTGTCTGACCACTCTGCTGTTTAAATGACCTTTGGCTTACTATTTATTTATTTACAATGTGTGTAGAGAATCGAAAACCTCATGTTGTACCCAATATCAAAGTGTTCTGTTTTGGGTTTGTTTGTTTTTTCTTTTCTTTTTCAGTCCTGTTGAGTTTTGCATTTATAGTTTAAAGGTATGTCATGTCACGGGATTAGCCTCCTTACCCACAGACAGATACTACACTTTGCATCAGAGAGGTGATGGATGCTACACTGGATTGGTTGAGAAGTGGAACCATGGAGAATTATAGATGACATACTTCACTGTTATCATTTGGTAACCAAATATAACAAAGTCACATGCAAATAGCTTGTTTTTTTTCCCACAGTTCTTCAGCATAAAGGGGACAGCAACATTATGTTTAAGCTTCAAATTAAAGAGCTTTTTTTCTTAGAATACAACTGAACAGCAGAATGGTGGTAGTAGTACAGTATGAGATGCTAGCCACCCAGCTTATAATCAAATAAAAATTTTGTTACTGGGAATTTCAGCTTGAAATTTTTGACATAGCTGTGCTCTGTTTAGCTAGATCAAAATGTTTACGCTTAAGTTGAGGGTTAAGGTAGGGTCCACTCTGGGCAGATCCGTCCGTCCACTGACAGAAACTCAAAATGCGATGCAATATTTAATCAGGTTAGACAGCTCACGTAGCGTCATATAAAAGTACTGATCTTTGATCACTTGGTGAGGTGGCATTGCTATACAGAGTTCACCGTGACCTAGGTGGACAGATCTCTCCTGATGTGAATTATCTAAACATTTCACCACCACCTTCACGCGACGCTATCAGTGTATCTACAACATGGTCACAATATGTGCTGGTTAGTATTTTTGCGTTGTGCAATATAGCATTTACATTCATTGCATGGAGGTCATCGCAGAGTTTTGCAATATTGCTGTCTTAAAACCTCCACCCCCTCACTTAAAGTAAGCATTGCAGCTACTGGTCACCTCTCTGGAATGACACACGCACACGTTGGCCCTGAAACAGGTGACCTAAAGCTGACAGGATAGCTGGCAATGATTGTAGAGATAACAGATAGGGAAGGTAATGTACTGCTAAGTCTATAAACCACGTTTTTCTTTTTACCCCTCCTTGCTATTGTGCTTAGCCATGTACTTTGAACTTCATAAATTGGACAAGAAAGGGGAACTTAGTTGAGAAAGACTTTTCCTTTTATCTCCTGTTCTGCTTATGGAGAGTGTGGTCATCTGACATCACCAGCAAAAATTATGTTAGGTAGCGATTGTAAATCACTGGTAACTCCCAAGATTTACCCCTTCATGATGGCTCATATTAAGCAGTTTGGTTGCCTGCCAGAGAGCGTTTTAGAGACAAATGAGAGACAGCACGATGTTGACCAGCATTTACTGTATTTAAAGCCAGCATGGCACGGTGTCCTTTTCTGGTTCATACACTCTATTAAAACCCACAGCAACATAGTTTTTCATTTCTAGTGCACCCTTTCTTCTGTGGGGAACACCAGCACCTTTACTCTCTGGTGAGGTGAAACGCATGTCATGCACTTTGAAACTGACATTGTCCGCTTGCCGAGGAGAGAAACAAATACACTCACCTAAAGGATTATTAGGAACACCTGTTGAATTTCTCATTAATGCAATTATCTAATCAACCATTCACATGGCAGTTGCTTCAATGCATTTAGGGGTGTGGTCCTGG
>JAOEHI010000017.1:1284771-1309228 GCA_025447815.1 Percopsis transmontana
CCCCCCGCCCCCCCCGCTGGTTTACTGTACACTTTACCCAGGCAGGGCGCTTTTTGGGGGGGGGGACCCAAAAACCGCCACATACCCCCCAACCCCCCCCCCCCCCCCCCCAATATGAACCTGCTCATAGCCCCGCCCTAACCTGCATACCCCCATCGCCACACCCCAATCACGCAGATCATTTTATTCTCTCACGTGTCGCCGCTCACATTTTGATGTTTACACGTCCTCTTGTTTGTAGAGACTTAACACACCCTTTTTAAATATAAGATCATAAATGAGGCTCAGGACCCCCACCCCCAACCCGCGCCCCGCCCCAGCAGCTGTTCTGGAGTGGACCATCTCTCTCCCTTTTTAGCTGTAGTATTTTTACAGAACCAGTCTGTGTATGGGAGTACTTGTGTATGTACAACGTGCGCAAGAAAGGCCACCTGCCCTCGTTCTTCCAGGCACGCCGACGCCTGCTGGACCTCTCCCGCTCTCCTTCGCACTCGGCTTGGAGACTGGACGGTCGGCCCACGAGCTCCCAAGGAAGAGGGCTCTCCGCCAATAGGAAGTTTGATCTCGGCTCTGGCCTTCATTGCACTAATAATGATCTCCATACTGCCCTCCCTGCACCCTCCACCCCAGGAAATATTCCCTGACTGGTGGCCGTCTGCGGGTTGTTGTTTTTTTTAGTTTTTTTTTTAAGCTTTGTTTTATTGTGTCCGTCGACCTGCGCCCGCTCAACTCCCCGATGATGGCCATTGTAATACTTGTCGTTCTCGTCCGTTTGTTGAGTGTGACTTATTTTTCTGTCCCGAGCTGAGTGAGAAAAAGGGGAATCTTGTTTACACTGCTGGCCCCGCACCATGGAGGGGGGGCCCCCAAAGGAATGCTTGGCTACGACACCGGACTCGACCTACAGATCCCTCTGAGTGCCAGAGCAGCGGCTGGCTGGAGGTCCGAACCAGGAGGACGAGGCAGACATGGATGGATGGAGTAGTGCCCCCAAACGCTTATGACGAAAACACTGATGGCAGAACTGGGCGGAACTCTGTTAAGGTCCAATCTCCTACGAAGAACTCCCTGTAGGCTGCGCCTCTTGATTGACAGCAGCCCTAGCCTCTCTCTGCTCTGCCCATGTGCGCGTGCACACTGATACACACACACACACACACATACACACACACTAAACTAGTGTGCAGCTACACAGCAGAGTAGATCTGTGTCACGGATCGTCTCCATGACCCAGACTGATTTTAAGGCACTGAATTCCCCATCGGACTACATAGTTTTACAAATATTTAAGCCATATGCTTAGTGTCGTGTGGGTGAGAAATTATGGAGGGGGGGGGAAATAATTTTCAGGCTCATAGAAACCTAGGTGTCATTACTGTAAATTTACAGCATAACCTGCCTAAGTGAGTGTGTGGTTGTCTTTACCTGACCCCCCACCCCCGCCGGTTCTGTTTTTATTTCATTTTTAATTATTTGAATGGTCGTCCTCATGTCATGTATGTTTAATTTTGTACATAACAAAGCTGAGGAAGAATTTCATTTATGAATGACTGCATCTCTCTCTCACTCTCTGTGTCCATTAATATTTCAAATTTGTTTTACTTAAAAAAAAAAAAAAAAGGATGTTTAAATGAAAGCAAGGATTCGCCCGTCATTTTTCAGTGTTAACCCGTAGATTATTTTACACCTCCTAATCAGGATGTTGTGTGCTTTTATGACACACTGGCACTAGGCCAGGTTCCCACATCTCACTCTGTCCAGTTGATCAGTGACTCGTGGAGACCCCACAACCCCACGTATGCCATACTGTATACAGGCTCTGATCTAATATCTTTGTATAGTGATCTAGGCCTGCCTTTTCTCCTATCATGTGTTGATCTCTAAACGCTGACTGGGTAACTTCAAGGGGCCAAACTTAAACTGGGCCAATGTGGAGGGAATCATTCTTCCCTTTTTTTTTAAATGATTATTATTTTTGTTATTTTTATTTTTCAACAGGGCCCAGCAATGATGCGTTTAATCTCTCCTAAATGTTCCTGTGTCGTGCTTCATTTAGAAGTAAATCAGATGTATAATAGGGTTAGCCTTCTTGTGTTCAGTGAGATCTAGAAGAGTGTTTTGAAAGAATGCATTGGAGGATGCATTGTAGTAGTGACCATCTCCCCTCTGTTGATGCCTAGGAGCTGTGTATGAAATTCAAAGCGAGCGACCTGACTGGATACGAAACAAACCCATTTTAGGGTAAGCTGTAAATGTGGGTTCGCCCTGCTGCCCTATGAGATTTCCCTACATTGGTGAGCGTATCTAAAAATAAAGATGATTCTTTTCTTTTTTTTAAGAAGGCAGGGAGATTTTATTTCCCCTATGTATGGTTTTAGGAAATAAACACCATAGGAATTAAAGTAAATGATGTTAGAACTGTCCGTCATTTTCCATTTTGTACTCCCCTTTAATTCCTAGCTGCACAGCCATTTTACAACACAAAAAACTTGCTGGAATAAAATGTGAGAAAAAAAAAAAGACCACAGTGTATCTTTGTTTTTCTTTGCAATATCTACCAAATGACGTAGACATTGCTAATTTACAAATAAAATGGCTGTGTTATATACTTATTACAAATTTATATTTTATAAGTGATACTTCCTGGATGTTTATGTTGTGTAACCATCAAATATAGGATTGTATTGCAATTTGTCCACATTTCTAATGTTATGCCTATTATTACAGTATAGAGCAGGAGTGTCAAGCTCAATCACAGAGAGGGCCAAATAGGTTCAAAATGTATTAAACAGACCGGTTATGCAATTAAGTTTTTTCCCTTTTCTAACAACTGTTTGTAAATCGGTGGCAAGCTCACAGACACGGTCAGCTAGCTGTTGCAGTGCATTCTGGGACTTGTAGTATCCGCAATGTGCGTCTTATATACCGCGGGTCTGGAGTTTGACATGTCTGGTATAGAGAGTATGGTCTGAAAATTGTCTCCAGGTACGGTAATTAATACTAGTGTTTACCCTGGAGTGTGCCCTTTGTTTAACTATGATGTCCTTCAGTGATTGATGAGTGTAACCAGCTTACATTACAGATCTCTTATTTCAACTGTGAAACCTAGTAGCTATTGAAGGGAAGCACTGTATGTCCCAGCATGCACTCTGAACACAAGCATGTCCCTGTATCGTCATAGAGCCCCAGTACCACATCAACCTACCGCACTGGGAGAATACCCGTGGTGTGTGTGTGTGTGTGTATGTGTGGTCTGGAATGGGTCTGAGTTCAGACACGATGGGCCTACCTATTGGTATCCTTGAGCAAGATGCTTTAACCTCCACTAGGGGCGCTGCCTGTAGCAAGGCAGGCCAAAAATCCATTCCTTCACATGGATTACTACAGATTATCATTTCTTTATTAGCGTCCAGAGGAGTAAATACTGAGATACCTTAAATCCTCAGTCTTTCATCAACTGAAAACAAGTGTACTCACTATTGACCATTCCACATTAGGTTTCAGTGAGAGGGCTGTCCCTCTTGACTTGCTAGCTGCCTTACAGACAAACAGTACATTTTAAAGAAGCATTTACAGTTGAACAGGAACAAAATGGCTGTGTGGCTGTATCTCCACGGCAGTTGGAGCGGGGGTGGGGGTTGGGTGGGGACCGGGTCCGTGGGAAAGCCACATGCTTCAGGCAGCCAATAGGAGATAAGGTCCGAAACAGCAGGAAGGGAGCTGGAAAAATGGGATTCATCTACATACTAAACAGCTGAGAGGAGCAGGGATAGGTGCTGTTACCCAAAGCAGTGACCCAATGAAGAGCTGTCCCATCAAGTAACGGAACCGTAAAGATAGAAGTTAGTCAGCTTCTGAACAAGGTCCCTCATATTACTCATCATCAGAGGCTTTATACTCTCACCTGTGATGTCATGGAGACACAGGTTTGAACCACATGGTTTCTTCTATAAACCACCTGTATACCACTCTTTTCAGACACCATTCCTCCAGACATTTTTTACAGTTTGATGACTATCCCCTTATGAAAGGCTGTGGTGAACGCAATACTTCTTGAGTCAGCAAACACTAAAGCTTCCAGCTGTGAGGACGAGGGCCAGGGGTGACCTGAAAGAGGGACGGAAATAGCCTTCCGTGCTTGCAGCCAGGCAAATGAATGTCACTGCAGAAGCTGCAGGCGTTGCCAATTCCCCTGGCCACTCTTCCTGTGGCAAGAGTGCATGTTAGAGGTGTAATGTTACCTGCAGGTCAACCCTTTATTATTTCTAACATTCAAACAAAGACACTGACAAATATCTTAGCTACTGTCTGCCTTATGACATGACGTATTGTCCTTTAAGGACTATACACACTGTCGACCCTTATATTTGTTGTGATAAAAAAAATATGGCAATGTCATGTTTGCTTGTCTCCTCTCTGTAGATTCTTCAACTCACTGGCATTTGCCTTTGTTTGACATCAGAAGGCCTTGGGCCGCCAACTGTCTCTGTTATGTTAGCTTTCCACCCAGACTGTTCCTTGACTCGCGGGCAAACTGCCAGGGCCACAGATTTGGCTTTTTTCCCCCATAGGAATGACCTTTGCAGTCAGTGCCAGGTTGGCAGCAACGCCCTCGTTTGTTCTTGCGGTATCGGTAGTACGAGGTGTATCATCTCCTGATGCGTGTCTGCGTGAGGTAGGCGTACTCGCGGGAGACAACGACAAAGATAATTTGAATACACCTGTCGCCCTGTTGCCCCCAGAGAGAAAAGTGATTCTCACGCTTCAGTGTTGTGATGACCAATTGGAATAAGATAGCTGTTCGAGAGCTACGAGATGTCGTGATCACCAATGTCACATGAAACCAATCTATCGTCCATTGATGAGTAGGCTAGCCTTTTGAGATGAGCCTTTTGATTTTATCAATGTATACGTATATTGCTCAGCTGATGTTGTATAACAGCAAAATGGGTTTGTATTAAATATTCTATGTTTACTTCTTTTGTCTTTTGTCAAAATATCAAAATATGATGATCTTTGTGGTTATTCATTGTCATGTCCTGCTTCTACTAAAATGAACTGCATTAGAGTGACTGGTTGCAACGACGGCATACTTTTGCTGCCACCGTGTGGAGACTGGAAAGCACTCGAAATCAACCGCGCTACTCTCGCGGTTGTGAGGGACTTAGCAACCCAGTTGTATCACTGCAACGGCCAATCAGCATTAGCGGTACACACGTGGATAACCAATCATTTTCGTTATTTTAGGCACCAATTTGAAACGAGTGTTTTAGCTTCCCTGGTTGTTGTCGACGACGACACAAACGCTTAGTAAACTAACAAGCCGGACAAAAGCTTAACAACAGACTTATACGCAAACGTTAAGGATAACGTAAATACTCTAACAGGTTGCCTGCTGGTTAGTTAAATGGTTTACTAGTACACTGCTCACACTGTATGTTAGATTCGATTGCAAGATGCCGTCTCGCGTTGAGGATTATGAGGTGGTGTATACCATAGGATCTGGTTCGTACGGCATATGTCAAAAAATAAAGAGGAAGTCTGATGGGAAAGTAAGTAATTCCTATAACGTTGCCTTGTAGCACATTCGATTTGTTAACGAATCTGCACTAGGGTCAGCGGTGTTTAGTAAATTAAATATTCAGAGTGCACTGTAAACGGAATATTGTTTAATGGCAGATACTGGTGTGGAAGCAGCTGGACTATGGGACAATGGCTGAGGGTGAAAAACAGATGCTCGTCTCAGAGGTGAACCTCCTCCGGGAGCTGAAACACCCAAACATAGTGAGGTACTATGACCGCATTATAGACAGGACAAACACCACCCTGTACATTGTCATGGAGTACTGCGAGGGTGGAGATCTCTCCAGCCTCATCACCAGATGCATTAAGGAAAGGTATGGCTCCATTTTTATTAATGCAAGTGTTTCCACTGTAAAAAATAAGTGACCTGATCACATTTGACTTTGCATACACCTGTTTGTTACGCATTAGGGAAGCAAATAAAAATACCAGGAGCATCTAATACAAATATAGAAAGGCTGTGTTTATGCAATGCAAAATCACATTACTGCCCACATTATTTGCTCTCTGAATGTTTATGTAATCTTCAGTGGGTGGGTGTGTTTATTTAATTTCACTGCTACCAAGGCGCTATCTGGAGGAGCAGTTTATCCTGCGGGTGATGGCACAGCTCACCTTGGCGTTGAAGGAGTGCCACAGGAGGAGCGACGGCGGTGCCACAGTGCTCCACCGGGACCTCAAGCCAGCCAACATCTTCCTCGACATCAAGCAGAATGTGAAGCTGGGAGACTTTGGCCTGGCTAGAATACTCAACCATGACACCAGCTTTGCGAAGACTTTCGTTGGGACGCCGTACTACATGTCTCCGGTGAGTTACTATTACTAATTCTGCTTTTAATTTGGATTAATGATTTCCCTGTGCAATGGATGTTTGCCATAGAAAAACTCATTGTGACTTAATGGGGCGGTTAAAAGATGTAGTACATTGTTTAGGCAACCAAATATTGCATATATTTATTTAAACAACCCTCAACAATTACTGAGGTTTGAGTTAATAGGATTTATGAATATTTTGTATCTATACTTAATTTTTTTCCCCCCTTTGTTTCATAATAAAACGAGCATTATATTTTGTACAAAATGAGCTCAAATGTTTTTTTTCCTTTTTTTTAGGAGCAAATGGATCGGATGTCATATAATGAGAAGTCCGATATATGGTCACTGGGATGTCTGTTGTATGAGCTATGTGCATTATCGTAAGTTATGCTCACATGTTGGAGCTGAATTAAATCAAAGTCAAAAATTATGCTAAAATGTATTTTCTGTTTTTTGTCTGTTTTAGACCACCTTTCACTGCGTACAACCAAAAAGAACTGTCAGAGAAAATCAGAGAGGGAAGGTTTAGAAGGATACCTTATCGCTACTCTGAAGAACTCTACTCCCTCCTTTCAAGAATGCTCCATTTAACGGTTTTTAATGCCATCTTACAAATGCAGTAATGTTAATAACGGGTGGAGACTTGTTCGCATCTGTAAACAGGACCACAGTTTTTCTTAACCCGTAACCATTTTGTCTTGGATCATTGCCTTAGCATTTATTGCTATTTCTGTGTTGCCAGGACTATATGAGGCCCTCCGTGGAGTCCATACTGCAAAGTAACCTGCTGGCGTCTGCCGTGGCTGAAGAGCAGCGGAAAGCACAGGCACGACCTCGGAGAAGGTCAGCTGATTCAAACTGTCCCAATCCGAAACTAGCAGAACCAGCTCCAACATCTGCTGCCGAGCTCAGGTTGAAGGAGCAGGTTCTGCGGGATAGAGAAAGGGCTCTCAAGGAACGAGAGGAGAGGCTGGAGCGTGAGTGTTGTGTGGTCTTGGTCTTGGTTCTTGGTTCAGTTTACGGTATAGTTTCTAAATGAGAAAGTAAACAGAAGGCTAGTCCAAACCAGTGTAGTCATTTGCCAGTAAAAAACTATCTTAAAGCTGCTCTAGGTAGGATTTAAGAGTTTCAACGAGAACTAGCTAAAATCAAAAACCTTGCCATAGTGAAGCGCCATTGACCAACCTGTTGTAGCCTTGTATGCGCATTCATGTTATTGACAGGCAAGGTAGATTCAGTAAAATTCTTAAATATTTTGACCACTCTGCACTATAGGCTTGTATCAAGGTGAGGAACGTGTACAATCAAATGTTGTAAAATGACTTCCCTTGTGCTTTTAAACTCTGATACTAGGGGTGTGTGTCTATTTATATGTCTAATGTTCTTGAAAGTCTTATCTGCCTGTTTTTTGGCAGAACGGGAGCAAGAACTGTGTCTTCGTGAACGACTGTCTGATGAGAAGCTTGTAAGGTACGGAAGTGGAAACCTTCCACATTGTGCAATTTGACCCTAGAGCTATCATTTTATCCTGCTTTTTTTTTTTCTCCCCCTAAATTATTTACTTGTTTTCAGAGCGGAGAGTTTGCTGAAGCATTACAACCTCTTGAAGCAACACAAGGCCCTCAGTCCGTTCTACTCCAAAGACATAGGTATGGGAATCAGGTGAAGACCTCTGGACCACCTGCCCATAGACAAGAATTGAGCGCTGTAAATTAATATTGTTGATTCTTCATGGTTTTTTATTTTATTTGTTCTTTTATTTTACTCTGTAATCATGTAAATAAAGTTTATTTATTTTATTTTTCGAAATATGAACCTAAACTAGGATGGGAATTACCAGTTGAATTTAATTCAGGCATGTGATTCAAATAATTTCACCTCGCAAGAGTCTTCTTAGACATTTCGAACTGAACTGAATACATGTTAGATTTAGCTCAATCAGCTTCATAAATAACACCTTACCATTTGTTTGTAGATGTCGAGGAGAACCTTTCCCCAGGAAAGAAGAAGGTCCATTTTGCTGGCGACAGCAAAGAGAACCACAAGCCTGTTGGCGAGCATACAGTGAGAACACAAGAGCTGATTCTGAAAAGAAGGCTGCTGGCAGCCAACTTTCAAGGCCAAACACTGGCTGATGTAGAGAAGACCTACCAATTCAAGAGTAAGCAGATCCTGGGTATACGCTGAAGATATATTACATTGGCTCCGATTTGTGACAAAATGTAAAAGCTACTGAACCCAAGAGACTTTTCCACCAATGGAGAAAATTTGTGAATATTTAACATTAACCTGAACATGCTTAATGGTGCAGTATACCAGAAGGTAAATGTTTCAATGGTCTACATGCTTTTTTGTGTGTCTATTGTCTCCTCAAAATGAGTGGATGACAATATTGTAGGGCTGCAATACTTCATTAATATAATTGTTGCAGTGTGATGTCTATGTAGATTAGAATGATATTTAAGAATGTATACCAATTAAAGGCATCCATCATATTTAATGCTGATGTTTTTGAGCCAGACTACATTAAGATAATATATGTATTTTTATAGATATGTTTCCTTATATAATGAACATATGCTGTATAAGAAACACATTTCCCCTGATAAATCATCAAATTCTGTCTCAACTAAATCTAATTATGAATGATAACTTAAACAAAATGAGTAAGGTTTAACACAGACTTACACTTGTGATCTTACATTCAAACGTCAGAAAGTACGTTAAAACAATTCCTTGTACAAACCTGTATAACACCACACCATAGTAAGTGTTGTGTCTGTCATCTGCAGATTATATCAACTCCCTCATGATATATCCTCCACAAGGGGTCATCAATTTCCCCATGATTAGAATGCACTGTTCTCCCATGTATCATGACTTGATAGAAAGAACGTTAAACGTGGTGTTTAATGTGATGTGTCATATCATTATATTATTAAATTACTAATTTAGCTGTAAAGAAAACAAATACATGTATTTTTTTCATTTATTTATGACATTTAAAAAATTTAATTTTGTGTCGTATATTTATTTTACGACATTTATATTAACATAAAATATACAGTTCTGTTATTAGTGTTTTTTAATTAATTCGTATTATGTCTGTTAACTGACAAGTAAATCAGTTTTTACGAGGGAACATTCGGTGAAATTAGCCTTCCTAAAACATTTAGCTTTATAAATGTGAATCTGTTTGCAAGCGACACTTCCAAAATGGGTAGGGAATGGTCCGGCACGTCATTAACACCAATTTCCTTTAGCGTGCGTAGCAACCTAGCAACGCTGTTGTCTTTGTAGGTTAGTCCCTCCTACTTGCGAATTTTTCAAAATGTGACCAACCACTTTCCGGCTCGTACCCAACCCCCCAATAGCAAACGACCAGGGCGTGGCCGTTGCTTTGCTCTGTTCCGTGTGGAAAGTTTACCGGCTCGGGTGCAAAGTTTCAGCCGTCTGCAAACCGGAGAACAGCGGCCAACGCTTCTGGAATATGCTGCTGCCGACTTGGGGCGAGTCTAGGGTAATCGCCTTCGGTCCGTGTAATATATCGGAGTCAAATTACTCGTGGCTTTCCTATAAATCAGACAAGTAATGCCGCTGTTGTTAGATTACGCTAGTATAAGACGACACTGATTGTTAGCATTGACTCGTATTGTCTCAGTGGGTAGCCCGCTAGTTGAATTAAGCCAGGCGCCGTGTACGGGAAGCTAGCTAGTTGATGTTCTAGAAAGCCAGGCAGAATAATATACAGCTTGCTAGCTAGCTAAGTTAGATTTTTGCGGATCTTGACTAAATAAGTGATTTTGAAGGAAAAAATGGCTTTGGAGCCTAACCGTGTCCGCCTGCTATGCATGCTTTCATTGACTTTTGGGTTTTTCATTGTGGAGGTCGTGGTCAGTCGGATCACCGCATCCCTAGCGATGCTCTCGGACTCGTTTCATATGCTGTCGGATGTCATAGCCCTTGTAGTGGCTCTGGTCGCAGTGCGGTTTGCCGAGAAAACTCAATCGACCAACAAAAACACCTTTGGATGGATCCGGGCAGAGGTAATGGGGGCTCTGGTCAACGCCGTCTTCCTCACCGCGCTGTGTTTCACTATCATCCTGGAAGCCGTCGAGCGTTTCACTGAACCTCACGAAATCGAAAGACCCCATGTTGTCATCGGGGTTGGGGCTGGGGGGCTCCTCATAAACCTGCTCGGACTTTGTCTATTCCATGGACACGCGGGTGGCGGGCACGGACACTCGCATGGTGGTCACTCTCATGGAAATAAGAACAAGAGGGGGAAAATGTGCAAGTCCGAAAGGCCATCGGGAAATGGTTCTTCGGGAGAGGAGACCAACAACTTGGTGGGGAATCACAACAGCCCGAATGGTATGAATACAGAGAGGCACGGACACGGTAAGCAATAAGTGGTCCTAAATGTGTCTGTCCACTATCTCTCTTGCGTTGTATCAGTGTAATACCACATAAATATAAACCATGTTGTGTGGATTTGAAAACATGTATTGGGTTTTATTCGAGATTGCATAACAATGAATGTGACTTCTGTTCTTTCTAAAGGAAGATTGTTCTTTCCTTAACCACGGTGTTTGGACATATTTTAGTTAGGCTAGTAGTAGGTCATGTTTTTGGGTCAGTTAAAATCCCTATTTCGTTTTTATTATTGTGGTCCACGCAGTCTTGCTGATCCCCAAAAACCCTCAGAAATCCAATTAAATGTATTTTAGTTGGTGTATATGTGTAACTAACTGTGCGCCTACAACACGTAATCCTGTCTTGAGTCAGTTCTCCGCACAGGCAGAGAAGGGTTAACTATTTTCAAATATACCGTCAGGCCATGCCAGTCTCAATAAATTACTGTTCTCCCCCACCTCCCTGTGCTGATCGCTACCACTGGGTCATACATCTGTAGCTGGTGAGGCAACAGCCCCCAGCCATACCATTAGCTGTTGATGAATGGCCCCGCTTCTCTGTGCTCCAGGATGTAAGCTAAGACGGCCCCGAAATGTGTTACTATAGATGGTGTTCTGTTGTGGTGCCTTAATGAATCAGCTTGTCATATATATCTGGTTGTCATGAGATATCCCTTGGAGGTTGTCATATATCCCTTGGTCTTTATAGGCATTGTACTATGCAGTCAGCGTGGTTTAATTCCATTTTATGTGGAACAATGTGTGATTTGGTGATTGTTGATTAGCCCCATGTAGGCATCAGGCCTAGTTCTGTCACCTAGGAGAGTGTGGTAGACAAGCTTTAGAAGTATAGCCACACCCCAAGGTGTCCAATTGTCAGTTTTCTTCACATCACAATGGTGCTCTAGTTTCTAGTTTCTGTTTTTCCACAGCAGCAGTTTAGTATTTTGCTCGCTTGGGTTACAACAAATCGGCACAATAGCCGTTCTGGGAATCCCTTCCGGTTACCAGTTTAACAGTGCCTTTACTTCATCCCGCAACACAACTAAGTTCCCCCTCTGTGCGCCTGTCTAGAAGTCGCCTGCAAAGACGGCACGGAGGTGCAGATGAACGGCGGCGCTCGCTACGGCGACGCGGGCGACGGCGACGACGGCGGCGTCTCCGCCTCGCAGCTCAACATGCGCGGCGTCTTCCTGCACGTGCTGGGCGACGCCCTGGGCTCCGTCATCGTGGTGGTGAACGCGCTCATCTTCAACTTCGTGTGGCGGCCCTGCCCTCCGGGCGACGAGCCCTGCGTCAACCCCTGCGTCAACCCCCACAGCACGGACCACCGGCACGTCAACCACTCACTGGTGGACCTGCTGGAGGGCCCCGACGGCCTCGGCCCGCCGCCGGGGCAGGCCGGCCCCTGCTGGGTGCTCTACCTGGACCCCACCCTGTGCGTCATCATGGTGGGCATCCTGATGTACACCACCTACCCGCTGCTGAAGGAGTCGGCCCTCATCCTGCTGCAGACGGTGCCCAAGCAGATCGACATGCACCGGCTGAACGAGCGGCTGCTGGGCCTGGAGGGCGTGCTGGCCATCCACGAGCTCCACATCTGGCAGCTGGCGGGCAGCCGCATCATCGCCACGGCGCACATCAAGTGCCACGACCCCACCTCCTACATGGACGTGGCCAAGCGCATCAAGGACTTCTTCCACGACGAGGGCATCCACGCCACCACCGTGCAGCCCGAGTTCGTCACCTTCGAGTCGGCGTCCCGCGACTCCCTGTGCGAGCTCTCCTGCCGGACTCAGTGTGCGCCCAAGCTGTGCTGCGGCAGCGCCGACAAGAAGGGCGGGGCGGGGGCCGCCTCCTCGGCCCTGGAGGTCATCAGCGAGACCCCCGAGCAGACTCCGGCGGTCGGGCCGGCCCGGGACCCGGTGCCGGAGTTAATCTGCCCCAGAGAGGTGGAGTCGTCTCTGTGAGATGGATGGATGGGGAGATGGAGAGATGTGGGTTGGGCCGACGTCAGGTTTTTTTTGTTTGTTTCTCCATTTTTAATGACCCCATAGGTCGGGCCTAACGCGGAAGTTAGTTTTTCCAAGTCCTTTCATCCCCCCCCGCCCCTCCTCTCTCACTGTCTGTCGCTCTCCTGGCAGTACAGCAGTACAGTAGTAATGCATGTCGGGGCCTTACTGCCCTATCCTCTCCCTCCAGCACCGAAGCGAGGCGTGCATGAGTGTATGTGTGTCCCCCCCCCACACACACACACACACACACACACACAACCGTGTCGTGATGCCCTCATGGTGTTTCTGTGCCAAAGCTTCTCACCGAAGGGATCGGAGAGCCTTCCTCTCCTCTACAAGGACAAAGAGCAAATGAGAATAAACGCATAATAACACATGCAAGGAAGAGCACACATTACAAGTTTGGTTCTGTCTTTTTGTCTGTGGACCTAGCGTTTAAAAGTGTTTTGTTTATTCGCGAAGGCTTTGAACAAATCTATTTTTTTAGCCTCAGGCCCCAAATGGAATGGAGAATATTGTATTGCATAATAATTTATGTATTTAAGTTATTAGTAATGATCTATTTCTTCTCTTTAGATGCTTTTATAATATTTAGTTTAGATGATAGGAAAAAATGCATCTCTTGAATTCTTTCTTTTTTTTGACAGACATCTATGCTGTAGTTTAAACTTTTTCAAATGTGCTGTTTTATAGTGAGTTTATTTTTCAGACTTTTTTCTGGCCTTGACTCAGTTTATCTCTCACCTTGCCTTTAAAAAAAAAAATGCTTTGACAAGTATAGTGGACACAATTTATTAAGTTATCTTGCATAGGCACTGGTGACGACTTTAAGGTTTGATGCCTTGCAATCCAGCAGATGTAATTTGAAATAAGCACTGTATGTCATTGGTGAAACAGGATTCTCCATATAAATCTATGCTGGAGAACATTCTGATGGCTGTTGATTTTCACTTTCATGTCTTGACGAATGTTTTCGGGGGCGGGGCGGGCGGGGGAACTCTAACATTTCCAGAGACTTTCTATGTGACCAAATTAGAGCCTCGTCTTAGTTAGAGCTCGTCAGAGCCTAATGGCGATCGCTAAGCGCTGCTTACAGCACGTTTCCTGGTATCGAAAATACAGAGAAAACTACTGTTTAAGGAATGACTCTTCACATGACTCTTCATGTTTTATGTCCTGTCGTGTTTGGACAGATAGCCACTACTGTTTGCTAAATGGTCATTAAAAATAATAGTGGAAAATTGGGAACTCGCATGGTCACGAGTCACGACCTCACAACCTCAATGCAGATATCAGATATAAATGCATTTGAGTTTTCCACTCCAAGTAAATGTGTATGCAATAGACATATGTACTGGGAAATGTACTTTGATGCGTTCCTCTGTTTGTAAATTTGGTTACTTTTATTCTGTGTATTTTGAGATTTAAGCTCTCCTTGTGCAAATTGGTGGGGGAGGAAAGTGTTTTTACATATGTCAGCTGATGTGTGTGTATATATGTGTGTGTATATGTATATGTATATGTATATGTATATGTGTATATATATACATATACACACACACACACAATACCTGTTGAATGTGTCATTGTGAAATAAAAATGGCTGTTTGGTACAGTTGTTAAACGTACATGTTGCGCCATTTGTCTCATTTATTTTTTGGTATAAAAATGCTGACAGGTTAAATCAGATCAAAGCTTTAATTCTGTACTTGTTTCTATTGTTAAAATCTGTTTAAATCCCTAAAATCAGTTGTAGATTAAAGGGAGGAGTGCGGTTAAAGAGGGATTTATAGGGCCTTAGATGGTTGAACCATGGATTGGGAAAATGTAGGCACAACCTAATATTAGGAAGTTGTCTGTGTATTTCATATTCCAGCTGCTGTTGGTACACTGACTTAGTTATTACTTCAATTTTATTTTCAAAACTTATATCTTAAGTACTTCAGTCAGGACAGTTTAATCTAGACTTTGGTCACTTGTCTTATTGTATCCTTCCACAAAGGCTTTTAAGGCTGATTTTTTTTTTTTTATTGAATTACTGTACATTCAACATGTGAGTTAAGATTACATCATCCATAGTGACATCTATAACAATGATAAAGAAATTAGACACCTACATTCCAAACCACATTTTAAACTACTAAATTTGCAAACAAAAGTATTTACACTGTACTTTTGAGGCTTTCTTTACCCCAATATAAAATGTTATCATTCTGAATATATCACGTTTATTCGTAGTTATCAATCAGTCATTGTCTTTATCAGAAAAAAAAAATTAAATCAAGTGGGTTTTTTTTTTCTTTCTTTTTTTCTTTCGTCCCAATACTCAGTAGAGCTCAGAGTTGGCTTCTGATTATTAATTTGCAGCCACAGGCTCTTGGGGGTGGGGGGGTTGATTACATAAGAGGCCCAAGGGGCATTCCACAGGCAGTTGGCATGGGGCTTTATAGCGGCATTCTTCAAGGACTGCTGGTCTGCACACACCTCGCTCTCACGCTGCCCTCAATGGAAAATATGAACAGAGAGAGGACTGGATGCATGGAGTAATCTCCTTTGTGTTGTTTCTTTCTGTCAGGTTGTCTCTCCACTGCTTGAATAGGGTCACCTACAGAAGGATTGTATACTCACACAGATGCTGACACGTTTATTTGATGTATTATCAGGACCCCCCCCCCCCCCCCTTTAGCATTGTTTCCTGTCTCTGCGCTGAATACCTATGTGGGCTTTAGCTAACGCAGGATGCTACGCATGCAAATGTGCTGGCGGGGACGAATCCATTTAGGACGGCAGTGACCTCTGACCCTCACGTCCACCTGCCCAGGCATTGAGAGAAGGATCAGCCCCACCACCACCACCACTCCATGCCAGGCAGACAGATGGCCGACTGGAATCTCACCAGGACACACACTGAAGCACGCATGTAGACCATCCGACACCCCTACTTCAACAGAGACAGCTAGTGGTCAGTGGTCTATTGTGTATTAGATTTACATTAACATTTCTCTTTCAAAGGAAAATCCCCAAAAGGCTTCATAGTGAGCAGAGAACTCTAGGATAAACTGGACAAAGAAATATATAGTTTCAATTTATAAAAATTTCACTAGGGGTAAAGATAAAACTAGGTCTACTGACAATCCCGACGTGACGTCAGGTCAATTGCGAGATCTCACGAGAAACGTAACCATTTTTTTTTACTGTGCGACTTCCTTGTTACAAGCACTCGGCCTGCGGTCTCGTACCTACGACCAAATCACAGCCCTGCTGATATTGACATTTACATTTAAGCATTTAGCAGACGCTTTTATCCAAAGCGACTTACAATTAGTATAACAGCACGACCTCGAGTGTGATATTGCTTTTATACAACAGTTCTACAAGCGCCATGTATTAGTTAACAGTAATAAGAGAAAACAGATTATGATTTGTTTGTTTAATTAATCATTTATTTGGCTCTGCCAACTGAAATAACTCTGCAAGTGGATTGGGACTGGCCTGTTGCCAAGCAACACATAAACATTGTCGAAGTTTGTTACAATCTAATAGATAAAGAAAGTTAATTAAGTTATTAGAACGCCTGTCAAGCGGAGTGATACAGTGCTTTATACAATCATACAATCAGCACGTTTTTGCTCGCGTTTTCTCCGCTTTGGTTTGCACACAGCACGTGGATTGCCGATGCAATGCCGTTTTCTCACTCCCTGACAGTCATACTACCCTTCGCCTGAACGCGCATCTCATTGCCAGAAACACATGAAATTGATTCTGCAATCAATCAAGCAATGTTTATTTACTCACATGCTTGGACTAGGCTTCTGCAATTAGCCTGCATTTGTCACATAGGGCCTACCCTATCGTTGGTTGGCATGAGCGCGGCTAATAAATGTAAACACAAATTTTAAGAGCTGATTTATGATTAGGCTATTTATGTGAAACCTATACAAATAAAATAATCGATACACTTTTTTTACACTGACTGGGCTATTTCACCTGCACTCACTCCTCAATGCACTACAAATTCCTGACAGCACTTGCACTAGACAATGCTGATATTTTTTACCCATTAGGCTACATCAAAATTAGCAGCAAGATGCAGGTGAGAAAAAAGATGTTAATAGATGTTCTTTTCACATGTAAGAAAAGGTCAATGGGAAAAAACTAACAATGGAATGATTGAAAAAGAAAATTGAAAAGTAGGGAGACCTGGGATAGTTGTAACAGGTCCAAGTTCCCCAATCTGGAACAAGTTTGGAATCACCTAATTCACTCTGCACATGCTCTGTTTAGTCCTTATTCCACGTGAGAAAGCAGCACTCTGTGGCAGACACTGCACATTTTAGAAAGAAAAAACTAATTTGTAAGTAAGAAAGTTTTTTTTCTTTCCATTTCATATATTTTTGTGACAGCATTGCCTGCTTTGTAGTTAAACTCAACAAACTTAAATCATGTGTATTTTGTGTCTATGTAGATATATTTCATGCAAGTTGTTAGTGCTAATGTTATAGCTGTTAGTTGTAAGGTAAGCTAGTTCATGGTGACAATACTCTGGGTTAGTTGTAACAATGAAAATACAACCCACCCCAAGCAAAATTTTTGTTATATTTGCACATTTTGTTTAGTTTCAATATTTTGCTCAAATGTTACACCTGTAGGTTACTTTGTGGGCCCGTGAGGCCTGCACTCCAGGAAGCACACACGCTAATTTTAAGTTCAAATGTTTGTCACTACTATGACAGTAACTAACATACTTGGCTCACACACGTACACACCAATTATATTAAAAAGTTTTTGTCATAATACTTATTTCATGATGTTGCATTTCACCCCAGTGAATATCACAATGTTACATTTCACCCCAGGGTATGTTACAAATAACCCGGACAAGGGTGAATTGTAACATTTCACTCCTTGTGTTTGAGAGTAAACCATGCTTTTTCTGTTTGTGTTACAGAGATAACAGCTACGCCGTTTAATAGCAGACACATGTAACTAGTTTGTATCACATTTTGAACGCACTGGCTTAAAAGTTCTCCAGGATACACACAAAAATGTTACAACCATCCCCAGTCTCCCCTACAACCTTTTTTCAAGTTTTTTTGTTTGGTGTGTTACTGGAAATGTTTTGGAATTCTATAGTTGAGAACCCCTGGTCTATACTGAAGTCGAAACAAATTATTGATTTATGTGCTGCCCTCAAGTCGTCATAAAGATCTTTTGGCTTTTCTATGACGCTCATCCATGGTCATTTTATCTTTAAAATATGTCCTAGTCCTTCTGCAGGACTACTGTGTTGTAATGTTCGGGAACATTCAGTAGCTACTATTTTCAATATCTGTGATAACGTTTTCCCTTACTCTCATCTTCACTACAAATGAATGGAAACAATAACACTTATTTTGGGAGTACATCATGAACATTAAAATAAAAGGGAAGTGATGACTGCCATAGCCAAACCAATATTTATACCCAAATCCAAACAAATATGAGATCGCAGTCTCTCCTGTATATACATAAGTGATGTTTATGTACATAACCACCTAATGTATGGTTGTATTAATGTGCGGTTGCATTCATTATGAAATATAGTTTGTATTTGTCCAGACAGTTTGTCTTTGGTTCATTTTTTTTTTAAGCGTTGCTGACTTTTTAGTAGAAGAAACACAGTAAAGTGAACTGAAACAGAACATAGTAGCTGTTTCAGAAAGAGAAAAAATAACCCAAATATAGCCTTAACCCTTTTTTTCCTCAGAGTCTATGAAGACTATAGAAAATATTATCTTGTGTGTGACATTAAAAGGAGTATAATCACTAGTTAAAATGAGTAAAGAAATAAGTAAAGAAAAGCAAACTGTTTATTATAACAAACCTCTGCCACTGCTTTTAAAAACCTTTTTTATTAGGTCACATGATTACACATGATACAGAGATTATAGGGGTTTGGAATTTTTACCTCCAGCAGCCACTCAAGATGATGTCTTAGAATAAACCCACGGCCAACCTTTACATTTGGCAGTAGAGCTTCAAAAAGTAGTAGTTTGTAATTTTTTATGGCCTAAGAGAGGAAGGTTGGTAGTCATATTGTAGACACCAAGGTGTGATAGGCTGATTGAAAACAAATGCTTTACTTTATTATTTTTATTTAAATTTTTAAAAAGTAGACTGATGTAAGAACAACAAAAGCAAGGGATTAATGTTTTACTGACTGCAATGTTCTATATGCCTCATGCCTCCCTCCCCAATCTGTCAGACTTTGATCAGAGAGTTGAGTGGGTTCAACCAGCAATAATTAATTCCTCCCTGATAAACTGGCCAACAATAACACAGAGGCAAAAGAGAGGATCACCAAGACTCATATGTTAATCTTATCTTATGCAATGTGCATATAGTAGATAAAGATAAAAACCCATCTCGGCCATTATCACCCTACTTAACCAATCAAATCACGTAGATCGGAAGATTCAAATGCTAATCATCATATAAATGTCTTAATTCAAGTATGTTCATTTTTTTATTTTTACGTTTTGCTGTTTGATAAAGTACTACCGTAAAGGTTGTAGCAGGATTTATACATTGCAGTCCTACAAGATAAACATAATGTGGCACTCCTATTGTTATACTAATAAATATTTCACAATGTCCTTCTTGTAAACACCCCCCACCTCAAGCCACCCCTCCCCTTTCTTATTGAATCTTGTGTCTGACTTATGCAAGTCAAACACACTGCCAAATCATATAGCTCAATTGACCCTATGGGCCATCCATCCACACACACACACACACACACACACACACTATGAAGTGTAGTCACAGGGATGAGAAAGAGTATAGAAGGGATGATAAGATAAATTCACAGTGAAATTCATAGAATATGTACATACACCCCGCCAACGCTCACATACACATACATAACTAACTGCTAAGTCATAATACTGTGCCTTGACCTGAGCCACCGGTATATTTTCTGTCAGCGCAGTGCTTGTGTTTATTTTTATTTTGTTTTCATTTAATCTTAACCCACTTTGATCCTCATAAGGATCTACTGCCTCTCGTTACTTCGTTAGAAAAATGGCTGATTCAAAGGTACTGAAAATATAATGGTTTATAATATAAGGTCTTTATACACTACTGAAAACATAGTTATGGATCTTGTATTGCATTTCTGTCACTAGATCCTCAGTAATATTACACACTGGACCTTTTTAAATAAACATCTATACATTCCTATACTCTTTCACTACATTATGTAAGCTTGTTTTCATAGAGGAGGCGTGACAAAGGTCAAAGATAATATTAGAGATAATATATAAGTGTCATGAACAATACATTATCTAACAATCTAAATGTTTACAACCACCCCTCTCCTCTGTACTACTGTATAAGCCAGAGGTGGTTTGGTTTATAGGTTGTTACTTTTTTAATACCATAACAAATAGCATTAAAATACATCAACCATAAACACCATTGAAATGTACAAAATTCTCACAGTTTAGAAATTATCTCGCGGCCTGCCTGAACTCATCCCGTGACCTATTGGGTGGGACCCTGACCCACACTTTGAAAACCACTGGCTACTGTTTAGCCCCCTACTGTATTTCCTCCTGTATCAACACATCAGATGCTGGGAAGTGTGGGCTGTCTATTCTCTTTCCAAAGAACATCTCTAAAAAGCTGAGGTGCAGCGCTACGTTAGCCAGTAGGCTCTGTTTGAGACAGAGTGCAAACCAATGAACCCACAGCCAAGGGTGCTTTGTGTTCCTTCTAGAGTAAACAAACCACTTGGCGATCGAAACAGTCCAAGTTTAACCTGATACGACTTTATATAAGTCACAGTGTCCACCATAATGTCTCCCTGCACTCCATTTCACAAAACACTGTCTGTGGTATGGTTGTGGAAACTGATATCCATGGAAAATAAGCTAATCATAAAAGAAGTCAATGTCATAGACACTTTGAGTGACAAGACTTGTTCTTTAAAATCTGGTTTGCTCTTTGTCAGAGTGATCAACAGTGTGTTTGGACAGGCATACAATAAGCAACATGTTGTGTTTTATTCCTGGTGACAGACTGGCTAGGACAGCTGCACAAGAAAATAATTGCTCTATATTGGGAAAATGCAGGACACATTGGGCACCGCCAGCAACCAGCCAGCATAGGGTCATACATATTTTCTGCACACTATAAAAGCACTATGTTATTTACACAACCGTAGCCACAGGAACGTTATACCCTATCTCACACATTATATAAGCATTTCTTCCTTGTCATACATTGACTGAATGCACAACTGGGCAGCCGCTAGTCTTTTCTGTAAACCGTGCGTTTACTTAAAGGGACACTCCTTGATTTGTGTATGGAATTGGCCTTGTGGTTGAAACCAGCAGAGTGAACACCCCTCCTGCACATCTGCGCAGCATAGCATTCCTCCCTACTCTTTCCCCGACAGCACTAGCAAGTTTACACCAATCTCCACCCCTCCACTTTACAGCCACCCACACCTTTGTGGACAATTGTGTTTCAAACAATAAGCTGGGGCAGAAAATTAGGGTTCTGGGGCATTGAAGCCTCCTATATCTGTACTGTAAACTTCTGATTGTACAGCAGATGAGACAGACAGACATGCTGTCTAAGAAATTTAAATATTCAATACAGGCTGTTAACCCCAGATGATGCTGCGTTCTGCTAGCAAAGTAAATGTAATAGAATAGAATTTCCTTTCTTTGCATTTTTCAGCCATCTGGCCTCCCAGTATGGCTGTGTGACAGGCTAAGAATTGAGCCTGAGGAACTCTACACTGAACCAACCCACTCCATCTGACTGCAGCAAGCTGGCAAACAGCATTAATCTCCACAGTGCACTGAGCATGAATATATGTAATACATAAAGAAACATAGCACATTTTGGTTATTCATCTGACTTTGGTATACTGTCATTTGATATGATAGTCCTGTTGAAGCAATCATCTCCAAATCACAGCACAGCAATTGTTTTCAGTCCAATGAATAGAAAGCAATACTGAACCTATTGTATTAATGATTTGGGGGGCAATGGTGACACTGCAGTTATAAACTTAGTATCACAGACCACGGCTTCTTAAGGACCCATTCAAAACAATTAAAAACTTTCCACTTGTTTTCTGAGGGCATCCGAAAGGGCTGGACTAGTTTTGAAAATTGTCTTAACATGCCATTTAGCTCAAATTTGTTTCCAAAAGAAAGAATCGTGTAAAATACCAATTAAGACCATTCATGATGAGGGGGTAGGATAGTGCAGTGGTCTAGGCGTTGGACTCCCAGCCAGTAGGTTGTGGGCTTGAGCCCCAGAGTTGGCCTACTTGTAAGCATCCTTGAGCAAGATGCCTAACCCCTATCTGCTCCATGTAATAGCATAGTGTTTTTTTTGTAAGTCGCTTCGGATAAAAGTGTCTGCTAAATGACGTAATTGTAAAATATAGTTTGTATTTGTCCAGACATGTTTGGCTTCGGATAATTTTTTTTAAAGCATTGCTGACTTTTTAGTAGAAGAAACAGTAAAGTGAACTGAAACAGTGAACTGATATGTGGGCAATGGTGACACTGCAGGTAAACTTAGTGTCACAGACCACGATTTCTTAAAGGTCCATTCAAAACAATAAAAAACGTTCCAGTTGTTTTCTGAGGGGACCCGAAAGGGCTGGACTAGTTTTGAAATTTGTCTAACAGGCCATTTAGCTCACATTCATCTCCGAAAGAAATAATCATGTAAAGACCAATTCAGGGGATCTGTCCAAAATGAATGATATAGGGCCTTTAATATTTGCATATGTAGCAGTCTGGACAATGATGAGCTATGAGATCGAACAGAGGGAGTTACATGGAGGCTTTGCTGTTGACATAGGACTTCGGACAAAGGCCAATGAAAACAGGGATGTCAGCAAATAAGGTTTTTCACCGATCATGTGACCAACCTCAACATCCTTCCCTGTAGAAAAGCTACAAAAACTAGATTGTGTCATTCCATTTGTACTTTTTCTTTAGTAGCCTATTAGGCCTACTTTTAACAACCATAGGCATAAGCCTTTTTCGTGCAGGCTATAATGACATATGTTTTAGGCTATAAGAAAGAATTTCAAACGTGTTTGACAACTTCAAAAGGCAGAACTCTAATACTCAACAAAAAATAGAATGAGAAAGCCAAAATGTTGACATTTGCCAAACAACCCTAAGTTCAACATGACTTGACGGCAAATTCGATGTTCTCGCGCGCGCGCTTGTGGTTATGACTCAGAGAATTGTGCTCAGCTTATCATGTGACCGCGGTGCTTAGTTCACTTCAGTGTACAGTTGAGTGCAGTGTGCAGTCAGCCAGTATCTTACACAATGACAGATGCGGTCCCAGCTAGGCCCCATGTGAACAAGCTTGACAATGGAACAATGCGTAGGCTATACAGTCTGCCCTGAGTCTCTAGTAGCCTACTTAACAACTGTCTCTCTACGATGGCTTGTTTGATTGTAGGGTCCAAAAGTCGTAGCCTAATTGTCTTAAAATGTGCTGCGTAGGCAGGCTCTTTGTCAAGGAGGATCGCTCTACAAACGAATATTCGGACTAATAGGCTATGGCGACCAGTAGGCTACAATTTCATTGTGGGTATTTTATACTAACTAGATTTCTCGGCAATAGATATAGCCCATTTTCTCTGAAGACTGAACTTTCTAATATGTATAAAGCAATATTTACTTGCCTGTAGGTGTTGCGGGTTGTTTATTTGATCAAACAGGCCTTTTCATCTGAAGAATTCGAGGGGCAGAGATCATGTTGATGAACAGGCTTAGTCACTATTCGCACACCGGGAGATACCGCAATGTTCAAATCAAGGTGCAACTGTATGCGAGGAAAATGATCCTAACCGAACAATATATTTCTTTAGTAGTTGCGGTTAAATAAGTTAAATAGGCCTACGGCTTTTCATGTGCAGAATGTGTAGTCCTATGTGAAATGTGACCTCCCATAACACACAAATAGTTTGGTCATAAAGTGATTAATAGAATGTGTAGGCCTATTCGCCTTTTATAATATTTAAGGATGAAACAGAAGAAGTTAATTATATTCGTGTAACAACACTCACAAGACAAAGTGGTAGAAGTTCCCCATCTAGCGGCGAAATCGAGAACTGTAGAACTGATGTGATCAGTCTTGCGTGATAAAACAATTTACACCTAAACATACAAGTATATGGACTGAGTGTAATGAACCATTACAGACAATGTAAAGACATATTGGGCACCAAGTTATTGCTATATAAAAAGCTTCAAAATAATTTAACAAGAAGCGCCACTTTGTAACATGTCCAACTTTAAGTTAATAGTAGCCTATATACATTTGAAGCATTTGAACATTTTAACCAATATCGCAGTGACCGGAGGCTACGTTTCAACATGCTTCAGGCCTACATTACCTGGGATTGTTGGGTTGTTGTCAAACTTTACACGTCACTACTTGCAACATTGGCGCCCCCTGTTGACAATATTTTTTGTCTGTGTGTGTGTGTGGGGGGGGGGGGGGGGTTATGTCTAAAAGGTGCTGTAGGTAGGATTTTAGAGCTATGTATTTATTGTAAATTGTTAGAAATGTCATAGACATCTGTCAGCTATCGGT
>JAOEHI010000017.1:1309328-1349906 GCA_025447815.1 Percopsis transmontana
AAATGTACTAATTGTAAGTCGCTTTGGATAAAAGCGTCTGCTAAATGCTGTAAATGTAAATGTAAAATGTAAATGTACATAGAAACACCATAGGATGTAATTTATTGCTACCTTCTTCTCTGAGAAATACTATGGGATATAGTCTATCATATTGTGATTGTAAGAAATTGACTAGTATTCCTCTATTACAGCTCATCTTCTTTAGTTAAGGGGAAAAACACCTTCAGGCATGATGCACTACTACAAGTTTTTACTTTAAAAAATTTTTTTAATTAAGTGAATGGCAAATGTACTTGCCAATGCTTCATGTCGAGTGGCCATCCCCATGGGCAATTTGCTTAATTCTCTAAAATTCTTTCTTGGTAGACTCAACTTCGTGCTACAACCTAGTACTTCTCTACCCACAATGCATTGGTGAGTGATTGACCCTTGCCTGACCAAGCCATTCCTCAGTGAAACGTATAAATTGGGTTCCTGTGGCTGTATGACACCGTGTAATAGCAAACAGATTTAAAAGAATGAGAGGAATGAAAAGGAATGTTCACTCACTTCTTTTGTGTAATTGTAAGGCCTGGCAAACGTCTGTGTCAGATTACCGTGGCAGCGGTGATAAGCAGATGTAAAGACTCCTGGGGCTTATTTATTATTGAGGGCCTAGAGTGGGAAAGCAGTCGAGTAACTATAGGGGGAAGAACACTCTGGAGAAAATAAGCTGCTCTCATGCAATATTTGGAAGGGCATTAGGTCTCCCTTGTACACTAACATACTTTGGGCTGACAGTATATGTACATTTTCCCAGACATATTTCTTATAAATACATCTGGCTGATTTTTTTAATCAATCATTTCAACATGGGCTCAAACAGCTTGCATAATATGAGGGAAGTTTGCACGAGAAGGTTGTGGGTGAAACATATTAAGCTGTCTATAATCCTTCTAAAAACACATATAGGCTGGCTAGATGGGAATGTATGGTTTTTATGTTTAAATTATGCAGATTCTAATGGTGAAAAGCTGAAGTTGGAAACCTTTTGACATATGATGTAAATCAAAATGACATCCACGCTAGCTTATATCGAAACCAGACGGTACTCATTCGAGATAAATAACTCTCGCACTCTGCTGGACGCTAGTTTTTGGTTTTAATTTTCTTTCAGTTGTGAGTGAATGTTTTGGCATACATTGTGTCTCACAGCACTTTAACCGTTTCCTCTGTTCTTCTGTAGTATTGGGACCCCTTTCCACATGTACAGTTTGTTTGTTTAATGCTTGTTTGTTGACAGTTGAATGAACTAGAGGACACCACCCTTGTTAATGGTCATAAAATAACAACCTTCTTCGAACTAGCGTCCACTACAGGAAAACACTGGTCAAATTATAGGCCTTGTATTGTATACTGTACACAGAAGATAGGGTATGCTGTTCCTTTGACAATATGGGGAAGTACTGTATGTTGGTACTATAACACTACTGACCTATTGTATAAACGTGAAATATAATGCTATATGTACAATATTTCCAGATCTTTATCAATGAAAGTTATCTATCAGTACATTGACATGCAATGTGGAAGTGTTGTTAGTGCCAAGCCCTGGCATTATTCCATTGTACTGTATGTGATGAAAGCTTAAGAGGCAAGCTGGGCTGCCTGTTAGAAAGTGTTGTTATGCTATATCTCAGTGTACTGAATGAAAGGAATTAGAATCAGAATCAGAAATACTTTATTAATACCAGAGGGAAAATTCTTTTGTTACAGTTGCAATCGAAAGTAGGTAGATAAGAAATATCTAAATATAGAGTATAAATATAAATAATATAAAGAGAATTATAAGAAAAGAAGGAAAATATAAAAAAATATATAAGAGAAGAATATAAGTATATATAAAGAAAAATATAAAGACACATTTAAAACAGTGTGGGTATGTAAAAAATATTGCACATTAATTATTAACATTACTTGTTAATATTGAACAAAAAAGATAATAAGGTCCAGTTTAGTGACTAACTAAGTGTCTGTGTGTCAGAGGGAGGAGTTATAGAGCTTAATGGCCACAGGCACGAATGACTTCGGGAATGACTTCCTGTGGCACTCTGTGGTGAATTTTGGTGGAATGAGACTTGCGCTGAAAGTGCTCCTGTGTTTCAGCAGCATGTCATGGAGTGGGTGGGAGATATTGTCCATGATGACATGTAGCTTGGACAGCATCCTCCTCTCTGACACCACCGACAGAGAGTCCAGCTCCAACCCCACAAAGTCCCTGGCCTTGCGGATCAGTTTGTTGAGTCTGTTAGGGTCTGCTACCCTCAACCTGCTGCCCCTGCATGCAACACCAAACAGGATAGCACTGGCCACCGCCGACTCTTCCTCTGCATCGTCCGACAGATGTTGAAGGACCTCAGCATTGAGTCAAACCTGTTAAAGAACAGATTAAGTTCGTTGGCCCTGTCCAAACTGCCTTCAACTCCTCTGCTGCCAGTCGGTCTGAAGCCAGTGATGTTCCTCATGCCGCTCCAGACCTCCCTCAGGTTATTCTGCTGGAGTTTACGCTCCAGCTTCCTCCTGTACTTCTCCTTCGCCTCCCTGATTTTAACCTTCCTCTTCTCTCTATTACGGCAGCTCACATACTGGGTGAAGCTGGTTAGAGTGGTGGTCATGGTGACGTGGTTGAAGTCACCTGAGGTCACTATGAGGGCACTCGGGTGTTGAGTCTGTAGTTCAGCAACGGCAGTGTGGATGACGTTACACTCCGTCATCGGGTTGGCAGAGGGTTGAATGTAAACAGCAACGGCGATGGCATGTGAAATTTCCCGTAGCAGATAGTATGGCCGGAGTCCCACAGCAAGCGGTTCAATGTCCGGGCTACAGATACGCTGTTTAACCATAATGTGACCGGGATAACGCCATCTGTGGTTAACTAGAACGTCAACCCCCCCCCCCCTTTACGCTTAACGCTCTCGGTGCAATCTCTGTCGGCCCGAAGAATCTGAAAGCCGTCGATGGAGACGTTGTGGTCAGGAATATCCGGGTGTAGCCATGTCTCTGTGAAGCACATTAAACTGCACTCCCGGAAGCAGCCTATGTGAG
Source organism: Percopsis transmontana (assembly GCA_025447815.1). Classification (NCBI taxonomy): domain Eukaryota; kingdom Metazoa; phylum Chordata; class Actinopteri; order Percopsiformes; family Percopsidae; genus Percopsis; species Percopsis transmontana. Next base: position 1,312,413 of record JAOEHI010000017.1, read on the forward strand.
CCGCACCATGTTTTCATTTCATTGAAAACTAAATGGGTGAACTTGTATAGTCTATGGGAATGCGGAGGTATTGTAAATGGACAGGGCATGGCACTATATCCTGTCAGGGCAAGGGACATTCTCCCTATATCTCATGAGACTGGGCTGCTATACATAGCTTTGGGAGGCTAGAGACAAATAATCACTCTTCTGGAAACACTGGGCAATACAGTTGAAAAGCGCAAGAGACCGTCAAATAGATAATGTGTAATGTTAAATAGCCCAGGCTATGTTTGCATGTAAATAAACATTTAAGATAATTTTAATTACCAAACAGTGAAAAATTGTGTACATCACAAAACACCATTTTTATCCAATAAAAAGGCATGGTTGATTGTGTACATAAACAATCTTGTTTTATGTTACAGGCAGTTCAAATTTACAATGAACACAACTCTTTTAGTTTCACTGGGCCCTGAGTTCATCTAAAGAGACTAGGAGTCCCCCCCCCCGGCATTCTAATCTCTTGCCCAATGGGACCTCAATGTGGTGAGATAACTCCTCAGACTAAATCAACTGTCTTCAGTCTGGACAGACTGATTATGAGATACAGAGGATAGTGCGGGCCTTGTGTATGTATATGTCTGGGTGGTCGACTCCCAGCCTGGTTTTTGTCACCAATAACCCCTACCTGCTCCTTAATACTTGTCAGTGTATAAGTCGCGTTGGATAAAAGCATCTGTTAAATGCCCCTTTTCTTTCTGTTCACCTTCCCATCGTTCGTAACTCCCTTCCCTTATACCCTTCGGCTTCTCTCTTAGTCTGGCTTGAAAGGCCTGACCTTACGGCGAGCTGAACATCTCATAAACATTCATAAATACTCTACATACTGTAACTGTTGAAGCAGGCTGGTATGGTTGATAAGCCAACACAGGATGGCATGGCTGGCCTTATCGTGCATGACCAAGCTAGATGCCCTATATCTCTGGTCCAACTAGTGGAGAAGAAGTACATTCCCATTATCTCATCTCGGTTTAGAGAAAAAATAATTGACTTCTGTTTCCTGTGTCTGTACAATTTAGTCGGGGTCTGTATAGTTGACCCCATGAGGTTGGACTGACCCTGACCCCTTTCGGATTTCGGATCGTAGCCTCACTATGGGTGCGTCTATATCGATAAGGCTATCTGGACACTGTGAGAGGCCCTGACTGCACAGAAAAGTCAGTTTCGCTTGGCAAGCAGCCTAGGCTACAGCCAGAAGTGTTTATTTTTTAATGAATGAGGTTTGTTATCACATGGAAGGGGAAATAATTTAAACACAATAGCAGCGCACATGGTCGTTTGGTAATAGGAACTCAAAGCTTAAGTGTGAGAGAAGGATATAATGGCCTTAAATGATAACAACTCAGGGAGTGCAGAGTGTATACTGGACACTCGGCGATAGGGTAGCTTCTCCAGGTTAGACAAATATCAACAAAGCAGAACCACGGTTCTGGCTGTGTGTTTCAAACACAGGCTAAACAAGCCTAACTCACACAAACATAGCATGTGTGGCTGAAACATTGGGAAAGACACACTTTGCGCCAGATGTGCATTTTTAGTTGGGAGCATCCAATGCCAACATTATTCTTCTTATGATTCGGAGCATTTAGAACGACATAGTCAAGCCTGCGTCACGTATCCATACGTTTAGGTTCAATCCTGTAATGTGTGAGTATGTAAATAGATATGAATAGGAAAAGCACAGTCTCTAGGATTTGAGAAATGCTCGGTTTATAAGTACAGTCCTCGATTGTATTTGAGCGCCCCATAATGCAAAATTTCTGGCCTAGCTCACTGTGTTAAATTTTTTACTACACCAATGTCCAAAGAACGTCTATCTGTAAGAGGAGGAGTAGAGATGGATGTGAGCCACACAAGGGGCACGCATTGTTGGAGTTTCAAACCAAAACAACAGTGTTTTTGTAACACTGCTATGAACCACAAGGGCAAATCTAGACACAAATCGAGAAGTGTACCTTTAAGCCAATCGAGTCTGGTAACTTCTATGTATGTTTCTACCTGTTTTTGAGTTATATTCATTTGACTTTAAGCCTGGAAATCCTTCATGTTGGTTTTATGACTATAGCAGCCAAACTGCCTTTCCTGTTTTCCGTAGCTTGTTATTTAGGAAATCACAAAAGAAATCATTTTGGGTTCACATCCCATCAATAGGTCAATGTCAAGGTCTGCTAGCACTGCTAGCAAGCAGATCACAGGGCATGGTCTGGAGCCACGGACGTGACTCGGCCCACTGAGGAAATACTATTGTCTTTAAAGTTAACTATTCTCCTGTCCTGCTGCCAGACCTATTTTTTTGTAAGGTAGGTTCTCCTTCCTCTAGACACTGACCATAAATCTCATATGCAGAGATAGGGGAACACATGTCCATGCAGGTGGTGTCTGCCAAATTTGCCTATAATGGGTTTGTTGACTTCAGATTGGAAAGAGCCTTAGGACAGTCAGCCGGGAGATCCATGCAAGTAGGGGAGATACATGCAAGTAGTCAGCTGCCCAGATAACAATGGCACACATTTTTCTGCTCCCTCACATAAATCTTTCTTCAACAAACTCAAGCAATTTTATGGCGGGATGTAGTTTCACAGTAGAACATCTAAGTTGAATGAAAAAATAAACAACTGAACATAGATATAGATCTTATTTGTAAGATTTACAAATCTTTATTGAAGTATGATTGGAATGAGTCTGTGCAGTGCATTTATTTATCAAATGATCTGATTGGTGCACTTGCAGGAGGCGGAACACCAAGAGGCTACATCCTTATTGGTGCACCCCCACTGCTCCTTCAGTTCAGGACAGTTGCTGTAGTTATCAGCGTAGGGGCAAGGGTTGGCTGCAGGAGACAGAGGGAGATTCGTTGTTTGGCTGAGTTAACATTGTGGGTTAATGTGTGTGTGTAGTCCCACCCTGGTCTACCAATGATGAGTTAGTTACAAGAAGCAATCCCGTTGTGAGGTAAAACAATACAGACTGACACTTTTTCCTTGCTCTACAAGCCGTTAAGAGAAAATATTGCATCAAGTGCTTGGCCTGGACACCCATCAGTGACGTTTGAATGTGATTGACCAATTAGGCGCAATCTGTCGATTTGTAGTGGTAGCCATTTTTGGAGTTCTAATTTAACGCTTACCACCAGAGAACTAGAAATGGAGAAAACTGGTGGATTACAGCACACTCAATTTGTATGTTATCATATTGTAAAATACAAAATTAAAACAACAAAACAGTAAGCTAAAAAGTTGCAGATTGCAACTTTAAGGTGTCAGATTTGTTTTTTTGTCCTTCCCCTCTAAAGTAACAACATCATTAAAGGTTATGAGTATAGTAGTTCAAAAAGAAACATGAAGAGACCTGGTATTACTGTAAAGCAGGAGTTTTCAGTACCCCCACAAAATCGCAGGATGATTTCAGGGGATGATTTATATACATTTTCAGTGGTATTCATGGTTGTTTATATATTTATATTTTGTATGCTATGTTGTGCTATTGCAAAAGAGGGGGTTCATGGCTCAAAAGGTTTGCCAACCTCTAGTGTAGAGTGATAATTTGTAACTTTTATCAAGCAGCCATGTTTAGCAATTAATGTACCAAACAGCAGCATTCTGAGAGAAACAAGTGTTGTGAGTGTTGCTATGGACACTTACTGCAAAGTTTGTTGTCACAGGCGTTAGGACAATCTCCACAAGAGGGTCCTGCCTTGTAGGGATGAGTGTACTGGTAGTTTCCACTGGAATGTAGGCCAGAGCATCAAATATTAAACATGATAGCAACACCAAGATATGATCTTAGCTCTACAACATGCACTGAGAAACTAAATCACAAAGCAGTAACTTGGAAATGTGAATACAAATTGAATCTTATTTTATATATAACTATTTCTATAATTATTTCTAAGCTTTGATTAATAAATCTACAATTGTGAGACACTGACTAAAATTATTACCCTACTATCAACCTTTACTTTACTATACCAAAGAAGTGTTTGTCACGGTTCCTATTCGATATGTCAGTTTCTTTAAATAAATCAATAAGTTCCTTACTTTGTGTAAATGCAATTTCATAAGATTTTACATTTTATCCTTTAACTTCTTTTTTTACTTACGGGGGACAATAGTGACAGACATAGAAGTACTTGTACTTGGAGTTTGGGCAGCTGGCCACAGCACAGCCAATCTGGTTTGACCTGTACCACACAAGCTGTGCACAAAGAACAGAACCACAAGCCCACAGCATTAAAGCTGCATAGGGTAAGTGTTTTTGTTTAATTGTCCTTAGTATTTTAATTGGTCTTCCTAATGTAAAACCAACAGCACAACATTAATCCCCATGGATTTGCAGATACAACTGTTATTTCCCACCAGCTGTACCTACCGGTATACTGGTGGGTAATAACAGGAAATGCTGATTTCTGCCTCAGTACTATTGACAACGCTATGCCTTAAAGGATTTCTGCATCTACAGAAAAGAAGAAGCTTTCAAAAAGAGTCCAGTTACGTTTTATGACCACCAATATGTCACCAAATTTCCTACGCAGCTTTAATATTCATATATGGTTCAAGGTCTAGGGCACAAATGACCTTAGTCTTGCATTCCAGTGTTGGACCAGGTACATTTTATCAATATATTTATCCACAGTCGATAGCTATGCATATAAATCAGATTATTTATGTAAACATACTGTATGGCTAATACAAATGTGTGTGACTGTGAATTTAGTGGCACCTGTGTGAAGTGCCCGACCATGCCTCCGTTGGTAGAGCCGACTCCGTAGCGCCAGTCCTTCACCTCATCGTACCAGGACTGTATAGCGTCGCTCCAGGTGGCCTTATTGCTAGACATGTACAGGTTCTCTCCACAGCCACTCGCTACAGTCAGCAGAAAACAATGACAAAGAGACTTCAGTCACTATTAAAGGAGTGCATGGCAAAACAATAGCAACGTTATTTGACTACGGTTAGGTCATTTAGTAGACGCTTTTATCCAAATTGACTTACAATTACATGCTGCTGTTACATGGAGCAGGTAGGGGTTAGGCATCCTTCTCAAGGATGCTTACAGGTAGACCAACTCTGGGGCTCAAATCCACGACCTTCCAGACTATCCTGCCCCCTGACTACAGACATTTTATTAGACATTTTAAAACTTTCTAACAGGTCCTCATCTAATAATTAATTTACACCAACCTCTCCTTGGCATTGATTTACAGTAGATTTTTGTTGTAAAAATGGTATTTTGACACTCCACAATGTCCTAAATTACATTGTTGACATGTCCTGTATATCTGGAGCCAGTATTTGCTCTTCTGTAAGATAAATAGTTGCTAATCTGGATGCTATCTGATATTGTCCTGCATTCATGAGAAAGTGGAAGGTTTCCGACTTCTAGTGGCCCTAGAAATTCGGGACCTTCTCAGAGCTCAGACTTCTCCGAGATGTAGATCAGTGTCGTCATGTAAACACAGGAAGCAGCATGGCGATGGTCATGGTGAAATAACAAGAACTATCTATGTGTTACGATTCTAAGCTGTGAAACATGCTTGTGAAACATGCTTGTGCAACATGACATATCATTATATCATTATATACAGCGGGATAATTGAAAGCTAAATGCAACAGCCGTATGTATGTCTAATTAAAGATAAAACTGCACACTATGCGTGACTGTCCATTGACACAACCATTTGAACACAATGAGGTGGCAAGTAGGAAGGTAAAGTACTGCTGATGGCTCTTGAACTTTCAGGGCTGTGGTTCATGGAGCAGGTGTTGGCCCATTTCTGAGCATTGGCTGCAGCCCCACTGTTCCAGCTCTGTGGGGACGACAAGAGATAGTTATCATCACTAGCGACACAGAACAACACATACAGTCCCTTTCATTTGATATTGACATAGACATTTTTTGGTATGATATGCTTTCACCGGTATGACAAATTATGGCCAATAATATTGATAAGATCGCACCATTTTTAACATGTTGCTCGCTGAAGGCTCGACACCCCTTCTAAGGGTGTTGTGCTTGTTGACAATGTCAGCCTGGTCCGTAGAAGAGGCCAGATTCAAACCTGACCACAGAAATCACAACCACAAATGATTAGACCAAGATTAGATTGTACAATTTACGGAAACTACTGTGTATGACAAATGACAGTGCAGATGAATGATAGTTAAAAACAATTTACACTCACCCTCCCTCAGCTGTGACATTGAAAGATGAGAGACAAGAAATATTAATGTTTACATTCCCAAGTAATAAAACCGTTTATTATCCAACATTTATTAAGATGCATCTGATTTAATATTCGATGTGCATTGAGACTGCTCAACTCTACTTTTCCCATCTTTGTTTACAGATCTAATATATAAGATTAAGATAAACAGAGGCACATGTTAACTGATATGCAGAAATCAGAAGACATTTCACAAAATTCATTAAATAAATATTTCTATACTATTAACCCTCCTATTATGTTGCGGGTCAATTTGACCCGTTTCTGCTTTTGATTATTCTGAAATACTATTTTAGGTTATATAGGTAATTTAGGAATAGGTTTCAGAAACCGAGGATATTTCAGAAGGCAATGTAATTGAAAATCCAGATGTTTAGTTTTCTAATACTAATACGCTCCTGACGTATATCTACACAGTGCGGGTCAATTTGACCCCTAACATAATGGATGTAATTATGTTTTAGCATAATAGGAGAGTTAAATTATATATTTGGTTCACTTTCTGCCCTGCTGTGTTGTAGGCCCTGAAAGCCAAAGAAGAGCCAAACTACTTCACTTACTGTTTGCGGTCCGTACGCCCCATCTGCTACGGTGCAGGGCACCTGTAGTGCAGTGAACAGGCCCAGCGCACACACCAACTTGATCATGTTCATGGTCAAACGAATACCTGCTGTGCTCTGTGATCAGACAGGCCTGTTATATACAGTAACCCCCCCATGAACACGCCAACATGTGAGAATGGAACAAACAAGCCTCAGGGGCACCCTCAAATTTGACAAAAGATATGGAATATATGGAAGAATTTGTCCACGTGGCGCCTGTACAGTGTCCTTGACAGATTTTTTTTTAACGCTGTGTGTTTACGTTGCAAATGTATATTCTAATTATGGTTAGGACTGATAAGATGTAGAAGTAAAACTTACATTGAGGCCACTGATAAGACTGTCTCCGTCCTCTATCCAATGTCCTTGGCACATTTTAAGTTACATGTGTAATGTGTAACATTACATGTGCTTAAAAGGTACAGAAGTTAAAAGAACAATTAACACAACATGCAAGGAAAATGGAAGTGTTCAAGTGAATTGTGCAATTATTTTGCTCAGATAATTTCATATTGATTTGTCTTAGGTAAAAGGTGCATAGATTTAAGAGGTCACCTTTAATATATTATGTAACATTTTGATGAATGCATATAGATTTTGTATACACATTTGTATTCTTTAGCAGTAACCTGACCTGAATAACTGAAGAAATATGTGCATCAGGCAAAACCAAAACCATTCAAATATTATGTCATTTTAAATCTGCTTTGATTCATTTGAATGTGAAATGTTATTTCAGTAGCAGGGAAAGGGAGACAGAACATGCATTAATACAGGTCTTACACAAACACTGTAAGTCGGCTGCGCTGAATCTATTTTTAATCTTGACAGTTCCATACATTACATACACACATTCAGACATTTTCTTGATTTGTGGCAAGTTACAAAGTAACCTTTAACGCGGGTAGGTAGGTACATTGATGACGGAGCATGCGCAGTAGCGTCCGTGATGGGCATGAAGACATTGGCTCCAGTCCCAGACATAGGGTTGAACATCATCGTCAATAAAGAATCTACTTTTTTGTCGCCGCTCTCCGGCGGTCTAATAGAAGGGAATATAAGCCATAAGATGAAAAAACGTTATGTGGACGCGAGCAGGCTACGGAAAATGAAAAAGATTAAAATAACGGAGAGGCTCTCTGAAAGGTAGACATGACGCATCGCATGGATGCAGTTGCTTTTGTTGTTGTGCAGTCTTTGTGTAATGTAGCCATCATCTTGGATCTCACCTGTGTGCGTATATATCCTACTCACCTCTGCTTGATCCCGTTTTCCTCTACGTGTTCTTTCATTAGGCCTAAGGAATATATAGAATTCGACTTTACTTTATTAGGCTGCATTGTTTACAGAATGGCAGCAAATCTTGTAGCTGTAAGTGAGGTTTTAAGGGCCTACCTTTCAGCATACTGAATTTTCTTTTCTTCGTTTTACTGTTACTGTTACTGAGATAAGCTTGTGAATTTATTTTATGGGTATACCTCGGCCTGTATATAGCCTGTATGATATTAAAACAATCGATCTTGGTTAGTGCTGAAAATTTGACCAGCAAATCTTTTGTAAATATAATGATAATTTGAAACCCAAACAGACATTGTCTAGACGACATGTTTCCTATAGACGAGAGCATTGATTTAGGCTACTTTAGGCTTAGTCCTTTTTTATTGTATTTTATTAATACCCACAAATCCACGAAGTGCTATTTATGGTCTGTTTATGAATTCATTAAAATGCAAGCATCCCTGTTGCTTTTTGTGGTCCTATTTCCACATTTTCTGTCATAGGCCTAATATAACTAGTTTTTATTTTTTTTATTTTTTCAGCTGCTATTATTCTGCAATAGGTAATATTATTATTATTACTTAATACTTAGAAGGTATTTTAACTTGTTGGGGGGTAGCCTCCACGTATGCACAGACGCATTTCTAGCTCTTACAGATGAAATATTGCCATGGTTACCAAACAAAGAGGGGGCGATGTGATAGTAGCCTATTGATGGCTCCAGAACAAAGAAGAAACCAAGAGCTCTTATTCGACTTGTTTCCTATTTAGCAATTGCCCTAAATTTCTAAATATTTTGTTAGCAGTTCTACATTCGGCATTGGGTTTATAAGACAAACTGTTCTTTTCGAACAACATGCATATAAAAATATAGTATTATAGACTTCCATATCTTATAATAGGCTAATGAAAACATACAAGCAATGGTAATAATCATTAACATTATTTACATTATTGTACAGTTTACAAAGTGCTTTACACAGCACAAGAAATATACACCACAATTAACATCCATGAAAGAACAGGAGAATATTAAATAAATAAAATAGAAAGACGTAATGTGTAACAACAAAGTATTTTAAATCCTTATTTTTTAGCTGATATGCAAAATATATGATTCTGTCTAAGTCTATTCAAGCATCATGCTGAGTAAAATCAAATATTTGATCTTATTAAAGCTACAATATTCAACTTTCCAGTTTATTGTACAGGGGCTTCCTATGGCAGAGCTGTTCTCTTTATGGCATGGTACTCTAAATGGCAAGCCACAGGTCATTTTACCTTCCTCTTAAACTCAGCGTTTTCTTTTACTTCTGCAAGTTCTGAACTTGATATCAGAACCGGTCCCCGCCTTGCTTTACAAACTCTTAGCTGTGGGAGGACAGCAGGATTAGTGTAAGAAAATGTAAAAACAGGCGTGTGTGTCATACTATGAGTTAGGCAGCTCTGACTTAAATGTCAACATCCTATAGATATCAGATGTACAGCTATGACAAGGGTGTTTTAAGTATTCACATGAATTCATTAGTTTTTGTGATTTCCTTTTGCAGTGCTTATACCATTCTGAAGTTTATGGTCATGTGGACACTGGTCCTCCTGGCAGATTTTATACTGGAATTCAGACTGGAATACTTGTGGCCATGCTGGCTGTTTATTGGGAGCGTATACACGACATTCCATTGTCATGGGCTGGTAAGGGGCTTTTTATGTCATAGTGATACAGTATACAGTGATACCAAAGTTAGTGTGGCTTAAACGTACAGTAATTGAAAACATTGTTTTAACTTTGGAATTCTTAATGCGTTATACTAAAGTAAATGTACTCTTTGTTCACAGGTTATTTGTGTTGTGTTTGTTTGTGCCGCATTTACTCTTGATATCTTTTGTTTAATTTTTGTTCCTTTAAACTGGCTTTTCTTTGTAGCCAGTACCTATGTGGTCTTCAATTACATATGGCACACAGGTGAGTGTCATCTTTATGTTACTTATTTATTTTACTTGATTGACTTTTCTCTCGAGATGTACAGTATTACTAGTAAGTCCCATGTAGTCATTTGCAACACATACCCATAGCTTTGGGCAATAACAATAACAATACAGTATACACCTATTTGTTTACTGCTACTAATTTATAGCAAACTAACATCCTAACATTAGGTCAACAAATTAAAAGATAGCACAGTCCTCTCTTCACCTTCCTATATAAATGTATGTATGCACCATTTGTTTTATCTTCAGAGAAGGGCATCTGTATCTCGACAGTGTCCCTGTGGATTCTGCTTGTGTATACAGAAGCCTCACTCCGACTCAAAGATTTAAAAAACTCCCACGCAAACTTGTCTCATCTTTTTGCAGCACACTGGTAAGTCTTAATCCTTCCTTAATCACCTGCATGCCACTGAAATATAAACGTTTAGATGTTTTGAGCTCTTCTTATCTGAGTAATTTCTTCTCAGCGCACATGCAGTTTCACGTGAAGTGGAAAAGGCCTGTTTTTGCAGACAGAAGTAGACAATGGTTTAGATGTAGCATGAAAAGGCGCTGTCGCAACATGTAGTTAGCTGTGTCTCTTATCGCTCTCTGTTGGCTTTTAGCATCGGGTACCCTGTGGTTTATTTGGGGTTTGACGCCACCTGCTACTTCACCAGCGTCTTTAAGCTACGCACGCAGAAAGCCGTGCAGAGCGAGAATGACTTCCACGTGCACCTCCTCCAACATTCCCTCCCTGCTGGCCTGCAGCTGTTCACCGACGGCTGTGGCAGTGAGTACAGAGCAGGCTGTGATGCCTCAGTCGCATTCTTACTGGATAAGATGTACACTTCCCGGTTTCGTTTGAGCACCCGCAGAACTTCCAATTTCCCCCACCCAGCTCACTGTTTAGGATTTGTGGCTGTAGCAGGCGGGGTAGAGAACAGTGTGAGCATATAGCTCTGTAGGAGGAGGAGTAGAAAGGAATGTTAGTTGTAAGTGGGGCATGTAGTTTTTGCAACCACAAGGGTAATAGACACAAACTAAGGAGTGGACCGTTAATGAATACATTGAGATGCCTATGTGGTTCTCAATCTGCGGGGCAGGATCCCATGGGGTTTCACAAGATGTTTTTCAGGGTAATTTCAACATAAATTCAATATTTTAATAGTTTTATCCTTAAAATCCACAGTGTTTGCTTGTGTACGTATGCATAAAGATAATTTTCACAAGAAATAAACACAGAAACTTATGTACAGTCTCAGAAAAAACTACATGGAACTATTAAAGATAATTTACAGAAGGTGGTGGGGAGGTCTGAAAGTATTATAGAATGTAAGTTTGACAAAAATACAGTGTATCATTTAATATTGAATTTGCATTACAAGATGCTCATTGTCCTCACTAAGATGTGAGCATGTATGACACATTGCAGTACAAAAGCATACTGTTTCATTTAAATCGGGTGTATTCCTTTCCAAATTTCACAAGCCAATAATTGAATAAGTGTCTAAAACCCTGGTTACTGTTTATTGTCATGTTTGATACTGTCATTTTGGTTGACATCCTGTTGTAATTGCAGACTCCAAATGGAAACTGAAGCCTGAGGTGGGCCAATATCAGTGTCAGAGCGGTACTGTGGTTGCCCACGACGACACACAGAGTGCGCGCTGCCTCCAGATCCACAGCGAGGAGAGAGGGGCGCCGAGGGGAACACAGGAGACCAAGTCGGGCGACCCACAGCGGCGGCTCTCGCAAGCCAAACCCAGCGCCGTTGACTCCAGGGACGCCCTCGGCGGTGGGCCGACCGAGGCGGAACCCTCGGCGACCCTGGAAATTCCTATACCTCAGGAGGAGCAAGGCAGCAAGGTGGCGCGGGTGGCCAAAAGCTCCTCGCCAAAAAACGCCGGTGGAAACGCAAACCTTCCCTCGCCGTTCCCAAGTAAAACTGACAAGAAGCAGAGGTCCACTTTAAAGACAGTCAGCCCCAACCGGGTCGCGACGGACAAGTGCACCACGCCCAATCAGAATCATCACACCGAACAGATCAGCAAGTAGGTCACTCCTTCCATCTAGTACAGAGATGTAATTGTGCTTAACAATCCCTGGTGTCTTTTCACCGTGGTGTCATAGTAGGGCAAACAAATGTGTAGCTCATTACATTAATTAGAGGTTGTCATCATTTAGGTATGGATTATATGGGTGTTGTCGGACTCTGCTTCAGAGCAAAACCAAGCAGAGAAATAAAACAGACCAGTGCAATGCTAGAGAAGAAGACCAGAGCAGAGACAGAGCCCAGGTTCTCTATTATTAAAAATCTGGTTTTATGCTTAGATTTATGCTTAGATTCTGGAAGAGGCAGTTTATGTTGTGTCATAGTAGGAAAAACACATGTAGCTCATTACATTAATTATAGGTCTATTTAATTTAGTTATGCCAGTGCAGCAGCATCGACAATGCATTGGTTGCTTCACTAGTTTAGTCTAAACTAAATGGACCCATAGTCAACATTACACACACTCATTGTAGCGTGTTTTACGCTACAATGACACCTCTGTTAAAAGGCTCCAGCCCTCTTATCTCCACCGTGTCTCTTTATGCCTCACTGTGACAGGCTGGAGCAGGAGTTCCGTAGACTGAAGGGGGAATTGCAAGCGAGCCGGCAGAACGAGCAGGAACTGCGAAGCCACATCTGCAACCTGACCAACAGCGAGCGGAGCCTAAGACCCGAGGTGTCACTGCTCCGGCAGTCCAACGTGCTGCTCCAGAGCAAGTGAGTGGTCCGGCAGGAATGCCTTCAGCTCCCCCTGTGGGTGACACTCTGCATTGCATCACTCTCTTGTAAAAGTAGACTCTGTCTGGAATAACCCTTGTTGTTGAACCCACGCCCCTCGCGCACCTCAGTGCTGAGCGGCTAACATTCCTATTCCTACCCTGGAAGCCAGAGGCGCTTTTCTACAAAGTTGTTTCAAAACATAAACCCTGAGCTGGTGGATGAAACTTGAGGTTCTCTGGATGCTATAGGAGTGTACCTTTAAGGAAACTCACTCTATTTGGATTTTATGTGGGTGTGTTGTAGGATTCTGTGTCTGAGCAAAACCAAGCAGAGAGATAAGCAGACCAGCGCAATGCTGGAGAAGAAAACCAGAGCAGAGACAGAGGCCAGGTTCTCCATTGAGAAACAGCTGGCCGAGTTTCAGGCTCAGAAACTGGAAGAGGCAGCCAGCTCAGCGAGGAGCCTAACAAACAGGTACTGTAAAGCAGACTTTCTCAGCCTATTTTCACTGACTACTGATGATGGTTTATTGGCTGAAAAGTCTGGCTCTGTATTTGCATGTCGCTTAGTTTAACCCACTGCTTGGATGTTAAATATTTGGCCAAACACCTAAATCACACATCATTTTAACAATGTTAACACATTTCATTGCAGCTTATTCATTACATGTTTGAATATAGAAAACAACCACAACTAATTTAAAAGATTCAAATGCAATGCTTCTTTCTGTGTGAAAAGCCCGTAATACAAAGGCCCTCTCCTCTTCCTCAAAACCCTCTATTCTCTATTCTTCATCTCCTACACCAGGCAGGAACACTCTGAAACCCAAATGTTAAGGAAAAGAGTTAAAGATCTAGAAACAGAGTACAAACAACTACAGCTGGAGTATCAAATGAAAGAGAGTCGTGTGCTAGATCTAGAGAGCGATGTTGAGGTATTTTTTTTACTCTATTTGGGAATGACTTTGTTGAATTTGTGAGTTAAATGTCTGTGAATTTGAAGTGGTCAAGTATTTTGTTTATCTTTGGTTTTAGTTATGTAGCCTTGTTTTGTTTGTTTGTTTTTTGAGCTTGTGTTTATAATTTCTAAATTTGTAGTTCTTTGTCCTCTCTGTAAGATTAACTAGTGGGGTGTATGGGTCAGGTTGGGGCAACATTTTTATTTATTTTATTTTATATTTTCAATTCATTTTTGGCCTGAAATCAACATCTGCCAGTAGTGTTTGTATTTGTGTTACATCAGGTGTGTACTGTATATTGTTCTATGTATGTGGCATTCAATATCATTTGTTGATATTACACTCCATGACGCATGCTGAAACCGAAGCCAGGTCTTTCATAAAAACACTGTGTTGCCTAAGATCAGTGTCACTATTAATGTGGAGGTCACTATTATAAAACTATGAGAAACGGACTCACTTAAACTAAACTTAAACACAGAAAGAATATTGCGGTAAATAAGCAGCTTTCATTGTTTTTTGAATGGCTGGCGGTCGTCCAAATCACCATCTCTGTGTGAAATTGTGTTTATATGGTGCTTTGGTTCCTTAGGAGGATTAACATATTAATAAAGAAATAAAAGCTACCTGCTGAAAGATTGTTAATATAAAAAAAGAACATGCAACACATAAAATGCTTAGGAAACCAAAGCACTGAGCATTTGAAAGTGGTCACTGCACATGGTATAGCTGTTCATTGTTTTGCATTGCTCCAATCTGTCTTCCGACTACTTTCTAAGTAATTCTGAGTTTCTCGTCTCAGGCTCTGGGGAAGTACCGCTGTATGGAGCAAGAGACAGACATACTGCTGTCTACTCTCTCTGCCCTGCAGGAGAAAGCTCAACATCTGGAGTACAACCTGAGTGCTGAGACTCGCATTAAACTAGACCTGTTCTCAGCCCTGGGAGACGCCCGCAGACAGCTGGAAATCGCACAAGGTCCTCCTCTCCTCCTCTATCCTAACAGGACATTTGTGTTGCATTTTCCCCCATTAGTGCTTGTACTGTTAATAAAAGCCCCTGGAAAGCCACACAGGTGAGTTAGAATGGTTTCTCAGTCAGTTGTTCCGTCTTAACAGGTGCAACAGATGCAGGGAGATGTCAATCAAACGCCCACACAGTCCCCAGGCCTGATCCATCCACATTTACTCAAAACACTTGTGTTGGGGACAGGGGCTTTATTATTAGCCACAACCTTCGCTTTGGATAGCATTTTTGGATAAACCCTTAACCTTATCATTTATTACATAGATAAACATAGAGGCAAAATAGAAACAAGAAAGCGTACTGTTCAGTATCATTGAGGTGTTTCTAATACTATATTTTTGATATATATTTTGATATAGTCTGTTGTTTCCCACAGGTAAAGTGGTAAAACAGGACCGCGAGATCGGTGCGATGAAACAGAAGATTGCAGAGGTGATGGCGGTCAGCCCCGGCATGTCGTACATGACCCCGCGGCCCCCGATGCCACATTATCTCACCAAGCTCCTCAACTCTGAGCGTTACGCCCTCAATCCTCGAGCGCTGATGTACCAGTGTCTTAAAAAATAAAAGGGGATGTCTCGTCGGGGGCCTCTCTGTGAAGCCACAGACGCCACCTTGGAAAGAACGGAGACTTAGTTCAGAGAACTTAATGACAACTTAAAGTCACTTCCTGCCATTCACGGGTTGAACCAGAATGATGTCATCAGATGTCAAATCAAATCAGCGTTCTTTATGCCTCTGAGGGTCAAATGTTGTGTGCTGTGTTGATGGTGCTACAGTAAAGTGACTTGGTTAGCCTCCTGTGTATTCCCTCTGCCATTTAAAATTTGACACCCACAGCAAACTGTTTGCTGGCACAGAACAGAAATAAAACTGTTCAATAGTATATTAGTAATCATGAGCCTTTGACTCATGAGTAAACTTCATATAACATATTTGTTTTGTTTTGTTGTAAAATTGCGCAAATTAAGATAAATTGAGATTTTTTCTAAATCAGGTCATGTTTTGAAATTTAACTCTTCGGAGTTGGAAACACAGTATTGCTTAACAGGTGTTCTCTGTGTATTAAACACTGAGGCTGAAGTCATTGCTGGAAGGCCTTCATACTTGAGGTGATGGGGCACTGTTGGAGATTTGGGTTCTCTCTTGGGGGAGACATGGTCAAGTCGACATGGTCAAGTTGGAAGAGGTCAAGTAAACTGGGTTTGCCTCGAGCAGCTCTGTTGTTCTTTGTTTCTCTCTAACTTTAGGTAAGTACCCAGTATTGTATTATTTGTACATTTTGCTATCTGGGAAACCTTGACCCCAGACCGCCATGCTTTTGGCAGAAAGAAAGACTTAATTAGTTGCCAAAATTTCCATTAATCAAAGTGGATTTGTGAATTACCAAAAATAATGGTAAATGGCTCATGAATTTATTTATTGTGCCTATATACATTACTTTGAAACTGGGAAGTAAAACTCAAATTTAATGTGAAAGAGTAATGTGTTTGAATTGAAGTGCTATGTACTGTTTTTGTAGTCTTTTTTTACTCAATGTAAAGAATTGAAAAATACCCTGTACTGTTATGACAGTTTAAAACACTAATGAAATGGATGTCACCGTTTTGGTAGTTTTTTGTTTTATGTGTTCTTAGGGTGTTTTATATGAAAAAATATTTTTTAGTCTTGATGTACTTTTAAAATACTGCTGTAATTTTGTACGGCAGTGTATTTGTCAGCATGAAAATTGTTTTATTCAATTGTAATTTCTTTGAGCACACATTGTGACTTGAGGTATGTACATGAATATACTTGTACAAGGGCTACAGTTTCTTAAAACATTTTGATCAAATAATTGAAACAAGGATTGCTCCCTTTTTCTAAAATAAATAATTCAACAGATTCCTCCTGTTTTAAGTTGAACTTATATGTAATCGATACGTAGACATTTCTTTCATAATCACACATGCACCCTTCAATGTTATTTTAAAATCAATACTGGTCATACCACAAACAAAAAAAACGATTTTTTTTACATACATTCACACATTGTGGCCAAAGAAAGAAGCCCATACAAACAAAAAGTGCAGAGCGTGTACATTTTTATTTAAGGTAGTGAAAAAGGAGGGAAATGTGTTTCACAGCCAATGTCTCTAGAATTCTGTACAGTGTACAAGATGGTTACACGCATGCCAGGCAATCTCATACTTGCATCTTATGTGGCCACCAAACTGAAATTTAGAGTCAATAAAACCAAATCAAAAGTGACATGACATTTCAAAAATGTAAGTTATATAAAATTATGGAGTAGTGCAAACTAGTAGATATTTTGTGAGGAGACATATTACAGTTTGAGAATGCCTTACTGTTATTTGCTACTGGTGACATTGAGCGCAATATTCCAGTAATAACTGGAATAATAATTGAAAGCCTCAAACAATTTATTAAGAAAATTACTACTACCTTCACCATTAGAGAAATTAAAATTTTATCTAATGCATTTGATGTGTTAATTTCAAACACTGTAGAGACCAGATATACATTCACCTTATTTGTTTATGTTATGAGGTCAATGAATCTCAGAATCGTCAAAGCAATGCCTTCTATATTTAATGGCACAGAAACAACCTGCGATTGGACTAAACCTAATAGTTGCTGCATTAGGCTACTTGTAAATACAAGCTGCAATAATAATTGGACCACAGTGACAATAACCCTTTTCATAGAAAATAAATGTATGATTTAAAGAAAAAGAGCAAGTAACTGCATACATTCACCCAACAACCATTTGCGTTAGATACAGTAAAGATACATAAATAAATATTTTTTGTCACTTTAACAGTAGCTGTTTCTAATTTTCAGATTTTTCGATACAGTATGGATAATAGCCACACAATTACATAAATCTGTGAAAAGACAATGGTTCGAAATGAACATGACATTGCATTGAGAAGTCTTTGACAACAGATACATGCTAGGTAGAGACCTTCACAACATAAGAAAGCGAAAAAGACAGATAGGCTCCAGATGTCAACACCACCATACCACACATACAGATGTATGCAGGGACAACAGATCAGACTTACAGACTACAACTTAACAGTTTTAAGTAGAAATGTTAAAAATACAGCTTTAACACTGACTTAAGGAAAAATAATAGTGTAATCCATTTTTTGTTGCTTGTCTCCATTTCAAAATTTAAAGAAATAAGCAAAAAAAACAACTAAAAACAAATATGTGGCAACATGGTTTGTTTTCCTCTATTAAAAGAGAAGCGAACAGCTGTAGTGGGGGTGGGGGTGAGGGCAGATAGAAAAGCAACAACCACTTAGTGGCAGTTTATCCCCACACAAGACAGGCAGCAGGATCCGGGAGCAGACGAAAGCTCAACCCCCACCCTCTTTATCACAGCAGAGCTCCCCCACAACTCCATAGGCGGAGTGAGACAGCAGGTGGTGGAAGTAGGGCCGCCGTCTCCGCTAGGAGGAAACTGTGACCGGGTTCAGAGAGCCGTTCCTGTTGTAGAACTTGGTGAAGGCCTCTTCAAGAACGGACGCGAGCCGTGGCTGGTCGCCCTGAGATAAAGAGAAACTGTTAAAAAAAACTGAGCGTTGGCCCTTTTTCCTGGGGTCACTGGGGTTCATGGTATAAAACCCTACTTACTTCATTAATGAATCCCAGCTGCACGAGCTCCACAGCCAGTTCCTGCACATTCTCATCTGGACATAAACAGGAAGGAGTCAGAATGCTACAGTACGCTTGTGGCATGCAGTAGTCTCAATACAACACTGTCTATTCTTCACAATCTTTAGCAAATGAAGCTCAGAGCCGAGGCACTATGTTAAGAAGGGTACTCACTTGGTAACAAATCACAGCTCAAGTGCCTGTTCAATTTATCCTCAAGTTTCAACAGCAATGTAAGCTGAAAGGAGAATAACGCGACGTTATGTTAGCAAGTGGTAGAATTGAATTCACACTTCAAAATATGTCATGACACTTGAGACTTACGTGATGTTTAGCGCCCTCATCAACAGGCTCTATGTTACAATGCATCTGAAGGACCTGGAGGGAGGTGAAAGGGGTTCTGTGATTATTAAAGCCATTTGAAATGCCTTTCCATAAGATAATTCTGTCTCTGGTCAAACTGTCAATCACAGAGACTGTGTAGCTGATGGGTCAAAAACACACTTACTGTTATTGGAAAAAACATTTGACCTATGACTTACCTTTCTGGTCTCCAGCTCTGCAGGTTCAGGGGTAGGGGTTTTAACAGAGGGGGGCACTATGGGGGACTTTACTGCCTCCTGCTGGGGCTGCTGTTGGCAGGGCATGCCGAATGCAGTCAGAGGGTAGATCCCATTCCTGATAAACATAAGAGAGAAAGCAGTGCCATTTAATCTTGATACAAACCTCCAGCACCTTTACAACAGGTACACTTTTGGACACTGTAAGTGATCTGATTTTGTGTTGTGTGCTGCAGGAGATTCACTGTTAAGATGGCTTGACAGATCTTTGGACACATTTACAGAATAAGTTGCCATTGTTAAATTGTTGTGAAAACATGCAGAATATAATATCTGTTACATACCTCACATCTTCAAGGAATTTGTCAAGCTCCAGGGCCGGAAACTGGGAAAGTCTGCATACCAAACAAATACAGTCAGTCGCCTAATCAAGACTGAAAAATCACAAATTTATTGTCTTGCTTAACTTGCTCCCATTTTAGAAAATACATTGCTTTAGTATTTCTTTACAAGGACAATAATATTTCATTTGTTTACCGGGTACATGTGCACATACAAAGCTGTTATGTCAATTGTGAGAGCAAGTTAAGGCGTACATGTAGCAGCAAGACGCAAACAACGGCATATAATTGATTATTCTCTTTATGAAAGTATAAGTAAGTAAGTATAGACTTACTTCATCTGAACCTCTTTGGCCTCAACTATCACCTGGTTGGGGTCCATATTCTTTGTCATCTCCTCTAAAGCATTTTCTGGAATCATGTCTATAGTGAAGGAGACATTTTTGCACTGACGCCAATATTCTTGTATGTCTGGTCAATACAGTGTTCAATGTTTTGACAATTTTACATATTTCTCCATTTCATTTTACACGGGAAAAGTCATCCTAAACAAACAGTTTCAACAACCTTCTAAGGCTTAAAAACTAGTTTCTGCCTTAGTGCCTCTAAGGCAGAAACAATGTATTTTGTATTCTAAAATGTATTTAAACCATGTTCTACCTGCATAGAATTTAAAATAAAACTATAAGTCAGCCTGTACATCTACTCACGCTGGTGGCTGACGATGCAGTGTGCAGCTAGCAACTTCAATAAGGGCACCTCAAACAAGGCCTGGTGGAAGAGCAGCTCCTTGGCGGTGGGTCGCTTGCTGGGGTCCACCTCCAGACACTTCTGGATGAACTCCTGAAAGAGGGGGAGAAGGGTTGAGACGGGCATCATCTAAAGCAGAGCTGCATAACATGGGGGTTGGGAAGATTGAAAACCAGTGATCTCTAGTGGTTCTCTAGCTGAAGCACTGTAACCCTTCCTCCCTCACCCGCTGTAGCGGGTCCTCTAGGGACTGGATGGCACTGTTTATGGCTTCTTGGGACACGTAAGAAGATTCTCCGTTACTCTGGATTTCCAGCACGGCCATCTGAGGAGACCATAACAGAAAGTGGGTGGGCCTGTGAACCTATACATTACACAACTAATACATGAAACATACATAAAATCAGTTTGACGTAAAGGATTCTATGAGTATGACATTATAACCCCACTGCCTGTTTGACTGAAAGCTCCCTTACCTCTAAGGCGCACATCCCAAAGGAATAGATATCCACTGCTGTGGTGACATCAGCAACAGCTGGGGGGGGGGGTTGATTAATAATTAGAAAAGCACCACTCAACCCGTCCATATATTCACCAAGAAAATGGCATCCAAGACAGGTTATGTGTATTAGCTGAGATTTTACCTCCATACTCTGGAGCAAAAAAATGTAGGCTCTTCTGCTCCTCCCGACATGTCTTGACGTGGTTGTTGATTGTGTCTGGAGCCACTAAAATAATGAAAGAATACGACTTATATAACCGTACAGCAGTATGATTTAAAATGCTGCATAGCAAAGATAGAAAGTGTTACGACACTGAAAAGACGGTGTTTAAAGAAAAACCCCCATCCCAACAGAATTGGGTCAATGCAGGACACCCCCCGTCTCCGCGTCCACTTTAGTGTTAACATTTTAATTTTCCACTAAAGACAAATCGTCTCACCTGAGCCGATCTTGATGAGGCCATTGTGTTGAATGAAGATGGTGTCGCAGGTCAAGTTCCCGTGGATGATGGGAGATTCACAAGAGTGCAGGTAGCTGAGGATAAAACAGTGGAGATAAATGAGATAATATGCTCATACAGCAAGCCAGGTGAATAACTTGTTCCATCTGCCACAGAAAATTATGTAGGCTATATTATATGTAACCAGCCATTTTCAGCTATTTGCCCAGTCAATCTGAATGAAAAACATCTTGGGCCAGTCAAAGTTTACCTACAAAAATGCACTTTGTATGCAAAGCTAACCTGAGAGCAGACAGTATCTGTGTACACCAGCGCTTCCAAGCCTGACAAAAAAAGACGGAATATACATTATAAATTACATATCAATATATTACATTAAAGTGTAATCTAGTCTAATGTAGTTATCTAAAAGGTAGCTTGGGCTGAGTTAAGAGTTAAGTCAACATAATCAACATAAACATGCTGACTTGGTTCATGCTTCATAACCATTTTTATCAAATAATTTGTCAAATATACCTTTTCATTCATGGTCTTGTGGTTTTTCTTTGTCTTTTTCAGAAACTGCTTCAGGCTACCAGAGGACATGTATTCTGTGATGAAAATGACCTGCAGAGATAGCAGAAGAAAAGGGTATGCATTCAAATTTAGTCTCCAGAACATCTGACAGACAGAGATGTTTGTCCAGGGGACTGCCTACCCTTGCTCTGTTCTCCTTTACATCAGCCCAGTACTTGTGAAACTTCACAATGTTCAAATGCTCCAGCTGGATCAAGTTGTCAAAGACCGCTTTGACTTTTTCCTGTAATAAAATAAACAGAGAGATGAGATGAGACTTTTTCTCAAACAGTTTTCTTTTACTTGCCCTTTCAAACCGGCCTAACGATGTAATTTGTAATTGAAAAACAACATCAACACACCTTCGCTGTCTGTGAGCGCAGTGCAGAATTATTTTAAACAATAGTTTTAACCAAGTTTCCAGACAGACCCACCTCCTGGAGTTTGAAGTTCTTCCTTTCAGAGAACATAACCTCATTCCAGACCACTTCCACCCCTTCCTCTGTGTCCATGGCCAGGTAAGCATTATCGATCCCGGGAACATTGCGCTGATTCACCTTAAAGAAGGAAAACAATTTATTGTAAGAATTGATTGTATACCTCAACGGCAAGACTAAGAAGCCCTCCTCAGAGACAGAGTGTACCTCTTCTCTGCGTTTCTGCCAGCGTCCACATGGGCTTTCTTCCAGAATCTCTGACTCATCCTCACTCTCCTCTTCCTCGTCCTCTGTGCCTGGAGTCGGGGGAGGCTGCGTTACCATGGATACGGGCGGTGATACTGACACACCTTGACCCGTGGATGCAGCGGACTCCTGCTTCATATCCTGGGCAGAGTCCGGGGCCTGCTTACTCTCCCCTTCAGACATTTTTTTATTTTTATATCAGGCTCAGCAGCCTGCTGTAAAATACACGAAATACCATGGTTACAATTCAATGTCCCGAGGTCTCATGGTGTACTAATCTTTGAAGAAGTTAAAGTTTACAACTTCATAACTAAGGTAGCTACATGTAGTCAACCTAACGCTAGCTGTCAGACTAGCTATATAAATCAACAAACGTTAGCCGGCTAGTTGCTGCAGTCGGTACAAGTTATACTGATGAACTGTATGCTACAAAGCACCTAGAAATGTATATTACGTAACGTTGAACATACGTGAATGGCTTTGTATAGGTGGCGAGGCCAGCTCCAGTTTATCTGTGGACTCCCAGGGAGGCACAATAGTCCTTTACCGCCAAGCTATAATTGTGCTGCTAGCTACTTGGCTAACGTCACGTTTCCGAATTTAACCTAGCAGTTTAACCGTTTCCCCAAAACCTTTATATAAACCGTATTAATTATTAGTAGATAAATCGAAACCAGTGATCTAGCTGACTCGCCAGGGGCTAACAAGCAACTCGCCCCTTGCTCTTCAAGAATCCAAGCCTTGTTGATGGTCTGTTGGCAAATTAGCTAGCTGTGTTCAGTCACACAATGTTACTCCAGTCTCAAAAACATTTATTGAATACTTGTATCAGATAAATTCACTAAAACTCAAGTCAACAAACAACGAAATTATTGCTAAGGACAGATATATTCTCGTATTGTATGGTCAACACATTTAAGAATTAAAGCAGGTTATCCAAGAGACGATGGCGACAGTCAGCGGCGCAGTCACAACAGCCCAGCTCACGTCACAGCCAGTTGGGGGTTGCCAAATCGAAGTCATCCCTCTTTTAAGGCTAAGGCTATGTACGGTTTCTAAGGCCAGTAGGCCTACAGGTTTGATCAGTTACACTTTGTTAATGTTAAACTGACAAACCCGTTCAGGGTTGCCAACTTTGGGTACCTGGCTGGAGTGAGACGCGCAATTAATCACGTGCACATTTTAACAGTTTTTTTTTTTAAACATTTTTAGCATTTAGCAGACGCTTTTATCCAAAGCGACTTACAATTAATACATTTGTTGACCGTATCATATAACAAGGTTACTTCACCTATGCATTTGCATTACTCGAAAGTGTATCATTCGCTCCACAAAACAGTTAATATTTACAATAATTGATAGTTAACACTAACTGCAAAGTGCCTAATATTCTTAGAGCTTATCTAACAGAGTAGAGAGAAGGAAGATATATATTTTTATTTATTGTATTATTATTATTTTTTTAAGGGAGGGAAGGAGGATAGAAACATGATTGTTAGTGGTATTAGTGCTATGAAGTAGAAAGATCGGTGGCCGAGGTACCGAGATGGATTTTGAAGAGGTGGGTTTTAGGTCTCTTGCGGAAGATTGGCAGTGACTCCGCTGTTATAAACCGATGCAGCGAGCTCATTCCATCATTGCGGCGCAAGGACATATTTGGACTAAATTCACCATCAGGATTTAAAAAGCATGCAGTTTACACATGTGGAGCTTAGGTCTAAGATTTCAAGTTAAAAAGGCAATAACAAGGTTTACCTGAGGAGGAGAATCAGAATGTAGCAAGAACCAGAAATAAACAAAATAACAGAATATACTATTCTACTACAGACACAAAGCAAATAGCCTATATGAACACACACACCCACATACACACTCTTTCACTCACTCAGCCAAATCCATCCATTTGGAGCCATATGAGGCTGCTCCTGCATTCTTCCTTTTTTGGGGAAGAAATAGACTTTTAATAAGCTAATTAAACAAAAGTGTAGACACTCACTAAATATATTACAAATCGTAACAAAGTACAAGCATAATGGAATCAAAAAGTGGATATAGGCCTACGTGTGGTAAACAGCAAGCTACAGTTGTGGTTATTTGCTAGCGAACGTTACAATAAAGAAAAAATATTGGGGTGGGGGTAGCCGGTTGTGACATCCCCCACTACACCACCACCAGCAGCCTAAACCGTTGATACAAGGCAGGGTGGATCCACGCTGCCATGTTGTTTACGCAAAATTCTGAACCTAACATTTGAATGTCGCAGCAGAAATCGAGACTCATCAGACCAGGCAACGTTTTTCCAATCTTCTATTGTCCAATTTTGGTGGGCCCCTGCAAATTGTAGCCTCAGTTCTTAGCTGACAGGAATGGCACCCGGTGTGGTCTTCTGCTGCTGTAGGCCATCTGCTTCAAGGGTCGACGTGTTGTGCATTCAGAGATGCTCTTCTGCATACCTTGGTTGTAACGAGTGGTTATTTGAGTTACTGTTGCCTTTCTATCAGCTCGAAACAGTCTGGCCAGTCACCTCTGACCTCTGCCATCAACAAGGCCTTTTCGCCCAGAGAACTGCCGCTTACTGGATATTTTCTCTTTTTCTGACTATTCTCTGTAAAAATACTCAAACCGAACGTGTCATTGTTGTTGGTGCCAGACAGTTCAAGGTCACTTAAATCACCTTTCTTCCCCATTCCGATGCTTGGTTTGAACTTCAGGAGATCGTCTTGACCATGTCTACATACCTAAATTTAGTTGCTGCCATATGATTGGCTGATTAGATATTTGCATTAACAATTGAAAAGTAATTGAAAAGGTGTACCTAATGAAGTGATCAGTGACTGTATTATACTATCCTATACAACATCTGGGGACATGAGACAATTGGGCTTAAATGTGGGTGAAGCGGTAAATAGAGTTTGAAACTTCTAAACTAATACCGCCTTGTGAAGGCAGAGTTTAAAATAGGGGCGGTGATTCATACAGGAAGATGCAGCGGTACTCATGTCAACACAGTCCCACCGGCAACACTAGACAAAAACTAGCTCAGTGTCATGGCCATGGCTTTAATTGAATCGATTTTGTACACCAAACACACTTCAAATAGAACAAAATCAAACATTGAAGCAAGTAGAATGTATTTTTGTTATTATTGCCACATAAAGCATTTTGTGTTCCACTTCGGACGTTCAAAGTGCATGTCCCCAACACAACTGCAACACCAACTGAAAGAGAATGTTCAGCTCAGAGAGAACAAAATCTGTCCAAAATTAAATTGGGGCCTTTAATGAACTACACCCATAAGCAGTAATGGGGCATAGAATTAAAAAAAAAGGAAAGACTATTATTTCTGGTTTAGTTCCGGAGTCTATGTGTTTAAATACAAATTAACATAGTGGATATGGTAGGGCAATACTGTATCTTCCTCCACCCGACTGTACCCGACTGTACCCTACTGTATCTTCTCATACTGTATGTATGTCTTGTGTCCTTAATCCCAGAAACCCTTAACTTTCTAAAGATCTTCCCTTTCACAATCACTGACGTCTTTGTTCCATTTAACATAATTTAACAGCACGCTGTGCATTTGAAATGTTCTGGGTCCTGACGAGCCTCCTCCCCTCTATGAGGCCTATATTTAGACCTACTGTAGCTCTAGGGAAGCAGCAGTCATTGTGTGCGTTAAAGACGGTTGGTTGAGGACTCATGCACACTGACAGTGCCCCCCAAACAAATAAAGGAACCGAGATTGACAGTAAAGACTGGATTCAGGAAGTTTCTTTGTGCTGTTTTGCAAAGTCACGCTCCGCTTCTGTAAATAAAGCGCAGCTCATCGGCTTCTTTCCTTGCTGAATTGACCTCCTAAGCAGGAATGTCAAAGGCTAAGGTGCACACTGATAAAGCCAAGGAGACGAAAGAAACGGTCAAGATGGCTCTTGTGGAAGATACACCGGTGACAGTGGTAGAGGAAACTGAAGCAACGATAGGACCTGAGGATTGGACCGATTATCCTACAGCTGGCATCAATATCTACACTGCAATTCTAAGCAGAAATGAAACTGTCAAAGACGCCAAGCGTCTTAAGACCTTTTTGGAGCTGAGAGACAAATATGTGGGAAAGCAGGTTCTGTTTGAAGACCCAACATTTCCCGCAAACGACTCCTCTCTCTACTACAGTCAGCAATTCCCAATGAAATTTGAATGGAAGCGTCCATCCGTAAGTGCCTCTTGTGGACAGCACAGGTCTGTCCAACACATTTAAAGGAATTTTGTCTTTATGCACATCATTGTACAAAGTGCAGGACTTAAGTATTCTTTATAACACATACCTTTTTTCAAAAGTAAATGTATCTAATGCAGGGGTGTGGAGTTGATACGGCCATGTGTTTGTACGCACATACTGTGGCTAGTGGGTTGTCACTTTCTAGAATTACAGACAGCTGACTCTCACTTCCAAGCAGTGCTGTGAAACCTAGGAAATGAGAGGGGTGGATTTGATCTGACAAATGTATTTGTCTGACAAGTGTAGTTGTCAAGAGCTGCGGATGTGTGGCATATACTAGAGAGAGAGAAGTATTGGTGCTTATTTATTCTAGTGAATGACTTTGATCACATTGCATTCATAGGAGGCACAATTAGCTATGGGCACAGCTGACTCAGGAAAGCATGGCCATAGACAGACACACACACACACACACACACACAATTTGAAAAAGTAGCTCATATGAAAATATAATATAATAGAACACTTCCACAAGAGTAACCCATGCATCAACTAGTTGCCCAAACATATTATCTGTGGGGATAAAATGACAAAAAGAATAAAAACAGCATCATTACAAAAATGTATTACAAAAATTCTAAATCGAAATTGGATTTAATTATATATTTGGCAATTACATTTGGTAAGCTAATTTGCTGAGATGCTACCGCGATTTCAAACAGGGATCAGATGGGGTAAGTTCTAATCTTGGAATATGAGGCAGCAATTTGCAACCCCCTGGGCAATCACGCAATGAAAAACAGCAGTCACTGCAGTGGAGTGTCTCCTTACAGCCCCTGACATGTACAATTCCTGCACACTTGTGCTCTCTTATATGTCAATCTGAGTCATTTTCTGCTGACAGGAATAAACAATTATGGTGTATTGCTAGCATGGTTAGGGCTTTTCTGTAGTCAATAATCAAATTAATCTGACCCAAACAAATGTATTGTAATAATATGCTATATTTGTGTGCATATTCTTCAACACCTCAACAAGGTTCATTCTTAAAAATCAAGTCATTACAATAATCTATTGAAAATTTACAAAATAGTTAGAAATGACCTACCAGTCAATCTGCTACAGTATACCCGTGACAGAGATAACTATTAGATGAAGTTTTTTTTTTTTAGAATTCAGCACATTATCACTTGAGGATTAATCGGATCATGACTTCTAGGGAACTTCGCTAGCTGTCTCTAAATATCTAGGTAATGTGGTTCATAGTCCTGCATATTCTGGATTGCACCCATCTTTAAAAACAGACCCATAAGGTCAAATCCTCACCTGGTCAGTCATTCCAAATTTAAACTGATTTAAAGCCACAAGTGTGATCTTTTTAAATTGGAGCAGGGTTGATAATTTGTCTACAGTTTGGCAGTTTGTTTAGGATTATTTATTTTTAAACTTTAGCAAGTGGAGACTTCAGACAATAATAAACTCATGTCACAAAGCTTATTGCAAGCTCATCATATATGTACAGCATTATATTCACATTTCTCTCCAACAGGAAATTTGTGAAAATCCCCAGTTCATCATTGATGGAGCCAGTAGGACAGACATCTGTCAAGGAGAATTGGGTGATTGATACTTTTTTTAGGCTACATATTAAAATAGAAAAAACAGAAAAACATAAATCAGTGTTGTGTTGCAAAAAGTTACAGTAGACCTGGGGCACTGCTAAGAAGGGGGAACTAACAATATTAACATATTTTGCTGCATAATTATTAAACAAAAAATTGGTTAATATTTCAACTCTCCAGTCTTTCACACAATTACCTTTTTATACTGTAGGTGTTTTACTATTAAAATTAGACCACTGTCAATTAATATATAGCAAGCTTGTCAGAATTAACATTGTTAAAATACATTTGGAGATTTGGATTTGGATCATTATTATTATTATGTCTGGGTAAGTCAGAAAGGATGGCTAGTGACTAAATCTAGCTAATAGAGAGCGCATTTTGACAATACTAATCATTTTTGCTTTAGACAATAATACATTACAATGCGTTACCATGCTTTCTGTACAGGTCCATTGTTTCAATGTGGAAATTATATTAGTGTAAATAGAACTACAAGAACAGCATGCAGGGTTAGAATACTCACATATGACAGCTTAATTTAGTATGCTTGGGCAAGAGAGAACCCCTTGCTTACATACTGCTAAAGCATGTGTTCTGGAAACTAGTTGTTATTTAGAGCCAACAGTGGATGAACACCAGATAGGAAGCATGGTTATCTTTTTGGAACGTGTACCAAGGTTTTTACACTGACTTAATTACCATACAAAAGTGTTGTGTTTGGAGCATGCCTTCTCATAGCTTCTTAAATCTTTTGCTGACAGGTGACTGCTGGCTGCTAGCTGCCATCGCCTGTCTGACATTGAATGAGAAGCTTCTGTACCGCGTTATCCCTCCAGACCAAAGCTTCACAGAGAACTATGCCGGAATCTTCCATTTCCAGGTGTCTGTTTACCATCTGTCAGTGGGTTGATAAGCAAATAAATGCAATTGTGTTAAGGGACTGGATTTGGGGATTCATGTTTGTGATTATTATCGAAGGGAACTCCCAATAACAGCTTGTTTCTATGACTATGACTCATCCTTTTACTATTCTCTCACTGTAGTTCTGGCGATATGGCGAATGGATTGACGTCGTTGTGGACGACCGCATCCCGACCTTCAACAACCAGCTGGTGTTCACCAAATCTTTCAGAAATAACGAATTCTGGAGTGCTCTCTTGGAGAAAGCTTATGCTAAGTAAGCTTGATATATTATGTTGTCAAGGCTGTTAATACCCATTGCAAACTGAAGCCTAACTAATCAGTAATCATTAAGTTTAACGGTGTGTCTTGAAGTGGCAAGAGTAGGCCTAAGCGCGAGCCAGAGCCAGAGAAATGCGCAGGCAAACGTGGAAGCGGTGAACGCATGAAGCGTTTACTGTACCTCCTCCAGACCTAGTGTTGTTGGCGAACTTAAATAAAGCCCATAATAGTTAATGAGGCACACCTGTGTGGGGCTAATCCCCCACAGGTGTGCAGCCAGGACGGGAGGCACAGGGCGTTCACGCCAATCGTGACAGTACCCCCCCCCCCCAAGGCACACCTCCTGGCGCCGCCTTTTGTGCAGGACTCCCTATCCCCTCGGGCAGCCAGGCCAAGGACGATCAGCCGCGGTGGCTGCATCCCTCAGGAGGATGGCCCAGGGACGGGCGGCAGCGGCTGCGGCTGGGACCCTACGGTGGCACAACCGGGGACGATGGCCGGACAGTGTGTGCACGAGCCTGTGCACGCCAATCGTTCCATTAAGCCCAAAAATGATTTATCACTAGGCTTTGAAATTGATCCTTTCACCCCCAGGTCCAAAACTGAGGCCATGTGTTTCTCAAAATTGGCTGCGGACAGTAACACCATAGCGTGTAGGAACAGATACGTTTACGTTTTAAAATATAACTCATGGCCTCTTTCTCAGGTTGCATGGTTCCTATGAGGCACTGAAAGGGGGAAACACCTTGGAAGCTATGGAGGACTTCACAGGGGGCGTGACAGAGTACTTTGAGCTATCAGAAGCACCAAAGGAGCTCTACAGCATTATGAGGAAAGCTCTAGAGAGAGGCTCACTGATGGGCTGCTCCATAGATGTGAGTGTTAAAGCCACTGTCAGGACTGTTTGGGTGTGTACAGACCCTGCTTGACTGACATCTTTACGATGCTTTGTTGCACCTTTTTGGGGCGGGACAACTGACACTTTTTTATGATTGGTTCTTTTGGTGTACGTGCAGCTTGATGACCTCAGCATATTTACAGAACTGCTCCAGACAGACAATCCAGAGAAATGTCCTAATCAACCAAATGAATTTAAAACAATTTAGTGTTAGGGTACTTGAACACGTGCAGTTGAGTTGAAAAGGGAAAGCCAATTGGTCCCATGTGGTCTTTACACAGGGTACCGTGGAGAGTAAGACTGAACAAGGACTAATCAGAGGCCATGCCTACTCCATCACAGGTCTGGAGGAGGTACAGTAAAAGTATACAACTGAAAGCGGTTTTGGTATTATTTCTAATAATAAAGGGCCCTCACAGATAATGTGTTGAAATATAATTGGTGTTTTGTTTTGCTTTTTTTCTTAGTGCGACCTGGTTAAAAAGAACACCAAGATTTGCCTAATTCGCTTGCGCAATCCCTGGGGTTGGGTGCTATGGAAAGGACCTTGGAGTTCAAAGTAAGATTTAATCTGAGAATTTTGGAAGGTGACTGAGACTAGGGTCTAATACAATTTGAGAATACTTGGTTTAACTTCAAAGGACCGATGTTTGTTCCATGTGAGAACAGAATAAAAAGCAGAAGCAAATGTTTTAGATTGACAAATTACTTACATACTGTATCTCAACTTAAGGGTCCAGATGTTGTAAACCACTGGTACCATATGGAAACAAAATAGATTATATTGAATACTATTTGATCCAACACTAAACTAAGCATAATTTAAGAGATGGTGATCTGTCCACAGATCAAAGCAATGGTCCACTGTTTCCATCGCGGACAAGGACAACCTAATAAAGCAGACTGTCGAAGCAAGTGAGTTCTGGTGAGTTTAGCCCTCCCTTTATCATTCGATAATCTTGTTTCATATTCTTCAATTCTTATCCTGCCACCTTCTCCTACCTTCTCACCTTTCCTCCAGGATGTCCTTTGACGACTTCAAGAAGAACTTCACCAAGCTGGAGATCTGTAACTTGACCCCAGACACACTGCAGGGTGATGAGAGGATCAGCTGGTCAGTGGCTGTCAATGAGGGCCGCTGGGTAAGAGGCAGTTCTGCCGGCGGCTGTAGGAACTTCCCAGGTAATTATCATGTCATAATGTCACAAATTCATAATTTAGGCCTACATATCTAGTCTAATAGAGACAAGCTAACATGAATACAGAACAGGTCAATAACACTTTACTATAATGTAAAATATTGGTAATCAATAAGTTATTCATATGTGATTTGTATTATATTGTTTTGAATCAATAAATGCTAATTTTGTACTTACTTAAATTTTTTGTACCTTTACAATAACTATTAACAATTTAGGGAGGGGCTATATAGGGAGGGGCCCTGCAACCATTGTAAAAACATTTGTTAAGAATGATAAATAATTACAAACATACTATGTACATATTTGAATTTTGACAATTTATAATGTCATAATTCATCACAAATCAATCATTGTATTCATGTTAGCTTCATCGTACAGTTAAAGTTCAATTGGTTCCTCGTCTTCTGTCTCTACAGACACGTTCTGGACCAACCCTCAGTACCGGCTGCGGTTGTATGAGGAGGATGATGACCCAGAAGACGGGGATGCGGGGTGTACTTTGGTGGTGTCTCTGATGCAGAAAGGTCGCAGGAGGGATCGCAGTAAGGGGATCACCCTGCTCACCATCGGATTTTCAATCTATCAGGTAGGAATCGCATGGCCTACTGAGCATCAATCAGACATTGTCTATTATTATTGGCTCCATTAAAAAACACTGAAGGTGACATTAGTTTTCTTAATCCTTGTGTTTTATCTTTTTA
This sequence comes from Percopsis transmontana, assembly GCA_025447815.1. Lineage (NCBI taxonomy): Eukaryota > Metazoa > Chordata > Actinopteri > Percopsiformes > Percopsidae > Percopsis > Percopsis transmontana. The sequence continues at coordinate 1,344,627 of JAOEHI010000017.1, forward strand.
GGTGCCGAAAGAGGTATGATCATGTGGAGGGTGGCATTTATGTGTCGGAAGTCAGACCAGTCAACAATTGTGATGTATTTCCTTAAAGTGTTTCTTATATGTGTGTTAGCTCAAGCAATTAGTTCCATCTGAATCACGTATGCAAAAGGTCTTTAAATTTGGAAACATTTGATTGTGTTGTAGTACCCACAGAGTCATGAAATTCAATGTTTGAAACCTAACTCACCAAAGTGTGCGCAGCTGTAGGGGTAGGGGTAGAGAATGGTGTGAGCCCCTGTGGGCAATTAACAGTAATACAGTTTATTTCTCAACAAGCTTGATAAACTCCTGTCTTCCAGATGCATGGGCTCAATCAACACCTGCAGAAGGACTTCTTCCTGTATAATGCCTCCAAAGCCAAATGCAAGACCTACATAAACCTACGTGAAATCACAGAGCGTTTTTGTCTGCCTCCGGGAGAGTATGCGATTGTCCCTTCTACCTTTGAGGCCCATCAGGAAGGAGAATTCCTGCTCAGGGTCTTTTCTGAGAAAGCTTCCGAGTAAGAATTTGATGCCATGCCCTGTGAGACCATCCTATCATAAGCTCTACATTCTGTTTCACTCTAATAATCTGTCTGGATTCCCTCCATTCAAAAATGTTTGTGGTGTCAATCAAAGTTATTAGGAGGTGATTGGACCACCTTGAACCAATTAGAAATTGTGAACTTTTTGCACTCCAAGACATTTTCCTCAATAACGTTTCCTACGGTCTCTCTAGGACTGATTTCCGATTCATTGTATTTTGTGGCAATGATGGACCATAAACAAACATTTTTTTCTTTTATCAGCCACTGACAGATAGCATTATCCAATCCAAAACCCAACTCCTCCCTGTTGTAACTGATTGTTCAGTTTAGCACCATTTCAAGTTAATTGAAAAAGCTAAAGGTAAAATGGGTACTGTACACACCCTTGGTGTTGTCATTAACTACTCAACTGGATGCTTATTGGCCTGTTTATTTTCTAATCGTGCATTTTAAACAGAGGGGATTGAGGTGAACTTGTAGAGATAAACCGAATGTGGAATTTATAAGATTATTATGTTCTCACAACAAGGCCAGTAGCATATAACAAGGCAGTAAAAATAAAGCAGTCACCAATTCTAATTTCTAATCTCTTCTCTTTCAGGGAGTTTGAGACTACAATTGGTACTGACCAAATGCAGGTTTGTAAGACTAGAAATCACAGCATTTGTTTATTTTATGACAAATAAACTATTTTCAGATATGTTAGCCTACAGCCGAATGCCGTTCTATAATTATAATATACATGTAGGTGTAGTTTTAAATGAATAGGCATCTAGGTAGGTATATAGGTAGGCTATATCTCTCGACCATTCCATATAATATAGTCCAGTGTCTGACACAAGATTTATGCCTTATCTCTTCACTTAATTTAAAAAATGCAGTGTTAACATTTAGTTTCACACGGCACTGTCATGAATTTCATGACTTGTTAATGAGTATGCCTATTATAGCCTATAAAGCTTGCCAACTCCACCTTAAAAGCCATCATATTTTTTGTCCAGCCGCATCGCATATTGATCGCTATTGTTCATTTTACCCTTCAAAGTAAATTACGAATCAAACACCTTTCTCTTCACACCTTCTCCTCCGTTCCAACTCATCTCATTGTCCTCCTGTCCTTTCTTATTTCACGGACATCAGCAAGGCAAGAAAAAAGATAAGGTAATGCATGTGCATGCGTGATGAGAAGATTGTGCGCTCTTTATTTAACCTTTTTTCTTTTATCAAAGTCTATCTATCTATCTATCTTCCTTTTCTATGTTTCCATACTCTCGCAACCTCTCCAATCATATTTGTCTCCCTCCTGTAGCCCATTGTGTTTGTATCAGATAGAGCCGGAGCCAACAAGGAAATTGAACATGATGGAATTCCAGGAGAAAAGAAAAGAAAATCAAAGGTAATCATCATTATTGCACAATTATTTAGCAAGTGCATTCGTGGCGTGACGTAAGACGATACAGGTTGACACTTTTACCTTGTTGAGAGGCGCTCTCTAGGATCGGAAGTAGACTGACCAGAAGTGACGCATATCGTAGCATAATGCACGCGCGATTGTAAATGCTCTGCAATTTTTGTAGTTTTAGTTTTGTAGTAATAGAGAAATAATTACTGACAGATTTAGGCCTACTGTAGTTTATGGCCACTAACAGGGCTGAAATTTAATCCGAACTAAAGCCATATATGTTTACCTGGAATAAACAACCCCCACTGAACTACAATTTGATTTTTAAGGCCATAAGATCCCAAGTGGTCGGTTGCACCAGTTTCTGTGCTACATACAGTTGTTACGTGGTTCCTCATGTGCTCCTCTCTTGAGGCATTAGAAGGAAGTGCATCCTCTTACACTGTGTAATAATCTATAATAGTCCTACAATTTTGGCATTGCAGCTCCTGCACGAACGTCTACGCTTCACCACAAACATTCCAGTTCAACCTGGTCCTCTTGAATGCACGTGTGTGGTTATTTTCTTCATGCTTTATTATCTACAAACAGAATGCAGCATAGCACAGCTAATGCTGCCCAAAATATGCTTATTATTTCATGTGTGATATAAAAGTCAGGTTAGACATCTGGAGAAAGACCATTTCCAAAAGCAACACCAGTTTTTGCTTAAATGTTTAAAATAGTTTAGTAATAGTTTAGTAAAATAGTTTTCAAAAAGCTTATACATTTTACAACTATATATTTAGATATGCTAAGGAACTTTTTTACTGGCGTACTAAATTTTAAATTTTTTTTTTTTGTGTATCTTCTGTCCGACAGCCAAAAGAACCTGATGTAGAGAATGAGGAGGACAAACAGTTCAGAGCAATTTACCAGCAGATTGCTGGTGGGGTGAGTAGTGACTAAAACATTGTATTTTGTACATTTGTAGGCTACTGTATACATTTTGTGTATTTGAGCTTGCATGAGAACATTTTCCGCCATCAGGACATGGAGATCTGTGCTGATGAGCTCAGGGTTATCATGAAGCGAGTTCTCGACAAACGTGAGTACACTGTAAACATATAAGTTTTTAAAATAAAAGTAAAAAATGAATAAATAATGAAATCTGTGTGGATTCGTAAATGTGGTCTTCTTCACAGATAATGCAATAAAGACAGAGGGTTTCAGCCTGGAGACGTGTCGCAGCATGATTGCCTTGATGGATGTATCCTTTCATTTGTCTGAGGCTAGAAGTCTGTGCGACAGAAGGTTGTTAGTTTGAGTCCCTATACAGGAATGGAGAGGAAAATGAATCCACAATTACCTAGTGGCCAATAGTTGCACTGCACTGGTTTTAGCTTGTGTGGACCTGAATTTATGACTCTTCGCTATTCAGAGTATCAGGACACAAATAAGGATACAAAAATAATAATCTGTGGGTTAATGGTTTTGCCATAACTGCACCCTCCTCAGACTGACTGTTCAGGAAAACTGAATCTACAAGAATTTAAACACTTGTGGAAAAAGATTAAGCAGTGGCAGGTAGGACAGAAATGACATTTTCTTTGCAGGCCATGGGCTTCCTCCTGTACTGTATCTAAACAGACCTCTCATTTAATCTTCATCTCATGTTAATCAGATCATCTTCAAAGGCTATGACAAAGACAAATCCTGCTCCATCAGTAGCTTTGAGATGAGGAATGCCGTTAATGATGCAGGTAAGAATTATGGCGGCAACATTGGTGTTGTTTTTACCAAGTCTTCATTCAAATCTACACAAGAATCCCCCCCCCCTCTTCACAATTTTGGATTGTTTCCTTTAACAGATCTTTGAGGTATCCCTTTGACCATAGACTAGACCATGACAACAGTAACTCTACTGTGTATAATTATGACCCCTATTATTATTATTAAATTAATATACCTGTCTGATTGGTGAGATCTAATCTCGCACCCTATTCCTAGGGTTTCGTCTTAACAACCAGTTATATGACATTATAGCCATGCGCTACGCTGACAAACACCTCAACCTCGACTTTGACAGTTTCATCTGCTGTTTTGTGAGGCTAGAAGGCATGTTCCGTAAGTACACTTGTTCTTGTACTGAAACATTAACATTCTAGTGTTTACACGGTTTTACTTTATTAATATGTATTGAAATTAGCTACTCCTCTCAAAACTTCTTCATAGATGTCATAAAATTAATTAATAAAGAATACTTTACGCTGCCATGGTCTCTTTGGAGGGCTAAATATGAGTAGAGCCAAGTTTAGCTTAGTGCCCCACATTTGGCAGGCCTAACACAAGCTTGACATAAAGCTTAATGGAGCCTGATGTCGTTGGTGTCTTACAGGGGCATTTAATGCTTTTGACAAAGACGGAGACGGCTTAATCAAGCTCAACGTTCTAGAGGTAGGCCGATTCATCATTTTACATGCTACAAATTGATTTTTCAATTTACATTTGGAAAATGTATGTTCTTTTATTTTCCCCCTTTTGCTTTTTGCAGTGGCTCCAGCTGACAATGTATTCCTAGTTCAACCCGCCCACTAATGACGATAGTCCGTCACAAAGGGAAGAAACAAAAAGGTTTTAGAATGATAGAAATGCTCTTATATTGGTAGAGCTGAGCTATTTGTATAAAATATTTTATAAATGTGTACTGCATAGCTGAAAATCACAACCTGAGCAATGTGAATGTCTTTTTATGTACAATAATGCATGAAAACAGTATGTAGGTTTATTACTGAATATTCAACTCTAATGTAATGATTCAGTACTGGTTGATTTATCTACAGGTTTAAACTTGTGTGCTGCAGGTGTTTGAGTACATAAAATATATTTTTGAAATGTATACATATACAAGCAATTTATTTTGCATGACAATACAATACATGACTTTTACAAGTGAGAACTCACACTAAAAAAAAACAACGTATAAGCTGATTAAGTCAGAATCAGAACACTTTAAAGATGGTGCTTGACCTAGAAACAGCATATATGAATTCCTATTTATTAATGTTGCCACGTTAATTTTGCTCATACAATGTATTTCTGCCACAACTGGAAGGGCATTTATTATATCTTATAAAATAAAATAAAAAAGCATCCCTGTTGTTGGAAGTGGTACTCTCCTTGGTTTTAAAACTCCAGCCTGCTGTCTTTGTCTACATGGCTCTGCATGTGGTCAGGTAGCTCCTGTGGGAACCGAAGGAACGCATTACTCAGGAATTGTTCCACACCCCATGATCCTATAAGCCCATGATGAGAAAGTAAACTGACAATT
>JAOEHI010000017.1:1350006-1404330 GCA_025447815.1 Percopsis transmontana
CCCCCCCCCCCCCCCCCCCCCCCCCCCCCCCCCCCCCCCCCCCCCCCCCCCCCCCCCCCCCCCCCCCCCCCCACGCTGTGTGGGATGCGGAATGAGCAACACGCAATATTTTTTTCTTTCTGCTAAAATCTATTTTAAGTCTTCCTCTTAATTCGCTACACTCCTAACATGTTGTAACAGGACTGTTGCATTACCAGCCCGGGAAATCACACTCCACATTTTTTAGAGTTTTAAAAAAAAAAAAATATATATATATATGTTTGTAAATGCACTTATACTACTGCTTTTGCCAGTTTTGCGCTTTTTTTTTATCCGTTATTTAATTGATTATATCGTTCTGTTTACTCACTTAAATGGTTCTTCTAAATTGTTTCATGACAATATGCAATCAGGGGTTGTTGTTTTGTAATATTGCACCAAGATCAAAGCAGTTTTTCACTTTATGCCAGCCTTTTTTTTTTTTTTTTTTTGTACTGTATAACAGGTTGTGTATGAAATCCTTTACATGATGAATTTTACAGATTGTGGGTTGTTTTTTTTTTAAAGGTTGGTTGCACATTTATTCTACCCTTAAGGGACGTAAAAATGAATGTCTTATGTATGAAAGTTATCAAATAAATTCCATTTATTTATGATACTGCATTTGCAATAATGGTGATATAAAAACAAATCATGTCCAATGCAATTTAAATTGTGGAATGAAAAGTATATTAAAATTTTGGCAAATTGTTTTTTATTTTTATTTTTTATCTTTTAACAGCCCTACTGTAAGCCACTGTTATTGAAGGTGTACAGTTCATTATTTTAACCAGTAGGTGGAGGCAATGGTTTGTTCATTTTTTGTATGCACTGTGGGAACTAGAATGTTGCTCCAGCACATACTATACTATATATCGCACGAAAAGCAATCTACGCTCTCAAAAAATTAAGGGAACACGTAATCATCATAGTATAACACCAAGTAAATTAAACTTAACGGATAGCTGAATTAGGATTGGCAGGTTCGCCATTGGCACCCCGTTCTCTTTGCAGATGAGAGCAGGTTCACACTGAGCACATGTGAAAGATGTGAAAGTGTTGACGGAGTTGACGCCGCCAAGTAACGCCACAGACTGTCCAGGAGCTCACTGATGCCCCCCAGGACACCATCCGCCGCTCATACAGGCACTCGGTGTGAGTTTGAATCCAGCCCTCAGTCGATTTTGGTTTCCATTGACCGTTGTTACGTCATTTTGTTCTCAAGAATTACACAATGTAGGCTACAGTAAATAGTTTGATCTTTAAAATGTATCGTTCATCGAGACGCAATGTGTGATTTCAGTGTTCCCTTCATTTAACAGTGTAGACTATGTGTGGTTTATGGCTTTTAATATATTTGGAAATATCAAGAAAACAATTAGTGTAGTACAACATGTTTCTCTAATGCTTTGTCTCTGAAACTGCAACCTTTTCTAGGCGGGCTATTCTCTAGGATTAACTGCTGTGAAATGCAGCTCATTCTAATCGGGTGACTGTTTAAGTGTGGTGGTGAAATTAGGCAGTGAGCACTAGAGACATAACTCAGCATTTATGGGCTCAGCAGCCTGCCACACTCTGGAGAGGAGAGAGAATGCAAGCTGTACTCTGATATATCTCTGTCTCTAGAATAAAGACTGTCTGGACATAAGGGACACCTGCCCTAAGGCTAGGGATAAAATACATCTACCCATGCTCCAGGTGGGCCCATAGTGTTTAAAGGTACACTTCTCCGTTGCATTAGTGCACTCTACAACCACAAATTGTGTGCCAAGCACACAGTTAATGATATGACACAAAATGTCTGGTGGAGATGCACGAGTCAGAACCCCTGGCGCTGGTCTTTTTCCCCCCTCCGGTGACGACACAGCGTGAGGATCGGATATCATCTACGCGCTCTGGTAGAAGAGCAGATGAAGACATTATGGTGTGGACACACTACAAGGGCAAAACGCTGGATCAGTGTCACTAAATGTCTCTGGAAGATGAACGACGAGATAAACGGTTCTTCTCCAGCGGCGCTGGAGGTCAGAACTGATGAAAACTGACGCGTGGTAATATTAATCTTCGGACACTTTATAGGTACAGGACATATTTAATCAACTGGAATACTTAATGCTTATAATCCTTTTCTATACGTGACCTGTGACATGTCCACATTGACGGCACACCCCATATCAACTTAACGTGATATATGTAATGCACTCCTTGCGCTTGATATTGAACTATACCAGCCGTGTAATTGGAAAAATCACTCAAACCTGCAGTGTGGACCATGGTTTTGGGAGGTCTGTTCTACCAGGTTGACCTCTTTGATCTGATCAAAAACACTCGCTTTTGATTGGCTGTCACTCTGAAAGCCACATTTACCCTATTAGAATACCTTCCCAGCGCTGTAGCCTATACACTGGTCTGTATAGGCTACTGACACACATACACACACAGCTCTCTGCTTTACACCTAGAGACTGCTATGTCCTCTGTATACACGATATAGCTCACTTAGCGGAATTGAACCTATCAGGCATTATTTTTCCCCAACGTCAGCAGCATAACTCTCCCACGTTATGCAAATAGAGTCTGACTGCAGGCAGTCCATTTATGTCCTGCACGGTGAGGGCGCAGATCAAAAATACGATCGGACGCCCGTGGCGGAACATGGCCGGAGTGAGAGGAAAGATGGCTATCTGTGCCCTGCAGAACGATTATTGTAAAAGAGCACAGGCCTAATAGATCATATCCCTTGGCACGCAGAGAAGGTGAAGATGAAGAGCTTTACTTGCCCTCTATAACAACCCACCCACCAACCCCCTCCCCTCCCGCTTTTAGGACAGTGCTGAGGTACAGCGGCTAAAACGCGAGGTTGTTTTAGGAAGTGCTGTGGTGCGGAAAGAGTCTGGCGAGAGAGCACTGTTTGACACTTTAATCACATAACGCGACCGTAAGGTGCGGTGCATGGGCAGTAGATTCATGACATTAAACTGACATTAAAATGATTTAATGGACCACAGGAACATCAAGGTTGTTGCGGCTCCTCTTCCAGAAATGAAAGGCACTTATTCATTCATTTTACAAGTGTTTTTTTTTAATTTCCACGTTGACACTGCACAATAAGCAGCCGTGCTTTAACTTGAAGTTACTCAGGAGTAAGATGATTAAAAAGAGATTGGTGGCTGTACTGCTGCCAAAAGCACTGATTGTAAGTGTGTCTGCCTTTCTGACCAGTATTCCCATAAGAGAGCACTGGCTTTTGTGCGATGACTTCTGAGCCACCGCCAAACAATATGGGTTATATAAACACAATGCTACCTACTACAAAACATAACGGTAGAGGAAAAACTAAATGGATTTCTACATGGTATTTGTCAGATCTTGAAAAACATTTCACAAAACAAAGATGTATACCATTCTGATATACTGTACATTCTGTATGTAAGTTTTAAAACACTATTAAAACCTTAAAACCTAAATGTCTTGTAGCCTGCTGGCTGAAATACTGCGTCACAGTGTTATACACTAAGTTGTGTGTGTGTGTAATTACATTTGGTGTTGAAACTAACGTTACACAAACGTTGTTTTGGTTTGAAACTCAGAGAGTGCATCCCCCTCCCACACCAAGGGGAAGGGGGGGGGGTGTACTTTTAAGCTTCCAGTGGGGGTGCCTGCATGAGCTTCTAGTGTTTTGTATAACCGAGAAAACGTTAGGTGATCTCAAAGTCAGTAAGAGAAGCACCAGCATATTTCCTGCTGCCAGAGCCTGTTCCGTGAGAGAATGATGTCTTGAGAGCCCTGAGCCAACAGCTTGAACCCGGCGTGTCAGTGATTCATCACTGGAAGTGATGGATTCTGAAACAGCCATCCATCATATAGCCTTCCCCTCAGACGCAAGGGGCCCCAACATGCTGACTTATCTCTGTGATTCACCGCTATCTGTGTCTGCCCCGTGACGCCTGCCAGTCCATTTCACCTATTCCAGTGGTGCCTCCCGGGGGATGCTATTAGCAGTCCTTGTGCCTTATGTGCCTTACGCATAATGGAGTGTCAGTCTATGTCATGTAGAGGGGTGGGGTGGGGTTTGGGGGGGTAGGGGTGGGGCTAAGGGGACTGAGTCCCGACCAGATTTGTTGAAATTGGGGATTCTTCAGCATTATGGCTTCGTGATCGATCTGGGCGCCTAGCCAGAGCTCCATTAGTGATATGGTAGAACACACTGTGCTGAGAAAGGACACGGCCGAGAATCGACGAGGGACTATACCTCTACTACTCTGAGGAGCTGTCCTCAGCTTGCCTGTCAATTGCCATCTTTACCGTTGTGAAGGCATTTGACAGTTACATTTTCACTATTAAGCCATGGTTAATGTGGTTTATGGCTACCCTTTTGTTAAAGGAATCACCAAGAGTGTGTAATTGTCCTTAAATTACCAGTGTGGTTGAAGCCAGCATTACAAAAACGTTGTTTGGATTTGAAACTGTGAGACTGCGGGCACCTGCACTGTAACACAATCCAGGACTGTACCTTTAAAAAACAATTGATAGATAAGACCTTAAGATAGCCACCAACCTTTAATAAGGTAAGTAATTTATCTAAAATGGATCTGTAGTGTTATGTAATGAAACCTTTCATTATAGAAATAGACAATAGGTACAGAAGAATACAATGCACTAGTTTGCAAAAGATTTAATTGAAGTTATGTGCCACAGTGCTTAATGCTCTGTATTACACCACTATCAAACTGAGAAGCCTTGATATAATCCAAACTCCTTAGTCACAAAACTATATTTTAAAACTACATAATGGACCACCATTCCAACAAAGCCCATTCAAAGGATTGCAGTTTAGTATTATTTGAAGCATTATTATCTGGCAAGTGAACATAAGCAATGTCTATAAGCACATTTTGATTTATATAGTTGAAAATGCTTGGGCAAAATAAATTCCGTCAAGCAATGGTTATTTTAAACATAATTTAGGAATTTTGAATGCTCAATGTTACTTGTCTTTAAAATGCGTAGAAACTATGTATCGAAGCCCTATGATCAAATCGGGGAATTGTATACTCATCTAGTAATAAATTATATCTACTTATGTAATGTAACATCACATTGGAGAGCACGGAAATCTGTCCTGTTTTAAATCTTACTCAAAAGCAGTATGTCAAAACATGTAGGACTATACACTGTTTAGAGTGCCCATGTTCTATAAACAGTAGAGGAGTAAAAGCTATTCCCAATGTGAAGTTTATATAATCATGATATGATTGCCAATATAAATGAAGCCAACTACCGAGATTCTAGTTTGCATTTATACATAGTCTGGTTGCTAGTGAGCACTAGCAAAACATTTATGGGATGGCAACATAAGACAACATAATACAGTGTTTCACTTTAATTGAAATTACACATCCTCCACTCTCACTCTTGTCTGGCGGAATGCTTTTTGTACTCAACTGAATCTAGGGTTCTAGTAGGCTAAAATGAGATGCTTCCACTTCCTTAAACACGCTTTCCAGTTCCTCCAGCCCACATCTTTTTTTATGACTGGAAGAGCATTCAGAAAGGAAGGGCAGGTGGTTAGTGGCTAGTGGCTAGTGGTTGGATCCCCAACATGCCTGGCCTCCATGTAAGCATCCTTGAGCAAGATGCCTAACACCTATCAACTTACTCACTAAAAGTCGCTTTGGATAAAAGCATCTGTTCAATTATTTTAATTGTAAAGATTCACAGGGACTGCAGCAAACATCAGAAGTAGGTTTTGTTTCCTATAAGGGAAAACCACTATATTTGTAGTGTCATACCTTTAAACCTGATGCAATCATACATTTGTACCTAGTTTCCCTATGGTCAATGATATTTTCGTTAATGTGAACCATTTATAACCAAGAATGAAGATGGCGCCACATTAAACCTTTTTTATTGGCACTTTATCGTCCATTAGATCACAATGAACGTTTTCACTGCTGCCCAAAATTGTATAAATCAGACTGGTGTTATGGTCTCTTAATGATCGCGCAGTAAGCTGATTTTTTTAGTGTCAGTTACAAGCGCTATGTCTTTGTGTGCATTGTTTCTTGTTCTCAGTTTTCTCTCATCAAGTAATAAATCATCACTGTCGATTACACAGCAGAGCTTAAACTGGCTTATTTGGTTTGATGGCATAACTACCCTGAGATACAGTAATTGCCAACTTTTATTACAGACATAGTTTGTCAACAAAATGACACGTTAGCTACATGCTCTAAAATAAATGATAAAACCTAATCAATAGTTGCAAAAACTACACTCTTTTGAAAACAGAAATCAGTCTGCACTATTGATAGTGAGAGCAAGTAAAATAAAAATGGCCGCAGCAACGCTATGAAATGAAATTGATAACCATAATGCAATTACTCAGTTTCTATGACAATATGATCTTGACAACAAAAAGCAGGTCGCTTGTAACAGATACTGACATGTGCGAAACGTGATCTGACGAAAGGTGCTGTGTCACAGCCTGCAAACAAAACATGACTTTCAGTTGTCCTCAGAGAAATGACACAGCAAATCTGTAACCAAAAGCCAAATCGCCCCCAAACTATCAAAAAAATGAGGGGTTGGGTTGGAGGTGGGGTGGGGTCATGTGGGAAATAATGGAGGCAAATGTATTAAAAATATAATTGCTTTTTACACCGTCGGTGCAGAGTGGGGCTTTCACTGTGCCTCATAGTTTGTAACCATTAAGGTTTTCATTCACTTTGAGAAATATAGAGCATCGCCACATTAATCAACACAATGATGTGTAAGATGTACAGTGTTCTATATTTTGTCTCTATAGACAAGAGGACAGACTGACAGAGAGAGAAAGAGAGAGAGAGCGAGTGAAAGAGAGAGCTTGATATTCAAAGACTGATTAGTCCTAAAGGGGTCTTTCAATTTCCATTTTTACATCATTTGACCAACCATAAAGGTCAATGGCCATAATATTATCAACCCTATTCATTTTATATGCAGGTGTAATTGCCCATTTGTTTAATGACATGCCCATCACAGCTAGGAATGCCAAAACCTCTGCCCAGTAGCCTAGCATTTATTATCTGTTCAATAGAAAAAAGAAACCGTTACATATACATCTAAATAACTCACCTTATCCTTACAACGCGCCACATCATGTAACATAATACTAAAGCTAACTTTGCAAACATTTAATGAGACTGCCATTGTTTTTCATCGACTTTTAATTAGAACCGTTTATGATGTCTTGAGAAGCTGAGCGCACACAATTATATGGCTTGTGCGCTGGACATGAGATGGCTGTAAAATCGTAACTCCTATAAAAAGAATCTTAGCTCAGATGGATTTCACAGATGCATGGATCACAGGCATAGGTTTATGTTGATTACAAGCTGTTAATGATACATCTGCCTCATCAGGGCTATGTGGTCGTTTGGCCGATATGCGTTGGTGTGTTAAAATCATAAGGATACAATATGTAGACTTCAGAAACAACTTTCACTATAGACCACGCTCTCTGTCTCCCACTCTTCAAGCAAGTCATTAGCAAGGCTAAGCGATCCCCCACCCTCTTTTACTGCCTCCATAAAAGCCTTACGCTCCCTGGACAGAAAGTATGCCTCTTCATCATCATCTTAGCTAAGTGCTGCAGCTCTTACTAGACATTTTTTTCATCCAATCAACTTTAGCATTACCCAGAAGAACTCAGGTCTATAGAGCTCTCCGGCTTTAACGGCCTTTCCGAAATAGATGAATTAAGTGTAAATTCTTAGTATGGTATTGAGCAGTTGTCACATTTCTACCACCACTCTTGTAGAAGACTGAACTGAGTATGTTGACAAGAACTCGCGACTCCCTTAAAATGCAGTCCTGAGGGTTCAGAGCACCATGGGGGGAAATATAACCTTAAAACTTTGTAGCCTCACATAGGATGAACATGCATTGAATTAGTCTGCAAAAGCAAACACTACTAAGTCCCAGAGGAGGGGATGCTTGGAGTGGCTAGCTTGAGTACTGCAATTCTCCGCAGAGAAAACGTTATCAAGTCACACTTCTTAATGACTAAATTCCTAATGAGGGAGATATAACCCATTTGGGACAGTGGATTGCACTATCATCTCTTTCATGATTGACGAGAACCCTGGGCTTGACTAAAACAAGAATCAATACTTGTCCAAAGGCTAATTGGAGATTTCTCACTGTTCTGCTGTGTTAAGATTGGTCACACTGGAGTCGAAGGTGAGGTGAAGGTGAGACTTGTTCGGTATGAACAGAAAGGAATTTTCTCACAGAAACGACTGCTTTCTGAGTAGACAAACTGCTTGTTTTGTCATTATGTTACACTACAACTCAATGATGTGACCTAAATGTACTGCAGTCACAAAGAGGAATGTAGATTCATAGTGTTATGTCACAACAGGAACTAGGAGGTGCCGGGAATCATTATCAGCAGGGGTGGACATGAGAATATTTCCTCATTATCACAAGGTATACTGCTGACTGAATGAGAGCAACAAGAACAGATTTCACAAGTGTACTGTACAGTCCAAAAAAACAACTAAATCATCATCTTAAAAGTGTGCACCCATTATTGATGTAGTTTGTTTAAGCGGACCTCAAAACCAAAACACACACCGTTGGTGGTTGATGTTTTTTAAATATGGCTGCACTTTCTAGTCAGTAATACTTAAAACCACAAATTAGCTTAAATCTAAAAGCCAATGGCAGTTCTGCATGGGTCTGTGCAGAATCCTTTACCTTAGCAAAACAAAAACACCTCTCTTGATTACAGGAACCAAAGTAACTTGCTTAGTTTTTAAAAGACGAAACAACACATTTAGCTTATTTGTTTTTTTCTTTTTTTAGAGGACTAACTAATTATAATGGGAGGCTTTTTCATGGTTCAGACATTTGTCTTAACACAGCAAGCATATACATTGGCCTATATAGCATTTGCTACACATGCAGTCACCACTAATAGTTTCTTATATAATGATAAACAATGCTGCTGGGTCAGTGACTTCTTGTTGTTAACGGAAGTCTATCCGTTATATATTGTAGGCTTTGAAAGGGATTTCATACAACCAGAAAGCCAACACAACCCTCCCCATTTCCGTTTTCACATCCATCAATGCGTTGACCTTTTCCTATTGCAGTCTAAGCAAGGTAAGCGAGCTCCTGCCTCGACAGAACCCGGGGCAAGATATGATGTATAAATGTTAGTACTCGGCCCTAAACAAATGTCAGATTTTTTTTTTTAAAGAGGCAAGATCACACTGAGGGCGTTCACCGGTTTAAAGTGGGTGAGCCAACAGCCTCCCCTGAGCAGACTGACAGCTATAAAACATTAGGTGGCTTCTTTTTGCAGTCCAGCTGTTTTAACCAACCTCCTGCTAATTGAAAATGTAATGGAAAAGGCTGAAATAAATGTAAAACTCCTCTGTGTTTGACAGAAGTTCGATCACTTACTGACAGTTGTAATTTAATGCACCGCCACATCCAATCTGATGGGGATTAGGACCAATTTGACCAAATTTAGCATGTTCCCTTCAAAAAAACAAAACCTCCCCATCTAGAATACATTAAACAGTACCATCCTGTTCTGGTTGTTGGACCTAAGGGTTTTTTGTCTGATTCCGCATGACACAATGTCACTGTGTTCTTTTCCAAGTACTGTCTGTAACAACAGACTAGTGCTGGTATAAAGTCCAATGCAAAGAAAGATTGTGGCAAAGGAGTGAGTGTTTTTCTCCTGACTTACTTATCCAGGCCTATTGAACAATCAGTGTTGGGGTCGTTACTTGAAAAAAGTAATGCATTACTTTACTTATGTACTTATATTATCACTTTTGCCTTACTTGGCAACATCCCCTCAGATGCATTGTCAATATAACGTTATACCTTACATATGGCCACATAGCACAAATCCCTATCATAATAAGGAGGACCAAAGAGTTTTCTTTTATGCCCTTATACATAAAAGCAGATAGCAAAGTTGGTTAAGACCAGCCCAAAGAGCACTTAACTTAAATGTTGTGGTGAGAACAAGACTCAATGGCAAGTAACTACATAATTGTTTGATTAGTAACTGTAATGTGATTACTGAATTTAGCAAAGTAATATTAGATTATTTAGTTACAAACAAATGATTGCGATTGCAGTAATGCATTACTTTGTAATGTGTTAACCCCAAAACTGTAAACAATACACACCATCTTCTCAGTTACAGTGTCCAAAACATTTCTAGCAAAATACTAAATACAGTACTCAAAACAAAAAAGAATAATGGGATGTCAAAGAAGCCTGCAGGAAATTATTGGAATTTGAAAAAAAAATGATTCACATGCTCAATAGCTTCTGCCTAATTCCGGGAAACAAAGTAACTAAATATTGAAAGAGTTCCCTTGTATCAATACAACTTTTGACTAAAGTCACCGTGTCGAGACTAATGGCGAGGAACACATAAATGTCATTCAGGCTATTATAAAGTGCTGCCAAGGGCGCAGGGCTGCTTCTCTCAATCTGCAGATTGATTTCTTTAGACTAGAAAGGACATCAAAGGATATTCAAAAAGTACCACGGATGGCCAGCAGTGTTTAAATTAATTTATTCGGATTGGAAAACAATGCAATGCAATACAACAATGCATAATTGCCAATAATCGATTTTCATAATTGATTAGAAATAGTATAAATACAATATATAACTACAACAGTAGTTGTAGTAGTGTCATTGTCTTGGTTTATTCCTAGTGACAGCTGTAGTCACAAAGGCGGTAGCAGTTGGTAGAAGTACCAAAATATTTTATATTTTGCTAGTTATTGCCTCATTTATTGTTCTTCGTCAAACAATACTGGTTTATCTTCCTTCACACTGTACATTCTGTTAGGTTGGGATCGTCATATGCGACGTCCGGTATGGGATTTAACATTTTGTATTGCCACTTGATGCAAACTGTGCTGTGTATGACTGAGTTATCAAGTGGAATATCAGTAGAAATTCAATGCCTTTATTCACCAATAGTTTGTGTTTGCTGTTGCTAAGAGTCTGAGGCAGCTAGCTGATGAAAGCACAAACACAAACTGTAGTTTAAGCAATATGCTAATGTGTGTGGTTCACACCTAACATTGCATGATTAATCGAAACTCATTTACTCGCATTATTGGATAATCAAAGATTAATAGACTTATTTATCTACCTTAGAATTTCCTACCACAGCAGTTAAAAACATGTATCTCTATCTCTGTTCCTGAAAAAAGTTCTTAGCAAAGTATTCAGTTGGTTTTTGTCAAGTTTTAAGATCATAGGCTGCCCAAGAATATAAGTGCATAAGTGACCACAAACAAATTGCATTTATATATTTTGTTAATGGACA
This sequence comes from Percopsis transmontana, assembly GCA_025447815.1. Classification (NCBI taxonomy): domain Eukaryota; kingdom Metazoa; phylum Chordata; class Actinopteri; order Percopsiformes; family Percopsidae; genus Percopsis; species Percopsis transmontana. The sequence continues at coordinate 1,361,383 of JAOEHI010000017.1, forward strand.
AGCATTTGACCTTCTGTAGGTTACTTGCTCATGCACAGTAGAGAGTTTATAGCTCTGAAAATGGTTGTGACCTGCACTATATTTGCACTACACACATTTGAGTGCCTGCTGTGATTTGGAGAGATTTTCCCCAGCTCTCTTAACAAAGACAGAAGCGACTCTTCCATGCAGAAATTGTTACACGGGACAGGAAAATCAATAAACTTTGCAGAATGGTGAAAAGTAAAAGCATCCAGATCAAACATCTTTATAAGACTAGTGTGGCTTTTGCTTTTTTGGTACATTTAGTAAATAAAAGGATAGATACTGGGTCACTACAATTCACAAAGACCTCTCTTTCAACTCCTCCACATCATCTACAGTAAAAGATACTCTTGTAATAATAAGTACTCATGTCTGAATAAGTCAGCCAATGTCATACTTTAGAATCACGTTTCTTTTGATTCTTTGAGTCACATTTTATTTAATGTCAGGCAACTAACTAACTAATAATCAGCCAGCATGCCAATATGTCCAAAACAATATCTTAACCATATCAGTGCTTTACTCCTAGCCAAAACAGAGATAGTCTCTATCTTTGACAGCATACATACAGTATATTTGTTTACACAACTAATTAAATTACTCTTTTAAAACCAATTTTTTCTTGTTCATGCAATGCAAGATCAGTCAACTTGCAAATCTAACCATTTTTATACACCACAATATGTTGTCAGTCTACACCTTTCCACTTGCAACTGTAAACCTTGTCTGGACTCTCGGCAAGCAGACAAATCAATACAGAACATTACCTGGGAAAACATTAACATTATGGCCTACATGCATCATTGCAATTTTCTCAAGCAGAAATGGGCATTCAAACCTCTGAGCAAAGTTTGACTCGTGCCATTGCTTTGGCTTTAGAGATAGATGTGTGTTTTATGTCTTTCTAATGTCAGTTTGCAAAGGGAAGACACTAGGGGAGGTGGGGTTGGTGATGGAAAGCCCTGAGAAGCACTAAAGTGCTTTCTGGTGCCACATCCAGTGAGAACACCGAGATGACAGGAATCTCATTTCGCTGTCCCATTTTCCCAAGTGTCATTATCGCACACTGCATCCATGTCCTGGAGACTGGAGGCATCTGTGTCGTCCCCTCCACTGTTGTCATTATCCCTGAAGGGAATACCTTCTATGAAAGGGTACATGGTGCTGGTGTAGAGGTCTCTGATGTTGTAGTAAGGGAGGTCTGGGTCTTCTCGTTCCGCTTGACTCAGACATTGGCTCTCTATGGCTTTATTTCTTTGGTAGTATTTAGAAAATTTATTGAATATTATAGTTATGGGCAGGGCCACCACCAACAGACCACATACAATACAAAGCGTGGCCACTATCTTCCCTGCAAACGTTACCGGGCAGGTGTCGCCATATCCTACTGTAGTCATGGTGATCGTGGCCCACCACCAGCCTACGGGGATGGTGCCCAAATCCGTGTCCTTCTCCTCCTTCTCCGCAGAGTAGATGAGGGCAGAGAAAATGGAGATGCCCACAGAGAGGAAGAGAAGAAGCAGGCCCACCTCGTGGTAGCTGTGGCGCACCGTGGCGCCCAGCGCTCGCAGCCCGATGGAGTGGCGGGCAAGTTTGAGGATCCTGAAGATCCTCATCAGTCGCAGAACCTGAACCACTTTCCCGACGTTCTCCAGGTCCGCGTTCTCCTCCGCGTTGTCCTCGTCCACCGTCTCAAACACCAGCGTGGCGTAAAACGGCATGATGGAGGCCACGTCGATGATGTTTAACGGGTTCCCGAGGAACTTCCTGGCGGACGGCGCCACAATCAGCCTGATAATGAACTCGGCGGAGAAGCAGACTATGCAAATCGTCTCCAGCTTCTCCAGGACCGGGTCTTCGATGGGCCTGTCGTTATCGTCCACCTGCTGAAACTCGGGCATGCTGTGGACACACATAGCAACAATAGAGGTCAGCACCACGCTGAGGGAGGCCACGGCGATGACCTTAGAGGCTAGAGAGTGACCTGGGTCTTCCAGCCTCAGCCACATGTAGCTCCGCATTTCTGCGCACCAGGTCCCTTTAAACTTTGCCAGGTCCTTATCGAGGGCAGAGAGCTCCTCGAAAGAAGAGTCGAAGCTGGGCTGTTGCTGGTCATCACTCCGGACATCCCATTCCCGGTCCTCAATGTATTCCTTCCTCTCATGGAACCAGTTGCTGCAACACGGGCCGATGTGGAGCTCCTGAATGCCCCAGTACTCGATCTCCTGGCTGAAGGAGAAGACACACAGCTCCTCCATCATGTGAATGTGACCCGTGTGGTAGAAGTTGAGCACGCATAGAAACACCTGGGGGTTCCTGTCAAAGTAGTACTCCTTCTCGGCCGGACTGTAGTCGTCGCAGAGCTCGAGGATGGCCGCCTCGCTTCGACAACGCAGAAGCTGAGCCAGCCTTGTGTGGGGAAAGCGGAGGAGGGTGTTCTGGTCTACGTTGTGTCGCACCCCTCCCACGTTGAGGTGAACCCGGTCCTCCTCATTCCCACACTGGTGGAGGATTTGCCCATAACCCATGCTGCTGGCATTTCCCAGGGTGTGTGGGCAGAGGATGATAACACTGTCACTTTAATTAAGACTTTTACAAGATAGCAGGCTAATCACTAAAATTATGCACGGTTATGTTATACTGAAATGGGATGTTTATGCTGTGACTGTGTCTGCTGTTGTGATTTACATTAGTCAGAAGGAAATCAATAAACTAGCTAGAGGAAATAGTTTGTCTTTAGCGCGAGGAAAGATACCCAGAATGACACTTTGTGGAAGGAGTGATGAAGTTGAATCAAAATACAGTGCGAGCTGACTAACTTAAGGGAAAATCAGGCAACAAGTTGAAACTGAAGCGTTATTCCAAGCTATTATCTAACAAAGATCTGTGTTCGAACATAACCTACGTTGTCAAATTTAAAATAACGTGCCGCTTACAAGCAAGACAAATACATTTGACAGTTGACCCCAGTCTCCTTTTGTTTTATTTTAGCTAAAACCCACCAAAGATCAAAAGTATATTATTTAACATACCCGGAACAGTAGCCAGTAGTGCTTCCATAAAAAACTTTTATGTGAGCCTTATATTTTTCTCATTCTCGTAAAGTCCTAACTGCCTTTCTTGTGATACTCTTGTAATTCTTGTAATAGTCGCGCGTCCTAAAGCCGGGCTTCATGGGACAACAGCTGCAACTGGCTCCGTAAGCAGAGCACGCCGTAGATTATTCTTTTTCTTCTTGAACGTGCATAGGGAGGGGCTAAAAAATGAGAAGACGATGGAGAGAGAGGGGGGGGGGGAGGTGGAGCGTTTCACTGCAGTTCAGGACTTGGGGCTACACTGCAGAAGGACTATAGCTACATTACATACATTTAAATGTAATTATAATACAAACATTTTGATATCACATTATATATGATTTGGTAGGCCTATCACATTCTAAAGGTTGTTAAAATACTACTTGGCTCTAGGAACATACACATTTCTATCTACTTATATACTTATTATCAGAAATAGAAATTAAAAAAATAGAAAAATATCAGTAGGCTACTCTACTGTGTCATTATTCAAAACAAAAAATATCTGTAGTACCTCCATGTACCCCTAGGGGTAGTAGTGCCCTAAGCAACAACCCATGGCCCTGATTGGGCACCAATAGAAATCACCTGTATATAGGTGTATTTGAGGAGGAAGAAATTCGCTCGTCTTTTTGAAGCCAAACACGGTCCCACAGCCTAAGGAAGCAAAGACTGATTTGAGCCGTTTTTGTGCCATGGGGCAATATTTTGGAATAAGGTTTGTAGTTTTAGTTGAACCTGTTGATGTACCATATTTATTTGTTTTCAGGTTAATATAAACTGTCTTTCAGCAGATGGCTCCTTCTTCTGATAACCGTTGTGGACATGGAAGCACAAATGAAGGCCTCTATTGGTAAGAACTATTTTGCTACTCTTATATTTTCACCCAACAGTCTCCCTAGATTCATTAACTGACTTACTACTCTACAATATGAATTGTCTTATTCTAGATATCCAGACGAAATGTCTGGGCAATCTAATGCATGTAAATGTTGGTTTGCTTGGTGGGAAACCTCTTGAAGTTGCTGCTAGCATTAGTGAGTTGGTTTATTTTTTTCTTCCATTTAGCAACATTTACGTATTGCATTGATTTCATTTTGACCCATATACTATTCTCTATACCTGCAGATAACTCTACCATTATACTAACTCAAAGTTTGGCCTCCCAATGTGGATTCAGCCTGAAGATGGACCCACGTGGGAATACTGTGATTTTGGCTTCTATTCAAAACTGCTTTTCTCAAAATGTAGTAAGTTACACAGATGCTGCACTGCAATAAATATAACGACACTTAATTTAAAACTCATCCTTCCCTGTGGTATTACAGGAAGACAAAGAATTTACAACGGTCATAAACCTCAGACTGAAAGGGAAACATGCTATGGAGGATGAGCTGTACCAGGTAACTAAAACCTGCCGATACCCTGACTGGGCCTCCAGAGAAATCCTATGCAACCGCAACTATATGGAGGTGGGTTACTGTGGTCATGTTCAGTAGCTTTTTTTTTTGCCCCTTGTGGATGTTGAGTGTACCTTGCAGATGGATTGTCAGTTACACTGGAAGGCCTCTTTTCTAGGTGTCGGTGAAAAGGGCAATTCCTGAGGATTATTCCCTGCTAGTACAACCCCTTTCTTGGGCAAGCGATCCTCGACAAGTTGCCAGCACTAAGGTTACATTCGCTAATTATTATATAACATGAGGCTTCAGTATTATGGGAAATGGCTCTATGAGATGAGGTTTGATGTTCTCCTTGCAGAAATGGCCCGGATTCCAAATCGCTACAATTGTCTTTCTTACTCCTGAAGAGAGGATTATGACGCTGGAACAGGCACGGAGAAGTGGCTATGGAATATCCAACACTCCTACAAGACTGGTCCTACGCAGCCCTTACAATACTCATGAAACCTACACCCAGGATGTAAGCCGCTTGCCATCAGCCATTTCCTTTTTTGAAGTTTAATAAATGTCAAATTATTTTTTTTAATTTGCACCCTTCTGCAGTGCAGTAATATAAACGCTTAATTGCCAATGTCTCTGTTCTACAGTAAAATGGTAGACCCTTTAATCATCATAACTGTCAAGATTACCCTCTCCTTTTGTCCTTCTGGCATAAATGAATCGACTGAGTGCATTGCAATCTTGTCGTTTAGGTAGCAGGTGTGCCTATGACTGTTCTTAGAACCTCTACAATCTTTGAAAAGAAGTGGCTGGCAACTCGGATTGATGCAGCAGCTGCTTGTCCAATACCATTAGGTAACGGGATTCCTGAATCAACTTTTGTAAATGTGGGGTTTTGTATTTTTTTATCCAACCCCCCCCCCAAAAAAAATTAACTTGGTATTTTGTGTAGGCGGTGTTTCCTTCACATCAGATAAGATCACCTGGTTCCTGCCCAGGCGCATTGACCCATTGGTTTCCTTCAACATATTCCAACTATTGGAGGTGTACATGGGTATCGATGGTCAGAGAATAGATGCTGCGGAGATGGCGGCCAGGCAGTACTCTCTGACTGTAAATGACATGCACATCATCGCTGAAATTCCAGTTGGAGCGGTTGGTGGACACTTTAAGGTAAGGATGAGAAATGGTGTTACTGGCTTACTGAAAAATGGCCATAAATTAATATACAGTTTAGGTTGTATTACAAGGTGATGAACTTTAGAAGTGACTAGTAATACACTTTAGAAGTGACTAGTAATACACTTTAGTTGGCTGTAGAGCTCCCTTACCTCAATATGAGCTTCAGGAAGTAATAGTCCTTTTGGTTGCTTGTCAACTCGCATACACTGCATTTTATGGTTGCTATGTTTAATGCTTTTGCAGAGCACTGTGAAGGACGGTCAGTACCTTGTATCGTACAGTATTGAGCCCATGCTTGAGTTACTGTGGATTGAATATAATCAAGAGGACACCAGATACAAAGTTATCTTCCCCATCACCACGCCACTCATGTATAGGCCCCCACACATTATTGACAGTAAGTCCTGATTTTTCAGGTGTGGGGCTATATATCTCGTATCATTCTCCTCCTCTTGGGGAAACGCCATGCTGCCCTCATTCCTCCTTCTCTCCACAGACAGTGTTCATGAGGAGGGAATGTTTAAACTGCTGCTCGGACCGTTAGGCTCTGATGTGGCATTAGTGAATGTCTCCTTCCCCACTGAGGTTCTGTCAGTGGCAGAGGGAATATTTAGAGGCTTTAACATCCTGGAGCACCAGTCCCGGAATGGCTCCAAAGCCTTCACGCTTGAAGTCCCCTTTGGCGACCGCGTCGTCACGAAAATGGTAAGCTTCTCGCTCTTCTGAAATTGGGGTGAATTTGCTAAACATATTTTTACTTAACTAACTCTTTTGCCAGCAGACCGAAATGGGGACAACAGTTTACTCTCTGCACCTGACCTTTGGCTTACTAGTCCTGCCAGAGTTCTATACATTTGGTTACACTGCATATACGGAGGCTACATTAGTGGAAAAAGGTTAGTTTTTGTTTTTTAGATGAAGCGATTTTGATTAGCCTCACAATATTGTTGGCTCGTCGTCAAAATGCATAGTGTAAATTTGTGTCGGGCAAGGGCAGAACATATCATCTAGAAATTCAGTCTGGAATATCTGTTTAAAAGTGCGTTTTTTTTTTTTGACAGTTTCGCCCTCAATCTCTGGTAGCTGTGACTATAAAAACTTCTATGTCACTGTGAGCTATGGGACAAAGGATTTCAACTTTCAGACAGTCGTTGGACAACGAGTGTTGACCCCAGTGCTGGCTCAGCAATATGGCTTAATTGAGAATGGAACGCATTTCAGTTTTGCCGTGCCTTTTTCAGCCCCTGATACTGTGTTTGAGGTATGCTTGGAAATCTGGTGCATACAAAAATCTACATACAAACTTCTGCTAAATGCTTTCTGTGTCTTTTCTCAGGCAATTGTGTCCTCCGCAATCAGGAGCAGACTTGACGTGACTCTGATAAGTCTAGAAACAAACACAAACATCAAACACTTTGCTGTGGCTTGCAGTTTTATTTCAACACTAATTGGTTGGTTTTTTTTCTTCTTCCCCTTACCGTAGACATGATGCATTGCACTAATGTGTTTTTTTAATTTTTTTTTAATTTAGAGTGTTTCCCCAATGGAACAATGACAGCCTTGGCAGTAAAGTTGAACTCTGTCCCATTGTTGAACCTTGACCAATTGACACTGAGAGACTCTACCTGTGGCCCTGCCTTCACTGATGACAGAATTGCTTACTTTGTCTTCTCTGGTAGCTCTTGTGGAACAACCAGAAAGGTTGGTTATTTTTGACTGTCTAGATGCAAATGTATTGACCTCAATACAAACTTGTGCTTTTTTTTTTCTTAGTTTTTCTCCAATGGTATGCTTTATGAAAATATCATTGCCCTTCCTCTTGACCTGGAGAAAAATGCTGCAAAGGACGAGCATTCATATCAGTGAGTTTTAAAACGTATTTTTAGGAACGCTGGCTTGTAAAGCCTAAAACTTCACAAAAGGCATTTTTACGCTAATTTTAAAGCAAACAGATTAAATTGCATAGAGGTAACGATGCTTTTGTCTTATTATTATTTGGGTTATTTGGGAACTGAAATTTTTGTAATTATGTTACTATGATGCCATATTGAACGTTTTGTCTGTAACTGTCTCTGTAGTTTGAAGGTTTCTTGTTACTATGTTGTCAATACAACACACGCTGTGACCTTCCTCATTGGACCCCAAAATAACGTGCCTTATGCAGAAGTGACCAAAGGAGAGCTGCAGGTGGCAATGAGACTTGCTGTGGGTAAGATCTCATAAATTAAAAAGGGCATGAGTAGTGTACCTTGCTTTTTACTTTACTCACTTCAGATCACAATCTGATTTCTAATTTGACATAATGGAAAAGATCTATTCTTGGTGTAAAAGCTCCATGTTTGCGTCCACTCTTGTCTCTGCTAGATCGGTCATATAGGCTGTTCTATCAAGATGAGGACTACCCTATACCAAAGTACCTAAGAGAACCTCTCTATTTTGAGCTGGAGTTGATGAGGTCTACCAACCCCAAAATATCACTGGAGCTGGAGAATTGCTGGGCAACGCGCAACAATGACCGAACCTCCCAACCAAGATGGAATATCATAGTTAATGGGTAACAACGATTCATTTCACATACTTGGAAAATCAGAAACCATTTAATAACAAATATTGGGAATCTTATCTCCCCCCCTACTATGAAGACCAGATTAATTATCTGGTCGTATGCCAGGGCAGCACCAACAAATTTGTATGGTTGTGGCATCTCTGACCAATGTATCTTTTCAGCTGTGCAAACCCAGTGGACGATTACCAAGTGGTAGTCCATCCAGTTTGGCCTGATTCAAGAGTACAGTACCCCTCCCACTTCAAGCGTTTTGAGGTCCAGATGTTTGCCTTTGCAGTAGATCAAGATCATTTGAGTGGCCAGGTAATTTAAAAGAGGTAGTAAACTTGTAACATTTAGTTATTGAATTGGAATGAATGTTGGTTAAAAATACTTTGACAACTCCTTCAATCAGCTCTTTGTCCACTGTGACGTGGCGATCTGTGATGCAAACAATCATCTGGGTGGAGTATGCAGTAGGCAATGTTCAAACCAGCAAAAGGAGAGACAAGGTATGGGGCTATGAATTTAAAGAATTATAGTGGGAAGTACAAGATACTGATTGTTTTTATTTATGTCTTTAGGTAAAAGACGGTCTGTAACCGATGTCCACGCCTTCAAGCAAGTGTCTACAGGACCTATATTTTATCAAATAAACGAATTTCTTTAAGAGCTATTAATTTGTGAAAAGTGGCCTGTATAGTTCTTGATACTCGAACATTACTTTTTGGGTCTTGGCGCTGAAAACGATTCACTTCAATGGTTAGGGTGGTTTACCAAGCAATGATTCTAAGCTGTGAAAGCTGCATATTTAAAATGATCAATCGGTCAGCTGAGTCTAAAATACAACGGATCATAAAATGGGTGCCATCAAGCAGGTCAGATTAAAGCATGCAAATTGGGGAAAAGGCAGGCGAGATAGTTGCGGCTATAAATTAGCAAGATAATCACCTTGGCTGTAACGTGTCTCATGAAGCTGGTTAGGTAGGCTTACGAAAAAATTAAACACTTAAATGCTACTGAACTTTTGACCAACCTCAAAGGTGTTTTGTTTCCCACTACCAGGGCAACATAATTTAAAACTAAAAAACTGCAATTAAAACATGTAAATTATATCTTGCTATTATGGTAAAAAGGGATTCTATAAAAACCTATTGGTGAAATTAACTGCTACAAAATTGAGGGAAATTGCACATTGGGTTAGAACTAAAAAGATCAATCTTTACTGTATATTGTAATTTGTTGAACACAATGAGAACCGTTGCCGATACTATGGTCAATGGAAACAATCCACAACAGATTGAGGACTGAATTCAAAATCACAGGCTGTTCAAACTTGCCTACATTTCATAAAAGTAACTATGTGGGTCTCAGTGGTGTATGAGACAGCAGATGGTGTCCTGGGGGATTTCCTCCCAGACCTTGACCAGTGAGCTCAACAGTCTGTGGCGTGACTTGGATGCACAGACATAACGTCCCAAAGGTTCTCAATTGGCTTTAGGTCTTAGGAACGTGAGGGCCAGTCAATGGCATCAATGCCTTTGTCATCCAGGAACTGCCTACACACTCTGGCCACATGAGGCAGGGCATTGTCCTGCACCAGGAGGAACCCAGGGCCTACTGCACCAGTGTAAGGTCTGACGAGGGGTCTGAGGATCCTGGTACTTAACAGCAGTCAGGGTACCGTTGGCTAGCACGTAGAGGTCTGCGCAACCCTCCAAGGATGTCTCCCCAGACCATCACTGAACCACCGTTGCTAGGTTGATGCCCTTCTACAGCCCTGTCCAGTGCTACTCGTGTAACTTCTCCTGGTATCTCCTCCATGCTTTTAAGACTGTACTGGGAGACACAGAAAACTTCTTGTATGGATGTGCCATCCTGGAGGAGCTGGACTGCCTGTGCAACCTGAATGGGCTGCAGGTACCGCTTCATGCTACCACTAGTGTCAAAGACACTAGTAAAACCCAAAACTAGAGAAGAATCTGCCAGGAAGGATAAGGAGAGAGCAATTGTCTCTGGCCGCCACCTGCTAAATCCTTCCTTTTTTGGTGGTTGTCTTGCAGTTGCCTCTCCAGTGCCCCTGTTGTCACTTTCATTTGGAAAAAAAACAGGTGCCATTGATCAGTCACTTATTCTTCCTAATGCCTGGTACACACTAGAGGATTTTTGGCCGGATTTGGGTCCGATTCGCCCCTGCTGACAATCGCTGGGGCGGTCTCTACCTGAGGCTGGACTGAACTAATTATCTTCCCAAATTATCTTGTAGTGTGAGGGGTTTACAGACATAATCTTAACGTTACTGACTGGCTCGGAGTCTTCCCGATATAGAATCGTAAACATCAAACATATTTTATATTTACGACTTGAAATCCTGTATTGTGAAAGGAGCAGCAATGGAGACCCAAGCAGAAACCCGCAATGGCCAATGAGACCAGTGGTGTGTAATATACTCCACTGGTTGGCAAGAATGCCAAAACCATTCAACACCACTCTGGGTGTTATGGAGAGTCTGTAGTTGAATACCCTCTGATCCTGGTCCATTTGGCCAGTCCACCTCCATGTTTTTAAAATATATACTATATATTATACTCTAATGTCATGTTTGATCACATGAGTTTCTGTGAGAACCCAAGTCCCTGGAATCGCCAAATTGTTTAGGATAAACCATAAAGTGTGTGGTCCTGCGTCTTCACTGAATCGTCTAGTGTGTGTCTTTTAACGATTAAAATATAAAAATCGGTTAAATCTGTTAATGTCTGTAGTCTCCCACGTTTTAAAAATTGGTTAAGATTTGAAAATCCTCTAGTGCGCACCAGGCTTAACCGGACAGATTGATATTCCTGAAGTTAAATGGACTTTGTGTTACACTGTGAGGATTGTGTGTTCCCTTAACTTTTTTGAGCAGTGTATGAAAAAATATATTTTCATTGATACATCACATTTACACATTACAAAATATATATTATCCTTGATAATAACGTTTTTTTATGTTTAGGGTCAATTGGACCCCAGAGTATAGACCTATGAAATTTGGAATAGGACAAATGTAAAACAGGCAAACAGTCTACCATGTCTCTCAGGTGGGTAAGGACCACAGTGTCCAATTTTTAGAACTAACTCTGTCACTTCTCTGTGACTGGGCAATAGGCTTTGGTTGGGACTGAGAGGCATCAGGGGGGTCAACCTTGAAAAAATCACTCTCATAAGGAGCAGGCCCCCTCATAATTAGGGTTCTCCACATACTGTCCTTAATTTCAGACCCATCCTAATTGCATTTACTGCTAAAAAACATTTTTTCCAGAACCTGAGCGACAGAAAATCTCTTTCTAGTTGACATCTTCAAAACCAAAGCAGAGTGAAATTAATTACAACGCTCTGTTCCCCCTAACACCTCCCAGTGGTTGACATATTGTGTGGGGCATCACCCAGATTCCCACAAGAAACCACATTACAATAACATTGCAGGTAGGCCCACTCTGGGGCTTGAACCCACAACCTTCCAGCTGGGAGTCCAACACCCAGACCACTAGAATATTCTTCCCCCATTATCCAGAAATAGTATATGTATTTTGTGAAAGAGTTAGATACATTTTTTTCCTTGAATTATCCAGCACATCTGCATTAGAAACTTTGAATGGCTGGTTCCCTGGCACTTGCTAAGATTCTGTATTACATTGTGTGCAGGTGTGTGGTTATTGGGGACCGAGGACAAATAGTTTTGAGTCAACTATACCCTCAATACCAGACAGAAACATAATGCACATCAATATACGTATTGCATTTAAACATGTTTTATAGCTGGGGACTCAGAGCCCGATTAGTAGTAGTATATAATTCTTTCTAGCAGGTATTAATATCAAAACAAAATATTGTAGATGAGTAGTAGCCATAAAGTTAGGAAAAGTCATGAAATATCAAGCTGATTAAAAAAATGTTATGTGCCCTTAAAAACGCTCTGGGGTTGCAGAGACTCCAAACAGAATATGAGGGTTATGCATCCTGGTCTGGTAGCATTTGTTGCTGGTTTCCATATAAGTTTTAGGGGCAGGGTAAACATTGGTTGGCTGCAACCTGGTTGTACATGTCTAAAGCATGTCTAAACTCGAGTCATAAATTTCAGGCTGAATTATAAAGTAGAAAACCAACTGAAAAAAAGTGTGCAGCTGGTGCGGGATTGTTGAAGTAGGACTGATACCTTCTTATAGTGGGTTCCTATTAGGATTTGAACATCAAAATGAAATCAATGTCATATCTGTAATTATCTCGTCTGTTCTTTAGAAAGTAGCCTATTTGAATAACTATCAGTTGAAATAGGCATGCAACCAGTTTCAATGACTGACAGCTGTTTGAGATCAGTTGGCAAAGGTACACACATCTCGCACCTGATGGCAATAGGCAGCCAGTCGTCTCAAACACCTGCTTGGCCATGGTATACAGTACTTCAGACAAAACATGGCAGTTGTGTGTACCGTCTGGCAAGGAGCATACAGTGCTGACAGCAAGCAGGGTAACCAGACGAGGGAACTTGTAATCATGTGGCTCACCAATTCAACTTCTTGATTTGAGGGTACACACAAAAGTAAAGCCAAACGCAACACCCACAGTTTCACCTAAAAGGGTCCCCATTTCAGTTGGGTGGCCAGAGATCTGAAAGTAACTAGACAGTACAATTTGGGGCCCAGGAGTTACAATTATTCCCTCTTTTAAGCAAATGATATATTTTAAAACATTGGAGTAAAGATTTTAAAAGGAGCACTGCAACTTCTAAACACATTTAAGTTTACATAACAGGAGCTTTAAAGCCCATGAAACTGGCATTTTAGCCAATACTTCTCCGGACATGCAGACCCACTTGATAGACCTTTCCCATGTCAGTTTTGGAGAGCAGTCAGACTTGGACTCTTAGTATTTGATAGATTCATGCAAATTTATGAAGCTTTAAATGTACGAGTTAAACCTAGTACAGAAATAAGCAGTTGGCATTAGTTTGGCCTGGCCACTGTCCATTTTGGCAAGGTTGGCCAGGACAACATTAATCTGCAGTTTACAATATTGATTTTCTCAGCACTTGTGTTGGTTCTCCTGAAATTGGTCTTAAATGCTAGTTGTATCTAGTTTCCCCAGCATAGAGTTTGCTTTAAGACTCTATTGGACTGATGACAAATATTTTAAACAAGTAGTTCAAGTGAACTTGTTTACAAAACCCATTTTGCCCAATACATTCAAATACCTTAGGAAAGTTCAAACAGCATTTAGGTTACAAAGAGAGTTTATTTTTGAAATTTAAATCAGTCTAATAGGCCCAAATGAAAGTGGCTCTTGCTGATGTTGGGTGGAGTTCACACTTCTTTGTTCTGAAACAGAAGACACTTTAGTCATATGCACAACTTAAATCTACTTTTCCAATCACTAGATTTCTACAATCTTACCCCTTAGTCCTTTCATCCTTTGGGGCTGGTCTTTTCCTTTGGCGTTTGCACACTGGCTAGTGCAGATACCAGGGGTGGCTGCTGCCCCACAAATCAATGCATCACAGTGGATGAAGATCTGTAGACAGTGGTGGTTTAGTCAGTGTAGTTGCTTGCTACTTTTTAGACCAGAGTTAAACACAGACTGTTCCAGTGCAACCAGATTTAGATATACCTGGTCTTTCAGAACATCTTTATCCTTCATGAAGGTGAACATCTTAACAGAGAAGCGCTTGATGTGGGAGGGAATGGTTACTCGGTCATCACTTGCAACAGGGTGGAAGACTGTTCTGTAGCCATCGTCATGGTTTTCACAGCTGGCAGGAGAAGGTGGTGTTACAAATGTAATGCTGAAGGAAATCTGGTTTTCCTAAGTCAGTCAAGGAATGACCCTTGGGCCACTTTTGCAATCTATTTTGAAAAGTTCTATTCTTGCAAGTTAGACAATAGCAGTAAAGTTGGGGTGACATGTTCATGGCAGGGTCTCTACATTACCCATCTATAATGATGTCCCAGCTAGGCAGAGAGGTCTTTTCTTCTTGAAGAGTAGCCCAACAATTCTCCAAAATCAGCTTCAGCTGGGGGTCAGTAGACTGCATCAGTGCCACCTCAAAATACACTGGCTCCCTCAGGTATTTCACAATTGGAAAGTCAGTGGCCTGGTAAAACTGCTGATAGGACTCATCTAGAAGACAAGGTAGGGACATACAATAGAGTCTATTCATGCCAAAACAGTCACTTTCTCTGGGGTTGTAGTAATGAGACATGTTGAGAGCTAGTGTGATGCAAGGCAAGTGTAGGCCTCACCCTGAGAAAGTCTCATTTGTACATTCAGCTGTCCAGACCCAATCTCTGCTGTAGGTTCTTTAGTCCTTGGTCTTTCCTGGAATGCCAAAGTTGCCGTATCCTCCACACGATAGTAGCAATAAATGGTCTGCCTGTTTAAGGAGCAAGACAATTTTAATTTAAGAGGCCCAGAAAAAAGTAAAAGTAAAAACTGAAATAAAGGAATGATACCTGTACTCTGGCGCAGCAGGGTGTGTGTAGGTTTTGTCAGAATAGTAAGAGTAGATATCATTCTGGTATACCATGTAGGGTCCAGAAAACTAGACAGAGGAAGAGCATTTAGCATTGTGCACGTAGTAGGAATATTCTAATGGTTAGATACTTACAACTCTCGTCGTCCCACAGGAATTTACATCGAAAGAGAACTGTGCAAAGCGATCATTGCTAAAGAATGGTTTGCAGGACTTGTCTCTTAGGGTCAGCCAGCTAGGCATTAGATTGGGGACAGATTCCATTTTCACAGCTAGAGCTGACACCATTCCATTTGCGTAACAGCCTAAGAAGATACATTTGTCAATAGGACAGACAAATTTGTATTGGAATATATAGAAATGTTTACTGAAAACTCCATAGACCAAGATTCAGTCATGCTAAGAGAATGTAGTTTTACAATAACTAGTTCAGCTCTTGACAAATGGGTGAGTGCTATAAATGTAAGACTAGGAGAAAAAGTAATGTTTTGTTTCTTACTGGTGGTCATTAGAGGAAAGTTGCAAGCCAAGGAGTAGTCACAGAGTTTCCAGTTGTTATTTGGCTCCCACAGAAGCAGTTCAAGTCTTGCTTTGACAAAGGATGTGTCAACACGCTGCAAAGAGTTAAAGTATGATGGAAGAAAGTTCAAATAATGTACACATGCCCCATTTTGCTACCAACATTGTTACTTTGTACACTGCATTGTACAGACTCAAGACTTAGTTTAGCTTTGAAGTGCACAAAACATCCTACCTCAAACATGGTGTCAGGAGCCGTATATGGCACAACAAGGCTGGCGTGGGTATCATTTTCAGTCAACTTGTAGGCTTCTGCCATCTGGGAAGTCAGTTCTCTAATTCCAATCATGGTCTGAATGTTGCGGCCCTGACTTCCAAATTCCACACTAATGTAGAAAGCGGTCTGGTCACAGGTGCCAGTGATTCTGGGCAAAACTAGTAAAAGAATCAGCAATACCGCCACGTTAAGACATACAATTAAGAGTTTTCAGCAATATGCTGAAAAATCTAAATACTTTAAAGCCTAAACCTAAGAACTTACCAACATCCTGCAGGGATGCCTGGTGCTCCAATGAATGAGAGAATGGAATGGCTTCAGGCAGAATGAGAAAGCCATAGAGCAATGTGAGGGAGTAGGTGGTAACCAGAAGTTCAGGATTCTGTAGGTGAGGAGCACAGTCATGCGCCACAGGAGACGTTACAATGCATGCACTTCTTTCTGAGCAGAACAAAAAGTCATACAGAGTCTGCAGAACGTACGTGTTTGAGGACAACCTCATCGGAGAAGGGAACTCTTAGTGAAAAAGTCTTGGAGCCGTTGAGGAGTTTGTTCTCCTGGACAACCAGACCTCTGGCGTTGCACTCAGCCACTGTCAAGACTCCAGTTGAAAAGGTGATATTTATCAGCTCCACATCATGAAGAAATGTTCCCAACTTAATATTGAACACCTTGTTCTCTGGAACTGTTTCTAAAGAACAGAGAAAGATGGTGGCAGGTTTGTCTCAATGCTCAATTAAAGTTCAAATAAAGCTTAGAATAACCGCTTACCGTCAGAGACATCTGGTTGCCAGGGCATCAGGGGTGTGGTGATTGGGAAGAGAACTTTGTATCTTGTAGTCTGGGTGTCCTCTGCCTGCCACAGCAACTCAAGCATGGGTTCAATACTGTAGGTGATGTGGTATTTGTAACTTGCGGCATGGCTCTGCAAGGAATTAAAGCAGTTATACCACACATACAGGCAGCTACTGCATGTATGCAATTTAACGTGTAGGGTCCAACCTTGAAGTAGCCATCAGGTGATCCAATGTTGACATTAATGATTATGTGAAATTCATTAGCAGTCAGGGAGTAGTGTCTGGCAGCCATCTGAGCCTTATCCAGCTTCTCACCATTGATGCCCATGTGCATTTCCAGGATTTTAATGGCACCACTAATAAGGTGAGTTATGTGGCGGGGTACATGCCAGGAGATTGTATTCCCATTAAACATTACGCCACCTATTGAGGAAAATTAATGGGGCACCATTAGTTTGATATACACCCACCTTTATAAAAGACACTACCTCAGCCAATAAATGAAAGTGTACCAGTGGGACAACCAGCTTCGGAGTTCACAATGTTCAGGCCCTGTGGTGTTGAGTAGTAGGTGGTCACTTTGAAGATCTCCATGGGGACTCCAGAAACCTAATTATAGAAGTTCACTTTAGTAAAACTATGCTCATTCAGCACAGGTTTAAGATGAACTGGGTGCAGCACTTAAGACAGCTTCTCTTTAATTGCCATCATCTTCCAGGTCTGGAAGATTAAGGGCCAATAAGAATTTTAACATGGCACCTTGATGTTTGAGAAACAATAAAAGCACAGATTATATATATATATAAAAAAAAAAAACTAGTCCTTTAACTAGAGGAACCAATTTCTCCACAACAGCATGTGGAGTTCTGAGGTAAGGCAGCTAGACTGGCTATTGAGTACTTACATCTTTGGAGTAGGTCCCTGCCATGTCGTATGGGCTTCGCAGGACCAGGCGGTTCTGAGTAGTCATGACACCATAGCCAGCTTGCTGGGCCTCACTCAGAGTCATTGCCATTGGTTCAGGAGTGTAAAACGTCATCTTCCAGATACCTTGTGGCGCATTGGCCTTTGATTGAGAAATTAAATTAATCTTTGAGGCAAGCTAACTTGGATTCTGAAGCTATACTTGGTCTTCGCCGTTATATTATATATAAAAAATAAAAAAACTGGTACATACACTTGGAACAAAGTTGAACTTTGAGTCCCCTTCTACCTTCACATCTTTGCTGGTGGTTTTAGCAGCCGCATCATGCATGTTTATGTAGTTTGACACCTAAAGAGACAGATATTAAAGTAGCCTACACACAAAACACATTGGATATAGCTTGTATTAGATGGCTTACCTCAATGTAGTTTCTTTCACAGACAACCTCCTGGGAGGCCCATGCAGTGTAATGGCATGTTTTCTGCACCTTATAAGTAACCGGCTCTGGACTTTGGCTGTACATCTGAAGTCTTAAACCAACATTAAATGTTGCATCTTTCTATAGATAGCAAAACAAAAACTCATGTCAGGAAGTATATTTAGCAGCTGCACTTGATTTTAGCATGCTTTAGAATACAGTTAGACAAGTTAAGAAACTCAGTTTTGCATACTTTGTTGTCCACATAGCATGCCATCAAGGAGGTGTAGATTCTGGTGTTGCCCCAGGGATCAGATTCCATGCTGTGTCCACACTGAGCTGCGAGGCTGGGCGTCAACAGAACATGGTGCGTGCCATCTGAGGAGAATTATTAGACTTATTACACAAAGAAAAAACAAGGACCCCCCTACCCCCTCCAATAACAGTCAATTAGACTCACTGATAGCTTCCACTTCAAGTTGGTTCCCCAATGCTAGAGCCTCATTTAAAGTCAGCCTCATTAGACTGCCAATGCAGTCAGACCTCAAACCACTGCCTGTTTAAGCAAAGAGTTTAGTCAAGTAAAGTTAGGATTTTAAGTTTTGTATAAAATCAATCTCTTACTTGGCTGTGGATGTTTAACTCTTGGTGTGCCATACAACATCACTGCTGCAGCCAGATTCCATATAATGCTGGGAAAGAGATTTATTGCGAGATTAGGCTTTTAACAAAAGTGTAGACAACTGAAATCACTTAAAGCCTAATCTTTGTATCAAACTAACCATGAGTCTACATCTAACTATACATCAACCTCTATACATCATATTGTTCTTGGATATAGAGCAGGCTCTTCAGTCCACTTCCAAATTAACACAATTTACTCAGCTGTATTTCTCAACACAAGATTTTGACTTTACACTTAATAGGCCATGGACAGTGGCGGGATTAGCTTTATGATAACATGAACAAACTGTTAAAGTAAGTCATGTTGAGGAAATAGTAAAGACCTTGGGATTTCACTTTTAGTATCCAGACAGTTACTTTAAATGCAACATGCAGACAAGTAACATTGAGTTTCAAACCCTACATGTGTTAAACAAGGATAACCAAATATTAAGCAGTCTTATTTTAACCTAGCAAAATTATGACTTACGCAATCCAAAGGCCCTTCATTTTGCCAACTCCAAAGCAGGCTACCAGATCCACAGGAACTTCAACACGATCAGAACTTGGCACTGACTTCCCCTACCAAGCTACTCAACAAACAGCTCAGTATCTCAGTGTGCATGTTGTTCATGCTCAGCAGCTGCTATATATACTAATAATTCAAAATGAACAGGTGACATTAATCAGTAATTTGCAGGCCTCATTCTCTCTGTGGGTGACGTTGTTATGTAGCTCACTGTGCTGTTTGCTAGCTAGCTGAACACCAAACAGATGTTTGGCCCAATCATGGAATAAAAAGGCTTTCATTAATGGTATATTTCAAACAAATTATTAAATAGTTGAGTTGATTTTACAACATAATATTGTAGATATACTAGAAAAGACAATAGGCCTAATGTTCATTAACTAAATAAACATATATTTACATAATTGTCCATCATCACAGCTATCTTCAGTATCTTAATAGGCTTATGTTAATTGATAACTCCTTTGCTTTCGTAACTCTTTAAGTAAAGGACCATGTGGCATTATCAAAAGACAATTAGGTTTTATTAAGGTACAAAACACATTTATCCATTACAGTCCAACATTACTGCTATGATTATGTTCTATATAACTTAGGTGTCCTCCCGTTGTCTTTGTGCCCAACCTTTATCACAGTCCATTGCCATTTATTGGCCTTCTGACTGAATTAAACCTTACTCATATTCAAACCATACGCTCTGTAGGCCTACTGTGTATAGCCTATTGTGAGGCGTATTTTGCATAATTTCATTTACAAGCTGAAAGGCTAGTTCTGATCCTGGATCCAGTGGCAACTACCACCTTTGTTCAAGTAGTAAATTTTTATCTTGTTATTCTCACTTTTGGCATTATCTATGTAGCTTTTGATGTAGCTTTTTTATTAGTCATCAAATAAAAGTAGGAAAATATTCTTAACATGTTTAATAAAATGAGTTAAAAAATTTAACAATACAAATTTCAATTGGTTATCAATTATGGCTTTTTGGCATTGTTGCTGTAAATCATAAAGATTGTAGTACCGCTATCCAAATTTGTATGCACAGTATAGTTGTTGATTATCATATTTAATTATATAAAATGTTCACTGGGATATAATTTATACAGTCAATGGGTTTGTCCAGTAATTTATACAGTCAATGGATATAGCCTAGCGGTCAAAATCCTCTATTGACTTTGAGCTGCTCGTCCAGAAGTGTCTGTTGTAGGCTCACTTTGGCATCTTCAAAATCTGGATTGATCTTTAGTGCCTGCTGGAAATCGCTCTTGGCGTCTTCAAAAAAACCTGCATGGTTAAATACAAAAATTGTACAGAATAAATGTATTCTTTGATTTGTAATACAGTCTTTCTAAATGCTTGACAAAAGTAATGTGTGGATGGATACATAGCGACTTGGAATAGAACACAAGAAAGAAACAGAAACATATCAGATCAGACAAAAATGCCCAATACCTAATCTATAGTGAATGAGTCCTCTGTTGTAGAATGGTACCTCAAACTGACAGTTTGTCTCTATAGCAGACGTGTAATCTTCTATTGCTTGACGAAAATCCACCCTGAGATACTTTATTTGCCCGCGGTTGTTGAGCGCAATGGACAAGTCGCTTGCTTGACATACCCTGTTAATAGTAAAAATGTAGAAAAACAACAACAAAAACCTTGTTAAAAAAACAACCAATTGAATTAAGTGGCAATATAAAAAAGCAAAAGGAATGGTGCTGCAGAACTGACAACTAGCTGTGCCGAGCTACCGGTACTGTAGTTTGACTGGTAGAGTTGACACAGCCACTAACACTACCTTTTCTGAAAGCAAGAAGAGATAAACTTAGTATACAGTTCCTCTGCCTTCGTGAAGTTTTGTGCTTTAAACTCAGAGTGAGCATCTTGAAGCACTTGTAGCCCTTCCTCCGCCATGGACTGCTTCAGCGACTGCGGAAATGACGACACACGAGCCAGCATCCAATCAGAGTTTAATGAGTGCTTTCCTGTGTGCTTCAACAACCTTAACAGCAGGTGGCAGAAGATGCACATGTCCAAAACGTAACAAATTAACAAATAAACACGAGGCACACAAGAGACATACATACGAATTTCGTCAGGTAAATAGCAAGTTACATTTATTTGAAAGGTACACCTGCAATTAAAATCTCAAGATAAATGTGGAGATACACTTTAGAACTTACAAAAGTAAGAACCAACCCTATAAACACTGGTGAGAAATTCTTTGGTGATCTTCAAGGCGAGGAAGTAGGCTAATCTGACCAAGGGAAAAATTACACCTTCAGTATCTCCAGGGGGAGGGATAGTCTAGTGGTCAAGACTCCAATCTCGAAAGTCGTGAGTTGAAGCCCCAGAGTTGGCCTTCCTGTAAGCATCCTTGAGCAAGACAGCTAACCCCTATCTGCTCCTTGTAATCTAATAGCAGCATCTAATTGTAAGGTTTGGCTAAAAGCATCTACTAATTGTAATTATTTAGTAGCCACATGTAAATCAAAAGTGGTGGCCATTGTTTGTTTATGCTAAGGTTGCAACCTTAAAAAATACACATTTCTGCCCAGGCTACTTCATCACTATTAACATTAAAGTTTTACTCACCTTGAAGCTCACAACACCTACACATTAATGCTTACAAAGTAGATAAAATTTGATTTTCTTGACATGATGCAAAGTTTCTGTTCAGCTGGCGTCTCTACCACAGACTCAAATATTGCTGTGTGCTGAGAGAATTAACATGGAGGGCCAAAACCCAAATCCTGGCACTATCTTAACATCCACTAAAAACATTCATCTCAGTGTTAGCCACCAGAAACGCCACAACATTACACACGTTTTACAAGTGAGCTCTACCTAAAAGGATAATATTAAACTATTAAACTCCAATCTCCAAGAGTCCAAGATAATGTAATGCTTTTATTTGCTGCAAAAATTCTGTGATTTCACTGAAAGTCTCAATTGTATTTTTTTTACTGTACTAAAATCAACAAAACAGTTATGTCTATTATGCTCTATCTATTCATTTTAAATCTAAATAAGTGTGTTAGTTTCAGTAAATATACACATTGGTGAGCCCGTCTTTTCAGCTGCCTGTGTGGTATCCATAACAAACCATAAACTGCTGGCTGGTGAAAGAAACAGGGAGGATCCAAACCAGACAAGAGGTAAACCTTAAGAGTGTTGACACTCTAACTTACACAGACATAGCAGACAGGGTAGTTCTGTTATCAGGACTGCTGCAGAAAAATAGACAACTCATTCCCCAGTGAGCAAAATGTCTACCAGTGTTTTACACTGAAGGTGTGAATATATAGAGTAACAGTTTAAGTGTTCACTATCCCTTGAACACATTATAACCCATTAAGTCAGGATAATTAAAAGGTCAAGAGAAAACCATTCATTATTCGTCATTAGATAATGATTTGCCTGATCTCTTGCTTTCCAAAATAAAATATATAGATATCATGTTTATGTGAAAACTTAAAAGAAAGTGATCTTTTTATGACCTCAGATTTAAATTTCTGAAATGTACTGTATTTACTGTTCTTATAAAGCAAGAGTACATTCTAACACATTGTCAAGACAAATATCAACGATCTTTCAAAATATTTACCTTTCTATATTGACACAGGAGAGGATACATGTACAGTAGAGACTGGAATTCTCAGTTATATTTGCACAGTATACTATACAGTATATGGAGAATCCACTAAATATCCACAGATGTTCTTGGATGATTTGACTTGGAAAGTAGGTGTGAATTTTCCAAATATATCGTCACTTGATATAGGCCTATGTGGGCATGTATCTACAGGCATTGCAAAGGTAATGCATCCTTTTATCCTCTTCTATGAAATATTGCATACTAGTGGCAGGCTGTCCATAGCATTGTGTTGATTCATTTAGGTCGAGTCAGTAGCCTACCTCTAAATGTATTGAACTAGTTTTTCAGGTTTAAAAACTGTATCGCCTTTCAAGCTGCCTGGACCCCCCACTTCCAAGTCCCTCTACAAGCAGCTGTAATATTAGGTACCACCGGGACATCAGGTTGAGTTTAGTAGGAGGAGACATCCTCCTGTTAAGTTGGGGCAGGGTAAAATTAAAGTATAGTTTACTACACAATTAATACCTGTGTTGGATTACTCTTAAATTAGTGATACAAAGCGACTTTGCTTTCATTGATTAGCTATGATGATCCAGGGATCCAGCTATGGGTTTAGTTTTGTTTTACCTGTTGAATTAACATTGAAACAAACTTTTTTAATTTCCCCATGCTACCTGAGGATTATGTAAACATAAACGAAAAAAGCAAACGAACAGTATTTGATGATACCAGTTTATTGTTGTATATCCTGAGCTTCAGATGATCTATGAGGGTTCCACAGAAGGTACAGAGAAAAATCTGTATATGGATTCTTTCTTGCATCATTTAAATCAATATTTTTTAATAGCCTATACAATCCTATCATTCAAACAAAAGATTGAGTTTTCTTCATTTTAATACACCTGAGGTTATGAACAATAGTTCTGACTGAGAGCTTTTAGGATAATCATCTAATTGAAATACAATTATAAATGTAATGAAAATACAGTATAAATTGAAAATAACTAAACAGTATATAGACTACATACAATCTGCAAAACATGTAATCCAGATACTAACACTTTATTGCTTGCACATATGTGCACATAAATTGCTCACAACAAATTGTGTCTATATATTTTGAATACTCACGTAGCAAAATCTTTATTTTTTACAATGCAATACATTTTATTTGGTTTTAATACAGTTGAAAACTATTAGTTTAAGATATTTAGCTTTAAAGATATACATAGATATTTCTGACAGCCATCTCAACATCAGACCCTGGATGGTGGTATACTTAAATAATATGGTAATCTAACTTTTACTGGGAGCTCAACAGTCTGTGAAATGAAAGAATATGCTTCTTTTTTGTTGCTTTTTTTGGTATCATAGCTCCACCTGGTCTGTAGATCTGGTTGCCATAGAAGGGAGACGAACTACATGCCTCATTTTCAGCCGTCTGTAGCTGTGACACTGCCAGGAAGCTTACAAGCCAGCTATAGCTCTGGAGACAAGAAATAAACAGAGGTGTAACTGTGTGTGGAGGCAAAGGTTTTACTGCTGATCATCCATGCGAGGCACAAACTTACCAGTGTGTCAACCTTCACACATTGCCCACCACGCTCTCCAGCTTTTTCACTCTCCCCGTAACGTCTGCTAGTGAGGCTAGTTAAGGTTATTCAATGGTAAAGACATGTCAACTGTCTTTGCAGACTATTTTATATCATCTGTGTTACTGTAAATTCGGGCCTGTAAATGTTCTAGATTTGTAATCTCATACAATTAGGTACATGGGTACATTACTGGACATGAACGTGACAGTTTTCAGGAACAGGTGTGCGAGCTCATGTTACAGTTGTGAGCTATCCAACAGTGCTTGTAAATCTATGTTACGTCATTACAATCCATGTTCATAAGGATTTGTTTCGTGAGCTGTAAATCAACAGATTGTGAACCAACATAAAAGATATGTTTTGCTGTGAGCTGTTGGATGGCTGCAAGGCTCTGCTTCTGGAAAGCTAGCCTGGCCTCACATTTGCAGGGGTCTTCAATCACTTCTGCCTTCACCTCTTCACCAGAGAGAGAACGAATTTCACATCATTGTAGGAGATCCGGTACAAAGTCAGAAGCACACAGAAACCAACCACCAAACAATGTTCAACTAGGCTACTTTTCAACAATAAATCATAGTGGCTAAATTAGAGCTCCGCAGTGTAAAGTAGTCTACAATATTGAGGTATCTTCTCCATAGAATGAATAGTCATGGGCATTCTTCACATGAGCTTGACTGAGCAAACACGCCATCAAAGTCTTAATGTCTCATTTGTGTTCTCTGCTAGGTGAAAACATAGACTGTATGGGTGGAACGCATAGCGAGCATGTGCCATTTTCCCTGGCAATGACATTGACACATTGCTATGACAACGTCGCAGTAATGTTGAAGCAACTAGACAGATGTTATAGAACTGTATAGAAAAGATGTTATAGAGGATAATTGTCCAACAGATGGAAACCCCAACAGTAAGATAAAAAGTCTGGGTTTGTGCACCACTTGGTTGTGATGTTGTGAAAGCATTGTAATTAATTAAAAAAAACAGGGATTTATTTGCATTTACAGCTTAATATACAAATATTTAATGTCTGGCCTTATGTCAGTGTCATTTTTATTGCATACTGGACATTAGGGCCTTTAGCAAAGTCACAATAAGTGTTCTTACGTTTTAGGGAACATGTTTTCTTGTCCGTGTTCAAGATATAACCATTCCGGCACTTGCAGTAATAGGAGGCATTGCTGTTGACACATATGTGCTCGCAGTCGTGTCCCATGGTGCAGGGGTCCAAACCTGGAATGAGCCAGGATTAAGGCTTCAAATTCACAGGCTAATATTGCGAGATGTCTTTTCTGAAATAAGATAGTAGTGCTGAAATCAGATCTTTGTCTGTCTTTCCAACGGTGGCAATGATTTTTGGATAAATACTGACTGAAGTAAGCTATACTATTTTTATCGATACATATCTGTATATTCATTTTTGATGGAACTGTATTGCAGCTATGAGGGACATTTTGTCATCCTGGGTTCAAAGGCTAATATTAGCTTTTAAACTGTATACTTGTTCTAAAAACTCATTGGTTTGATGTAACACTTGTCGGGTGGAAAATCTGGTCCACGCATACACCTTCACCACATCTCAGCCAAGGCCATTTGCATACTGATTTGGTTCGCCGCGTGTTGGACAACACAGGTAAAGTTCACAGAACCCTGAAGTACGACAGTAACAGTGTTAAATAAACAAAATATGACATAACACGAAGCTGAAAAGGAGACATTTGGAAGTAAAATTGAAACCCCCCCTATTAAAAAGCACAGTAGAACCTCATTTGTTTAAACTTATAAAATTATAACAAACGATAAATGTACATAGGCCTACAAGTTAATTACTTCTGTAAACCAAACAAAAAGTTGAATTCTTTAATTTAATAACAGGATTTTTAACTTAATTGCTATAAAATGGGAAAGTGGGGGGCAATTCCTTAGTGGCTTGGATTATTGAGGTTCCACTGTATGACAAATCATTGGAATTATTTTCAAATAAAAAATTCTGAGGAGATTGATTCAAACCATCCTCTTTGTGATGATGCTTTGATTGAGCAACCAACAACTGCTGACTTAAAGCTATCTTACAATTTCCACGTTGTCGCTACCGTTTTGTACTGTAATAACAAGATGAAAGATTAGGACAAAAAGGCCCCAATACTTTACACTGGGTTATAGCAACTACAAGCTGGCTCTAGTACCAACATCTGCAGTCCATGTGGGGGTCATTGTGTCATCTGTCTATTTGTCCTGTACTTACTTCAGAGTTTACATTTATCCAGGTAATTATTGTGCATACTTTTAATAATTTGTGAAATGATCAGTGATGCAGCGTATTGCCCCCTGCGGACTGTAGGTGTCCCTCATTTAGGCACTAAGAGCAAGGTTAATGGAACGGCCCCTCGAAGTCCTACCGCACAGGGTCTCTCGGAACTTGGAGGTCAGCTTCTCAATAACGCCGTACGTCTCCACGTAGAAGACGTGGTCGTCCAGAGGGATGCTAGCCATCTGCTGCAGGGAGCGCATGTCGGCGCGGTCCACCCCGACAGCATAGATCGTGATGCCCGAAGCTCGGGCCGCCGCAGACACGGCCTCCACCTGGTCCTGAGGGCGGCCATCAGTTACAATAATGGCCACCTTGGAGATTTTCCTGGAGCTTGGCCGAGCCCCAGACTCCTCTGTGAAGGCTTCGTTCATTGCCGTGTTGATGGCAAGGCCGGTCATAGTGCCAGCTGCCAGGGGTTCGATGCGGGAGATGGCTCGCTTCATGTCGGGCTTATTGAGGTGATGTTTGAGCAGGAATTCAATCTTGACCGTACTGGCGTAGTTGACCACAGCCACTCTGGTGGCGTCCGGTCCCACGTCAAGCGTGTCGACCATGTCAACCAGGAATATCTTCACTTTTTCGAACTCGCCGGGACGCACGCTACGAGAGCTGTCTATGATGAAGACTAGATCCAGGGGACGACTTCTGCACTGAGAGTCTGTTTCTGGTGATCAACCAAAGGCATTGCAGCACATAAGTTCACTTTATACTAGAAACCAAGCTCATTATAGAAACATTTGTGTTTTTAATGGGATATATTTGACAGGAATAAGTAGGCTATTCAGTTGAAAGTCAAGGGTAGAATTTAATAGGACGTAGCCTACTGTATATTGTGTGATGCACGATGTTAGTTCCTTGAATAATTAACCTAAAATAAATTATATTTGTTCAGGGACTATATGTTGTGCATCACCACAACGGTAAAAAGACAGACAAGAAAACCAAGAGATTAGCTTGTAGAATGATATAGTATGTATTTTGATGCATACTGTATCTTTTTAAGTAGTTTTTTGCCATTTTAGAGTTGTAATAGGCTATGTTTTCATTTTTCTTAAGAGGATACTTGATATCAATTAAATGAAAAACAAAAGCTAAGTGATAGTAAGTGATTGTATTAACATCTTCTGTTCTGTGTCACCCCTAGTCTCAGCTTTTTAAAGGTATAGGCCCTTATCATTGTCACGACCAGGATGCACAGTGCAGCTCCTGCCTCTCCTCATTGTTGCAAATCTGTGTGGTGTGCAGCTGTTTTGCACACCTGCAAGTCATTTTGAACTGTCTATTTAAGTTCTCTCGTCGTCGGTCATTATTCGTAATCGTGTTTTGCTTACGGCCATGCTGCCAGTGTGTTTTTGAATATTACATTGTATTCTACACAAAAAACTACGAGAGAGTAACCGCTCCACACCCGTTCTTTCGGCTGCGTCAACACATGTATTACAATCATAAAATTCTATTCAATTCAGTTGTGTGGTCAGATGAAAATTGTCTAACATGTCATTTAAATTCTTCTCTGAAAAAAAGAATTGTGTAAAACAAGTCAGATTCAGTCCCAGGTATGACATCATATCATGGATTGTAATCGATTCTGATATCCTCCCACTCATATAGCCAAGTTAGGGCATGTTAAAAAAAAGTCTATCTACAAGGACAGTTCGGAAATGGAAAGATATAAGGCCTTTAAAAGGAAAAAAAAAACAAAAAAAAAAAAGAATAGCAGACTGTCCACTAGGCTTTGTAAAAAATACCGTTTTAGCTTATTTTAGCTTCTAACTGAAACTCAAGAAATGCAACTGTGCTTTTTGTTTCACGGTACACCCTGTTGGTAACCAAACTACAAATATGTATTAATGATAGGTTTGACATTTTTATAAAATACCCATAGTAAATCAAAGACTGAATTATACACTTAATGACAAATACACCTCTACATAACATTAAAACAAAACAGCTGACCTCTAAAGCAATTGTTGGCGGTTACAAAGTAAACCTGACCAGGAATATTCTACCTGTTTCCACAGGACTGGCGGTGGAGGTGATGCCGCTTTGGGTACTGAACGGTAACGCCACAGGGACTGTAGTCAAAATCATTGGCATAGCTGTTGTCAGTGGTGGCACTGTGGTCTCTGGTATGGTGGTGGTCACTGGAGGCAATGCGGTCACTGGTACAGTTGGTGGTATTGTGGGCTTGGCTACTACTGTTGTAGCCGGTAGAGTAGCAGCAATGGTGGGAAGGCTTAGCACAGGAGTTGTTGGAACGGTGGGGTCTGGTCGAACTACTGATATGGAGGGGCACGGACCTTTCATTTTGTAATGGTGCACCGCAGGGAATGGACCTTTGACCCACTGATGGTGGGCCACTGGCGGAAATAGGCCTTTATATAGAGTGTGTCTCTGTGGCCCTTTAAATGGGTGGTGATAAGGTGGCATGGGGATTGAGTGTCTGTGGTAAGTCACAGGTGAAGATACAGGGATGGGTCGATACACCACAGGTGGTGGGATCCTTGGTGGCTGGTGGTAGTGATAGCCGCTATATCTGTAAACATTGCCATGAACTATGGGCCACGAAAGGAGAAGCGATAGAGCACATTAGTAATTTGAAAGTAGGCACCGGGAGAGTGTGTAAATTATCTTAATGTATAGCCTAGTAAGTTATAGTACACTGCATAGGATAAGAATAGCCTCTGCTTTGTAAAAAGCAAGGCTAAATGATTAGTTAAAGCATGAGTATATTCAGCCACCGGGTTTCAAACAAGCTAGAGGATTTACAGTGCTTGTGAAACTCTTGTCAACTGTACCTTTCATCTATATTGTGATTAGGAAAGGTACTGTGAAGTACTAATGTTACATTTGCTGGTTAGCAAAAACATGAAAGATAAAATATTCTACCTACCACTGCGAATAGTTTAGTAAATGCAGAGATGATAGCTAGCAATGTATTTTCTTAATTTCTATTTAATTTTATGCATGAAAAAAATATAAGTAACATAAAATTAAATACGTTGTACAATTATTCTGTGCAATCATATGCACCTAGACAAGCCAAGTGTTACCATGTAGCAAGAACCAATTCAATAGGCCAACTTACTTGCTGGGTTCAGCGTCCTGTGCAGTGGTCGGGCATTATTTCTAGTTTGTGCGTAACTTTGCCCAGATATTAGGTGTGGATCCATCCCACTGAGCGGGTACGTGGCCAGCACACCGGATAGCAAGAGGGAAACGCAGAAAAACAGGCTCCAAAAATAAGACTTCATAATGGTGTGTCTGCTGATCTGCTCTGCGTCTACTTGTTTGTGTTCCGGCAGAAGCCGTGCAGCTGAATTTGAGGAGCGCCGACTCAGACGCGTAAAAACGTTTTGTCCAATCCAATGTAGGGAAACCACCCGAAATCATCCTCACTGTATTATGGTCTATGAATTGCGCATAACCAACATGCATGGATTTACATTTGCATGGCATTTGCGTGGCTTTAAGGCTGCCCAAACATTCATAGAAGTAGGCCTACGCCTATTCATGCAATAGACAGCTGTCAATAACGAAACGGCAAATGCTCACGTAGGCTACATTTCTTCTTTCTGCCTTGGTCTATTTCAATGGCTGTAGTTAAAGTTGAAATGGAGTACAAGATATGCCTTACAATTAAGCATTCATTTGCTCCCAACTATTGTGTTGAAACTCCACTTTCTGCCACACACACCAGGGTCTAACTTTTGTAGCGGACCACCCTGTCCCCAATAGCCTACAGTAAAGGTTCTAACCCTCTTTTTCAACAAAACAATAAAGTGGATCGCCAATCTCCCTCGGTTTCCTCTGTGCAGGTCATACTTCAGAGAACTGCAGGTCGTTCCCACCCCCAAACACTAGAGGGAACAAAACCCTCACAAATATACTGAGACGTTCATAGACGGAGTAAAAAAATTGTGTTGCAATACCACCACAAGCATAATCATGACCAATGTCAATGAGAATATTCTTTATCTGTTAAAAATAGATGCTTAAACAGACATTTAAAATTTTGCAAGTTCAAAATGTACCATAATTTTCGTATTCAATTTAGTTTTAGGATTAGTTCGCCACAATGCACTCTCAGACTTTTGCCTGTGTGTCACTGTAAATGTTGTCTGCTGTTTAATATTTCAGACGCAGGAGAGCCTTTCACGGTGAGCAAAATTTGCGCATATCGCAAATGGATTACTTTCTGTGGCAGGAAAAGGATCACTGTATTAAAACAATAATAAGTTATTAACAGTTCTGTATAGATGCTGAAAAATGACTTTCTAAAACGGGTTTTTGTTAGTTAGTTGAAGCCAGCCGCTGTCCAAGCCATGGCTGTTTGTGCCCAGGACAAGACAGAGAAAGTCCACAAGGCTCAGTTTTTGCAAGCAGATAACATTCTCTAGAATAAGGACAGCATCATGTAAGGTTACTTCACTTATGCATTTGCACAACATTACTCAAAGGTTTATCATTTACTCCTTAAAACAGTTAGTAATTACAATAATTAAAGTTATCATTCACACTTCAAGTTGGTTCAGAAAAAGAGTTGGTTCACAAGGTTCTGGACAGCTGACACCCAATGGAGAGCAAGACCACAATGAAGAACCTTTCAATTACACCTAGAAGGTCAATGAGATCATAACAAGCAGATATATAAAGGGACTGCATGATCTAATTTTTAGTCAAAACTTAAGTGAACAACTTAACCACTGCACGTTTTTGTGTACACTGCATGGTGTTTGTTTAGTGCAGCTAATGGCCCTATAGATGGCTTTAGTGAGAAAAAAAGCCTTTGTTTAGCAAGGTTGTCCTTTGCCCCAATTTTTGCAGATTTTCCCAATCTGAAATGGACACACAAACTGCGTTTCCCCGAGTTCCTTACCAGATTCGTTTGCTTTTTTATGTAGATAAATGTTGATTATGTTGATAGACTGTTCTCACTGCCACTCTGTTTCTGAGACTGGCAGTTTCTCTGGAAGAAAAACAACCCAGGTTTGTTGCAATACATTAAAGAAACTGATCACACGCCAATATGCTTTCAAACAGCAATAGGCACCGTCTTCTCAGTCGGATAATACTGTACTTGCCAGCAGAGAGGAGGCCCTCACGGGATTGTCACCGATACAGGGGAATACAATACAATTGATTTAATACAATTTAATATAGGAAAAGAGCCTATATTAAAATATATTAAATCAAACTTACTTTAGCATTTGGGCTGAAGAGCAATAGAGGTCCGGTGTCAGGGTAATTTGTCTGGGCAGCTCACCTGTATGCCCACCCAGGCGTTGCCAAATTAATTACATTTGAATAAAATTATTTAGGAATTTTTTTTTGGGATTTGTCATTCTATAATTAAGCCGTACAGTTTCTTTACCGTTATTGAAACAGTGGCACATAGATAGCTACCACTAAAATAAAACTTTTGGCACAATAATAGGCAAGCTCATAATGGATATAAACTTTTTATTGAAGCAAATGTGTTTTTCAGTAAGATCAAAATAAGCTATGTAAAGCAAAGGAACAAAGAAGTAGCATGCAACTACACATTTTGACAAGATGAGCTATTTGCTCAAACCCAGACAGCAGCAGAGAAACATTTGATTAAATCCCCTCCCTCCATTTCTCCCTCTAAATGACCGACCTTAGCTGGCAAACTATTTAATACCTTTGCTAACACAAGGCAGTTATTACTATAATGACTAGTACATGCAATGTGATGACCCAAAGCAATGCAGAATAAATAACAGAAGAGACAAAGGGCCCTAGTTTCCCAGTCAAGGCGCAAGTGGAGGTGCACGACGCAAGTTAAGGTAGCTAAGGTGTGGCCAGTACTTTTTTGAAAGTCCAGACCAGCAGAGGTGCTTCATCCGGGAGGAAACTGTCAAAAATGTCCTTGTTCGGGAGGTGCACATTCGCCAAGTGCGCATATGTGGCACCTCTAATAAAACACCATGATACATGTGCATATATATTTTTTTGTGATTAAAAAGCTTAAGAACAACGGTCATTATTATTATTATTATTCACAAAATAGGCCAACATAACATACACAAAAGTGGCGTGTGTGATTTTGGATAGTTACAGTATGTGCTTAATGCACCTTTAACCTAAAGCCCAAGATATAGTCTGGCCAGGCGGAGACGCTATTAAAATATTTGGTTTTATCTGACGTCAAATAGCACTGAGCCACCTGATTATGACTGACACGCCCTCTACTACGTCCCCACACCCATTTAGGCGCGATCAATGTCATGGCGCCGGGAAATTAGTAAACACGCCCAACAAAATTGGCATTACATTTGCGTTAACGATACCGCCGGCTTTGCGCAGTCCGGAAACTAGAGCCCATAAGGTGCTACTCCTCCATTCAAAAAAACAGAATTAAATCTACAGTCTAATAAATAGGAAATAAAACATGATTCAACAATAAGAGGATAGTTAGAATAAGTGGATTGTCCTACGTTTTTTTTCTTTCATATATTTGAACCAATAAAAAGGACAAGACAGTGCTGGATTGATGAGAGCATTTACACAAGTATCCCTTTCACTAAGGCATAAAAAAATACAAGGAGAGGTGTGTTATTCATTCATTCATTCAATTATTAATTCATTCAGAGTACTTAATGTGCCTTCCCTCTCTCCTCTGGCACACCAACAGGATATGAGGTGGGGTTACGATGTTCTGGGGCTCTTCACTATAGAAATGCATGGTGGGGGGAGGGCGGAAGTGGTCTTAGGAGAAGGTCTATTTAAGCTGGCATGTAGGGAGGAGGGGGTTCCTTCTCTGGCATCTTCATTGCCATCTCATAGGTGGGCAGGATGTACTAGAGGGGAAGAAAAAAAATATGCAAATGTGATTAAATTGAGAGAGGTTAACAAGGTCTCTGGCATGATGGTCGGTTGGCCAGAAATTTGTAAATTTTTTAAACATGTAGATTTACGGCAGTTTATTTTTGTTTACAAACCAAAGGAAACGGTGAATCTTGACAGGCGAAAACACACAAGACGTTTGCCTGGTGAGACACCACCTTGTGGCTATGTTTAAATATTGCACATCACAACAGAATAGACCCTTATCACAGAGGTGGCATAGTAGGGATGTTAACTACAGGTCCAGCTCATTTGGAACACATCCATAATAACATTATAAACTACACTTGCGTTGCCTTTAACGACACCTCTGTAAAAACTGCCTATTGTCCGATTTAACTCTACCAAAAAGGTATATAGTTTAAAATATGTCAAACCAAACAGGGATAAGCAGAGGAGCAGCTGGCATACCTGGGGAGGGGTCTCAAATGCAGGGTACACGGCTATTTCAGGCATGTTTCTGTTGTTGATGTACTTGTAGCAGTTCCACACACAGTTGATCAAGTAAGCCTGTAAAGACGTGCGAATATTATGGGTTACTGACTTTTAGAGCTAGGTTACATTTGGGTATCATATCACAATGTATACTTGCCCAGATTTGCAGAATACACTTTGTATTTCAACCATAGTTCTGTCTCGTTTATTGAAATCCTTTTGCACTAGACATAAATGATCAATGTTTACATCATTCTGGTCACTACCTTGAGCATGATGAGGAAGGCGAAGAACACCAGCACAAAAAGCAGCAGGCAGCTGGAGTCCATAGACAGGAGGTTATCCTTGTATGGGAAGTCTGGCTATGAGGGGAAGGAGAAAGCAACATCGGCTTCAAATAATGATTCCATTTCAAGTGTCAGCTATTTCTGTAGGACCACATGCCAGTGCGCTTTGGAATTAGCAATCTTCTTTGTACACCAACTGTTTCACAAGCACAATGTTGGTGTTATTAACAGATTAGCTGTAAATAAATACAAGACTACAACGTCACACACTTCTCTCATGAGCTTCAGACATTTCCTGGTTGTTCAGACAAGTAAAATACAAATCAGTGATCTTTTATAAATACTTTTTCTATCCGCACAAGCTGTTTCCCATGCACAATATTGGTGTAATTTGGAGACTCGCTGGAAAGAATATGCTTAGTTAACACTTTATTCTTGAGCTTAACAGGAGATCCCTTGCTGTATGTAGTGTGGGGCTTCGCTATGTTCTGCTTAATGCTATGAATTGACTTGCTGCCACATCTCTGGAAGATTAGATACATTAACAAGAAGGTGTACCTAACAATGTGTTTACCGAGTGTAATGTAATATGCTTGTTCTTTAATGCCAATCTTCGGCAATGATTGACAAAAAAAAGTTTGTGTATCCATAACAAAGCGTTATGCTGACCAGTTGGTCCAGGTAGTCCTTAATCCTGGGCAGGTAGGTGAGAGAGCTGATGGCCACCAAGGAGCTCAAGGCAAAGTCAAACAGCTGGTACCAGAAGAAGGGGATGAGCCAGCCATTACGATGCTGAAACCAAAATAATGGAGCAGTGTGAGGCTTTAGGCTCTGAAAATAGCATACTGTTTAGCTTGGGAAAAGAACCAATTCAAGCTCAGATATCCTACTACGTGGGAAAATATTGTTTACCCATTTGTGTATGATAACAAGTGCTCTACCTTAGGGGTACTAAAGCAACAGAAATACACTGCAAACATCTACTGGGGCAATCTGGGAATATGTACATGCACAATTAAAACAGAACCCTGCCGATATATACACAGCGTGCCAAGCCTGCACTTGGGTATCACACTTTTAACTGTGCAGTCATCTGAACTACCAGCAAACACGGGCCCATATAAATGGGCTGTCAAACCTGTTAGTCTTGATGCCATCAGGCAGGCCTGTGAGGTAAAAATGAGCGAGTTGTTAAAATGTACACTAGTAATACTACAATTGTACAACTTAAAGCACAGACCACATATTCGGACAACAAACACAAGCTGTTTGAGTAGGGGTTACATCAACTGGCATATCTATCACACAGACAAACTTACAGTAATGGCTCCATACACCATCATGGCACTGATTGTGAGCATGAGCAGACAGATGGCAAATCCAACAAAAGCGTTCTCTGTGAATAAATAAATACATAGGTTATGAAGACAGTAGGTTTCAGAAGGTAAGTCACGCCTATTACAGCTTCAATTATCACCCATCAAGAGCTGTCAAACTGCAGATATACGATTACGATGTCTATCACCGGCAACAGTGGTGGTGGTACAACATGCTGACATGCATTCTTATAGGGGTGCCGAGGGATTTACTTTGGTTTGTTGGCTCCGTTTAGAGGGATTAGCCTAAGGATCCCTCAAGGGTCTTCCCCTCAGCCACTTAACATTAGCAAAGGGACAATGAAATATAGCCTAGGATAATTAAAAGGCCTGCCTTGTGCATCCGCCTCATGTTACAATTATTATTCTGGTGAGAGAGAGAGAGAGAAAGAGAGATCAATTTTCTTGCAAATTCTTAGTTATACGTATAAGTGGAAAGCGGCTTGTATGATGTATGAACAGATTGTTCATACAATGATGGCCAAAACTATTTGAGGATGCATTCAGTGTGTCAAAAACCTGTACACCCCCAGAACAGCAATGTGTGTATATACACAAACACAGCACTGTTGTGGAAAGGTCAGTCCGCCACAACAATGTTTCCACAGTAAAGACACCTGCAGATACTTCTTTTTCTTTACTACGATCACCAAATTGTCCAGACAACATAAACAACCGTGCACAGGCCCCAATAAAGACATACTAGAATGTGGGCTGTTTAAAAAAATTACCTGGTTTTACAATTTTCTTAATTATTATAATAATACCATTTATTAGGATATTTTATGCCACAAAAGGGCATACCAGCCAATGCTCTGTGCCATACTGTTTACAAAAAGTGACTGCATACCAGACATCCGGTCCGAGGCCAAGTAGTGGTCAATGACCTCATACTGCAAGTCAATGGTGGGCACATTCTCCGGATGGGTCACAGCCACAGTCAACAGGATACCCATCAAGAGGTTTACTACCTGGAGAGAGAAACAAAATACAAATATTTGAATCAAAATGTGTTTTAGACCTAATGTACGATAAAAAACAACAATACAATACATACCTTCCACCAAAATTGAGAATTGAGAACATTCCACAACACTTAAACGTAGAATGATCTAGTAAAGCATAGCCTTTATTTTGGCTATGGAGATCATTTCCAATATAAAAGCAAAGATACATCTTTGTTACATAACTAGTTTATGATCTATCATCAATTATAAGGAGATTGATAACATTGTGGCCTGTGATGTTTGACTAGTATAGTATAAGATATTGTATAACGTTTTTTGACTAATTTGAATACGGCTTAGTCAATAACAGAAATTAAGAATGATTTCCAAAAGCATGGCCTAGTTTGGCAGGTGCGGTAAAAAACTGAGTAAGGGGCCTGTACAAAGCAGTAAAGTACCTAAGTTACCAATGGCAAAAAGACAGAGGCCTCTTGTGTTTTTGAAGCAGCCAACAACAGGGCTACAACTTTCATAAC
Organism: Percopsis transmontana; assembly: GCA_025447815.1. Classification (NCBI taxonomy): domain Eukaryota; kingdom Metazoa; phylum Chordata; class Actinopteri; order Percopsiformes; family Percopsidae; genus Percopsis; species Percopsis transmontana. The sequence goes on from JAOEHI010000017.1 coordinate 1,398,190, forward strand.
AGGATAGTACCTCCATATTTATCTGGTTCAATTTTGCATCCTGGTCGTCTTAATGTACAATTACACTTGACTAATATTGAATTCGAACTCAGTAATGGAATTTCAATGCGAAACATTACATTTCATAATCCTCTAGCAGAAGAAAAGATCAAATAAAATCAATACAACAAAATAGAGTTTTCCTAGCTAAAGCTAGGTAGACTATCAAGATTTAGAGATGACTGAAAAAACAGCAGCATTTGTTACATAATGTGAGAGTCATCAGGGATTATTGCTCTGCATCAGCGATGGAGAGGGCCATATAGTGCAGAATCTTGGATAAAACAATTCCCATATCTATAAACCACAACCGACAAATAATGTTAGCAGAGATATCCTAGGTTAGATTGTTTTCTTCCCGAAACAGTGAGGGCAAAACGGGAAGCACTACAATGCCTTCCATGGCTGAACTCGCTATGGTTGGGCTAGTATCGTAACTCGGCCTCTCGTCTGTTAAAGTATAACTTCACCCCCAGCTCTGAGCCTGACTTCACCCACTGCACAATTTTGAAAAATGCTAAAACGTAGGCATGGACCTGAGGGGGGCGCGGAGGGGCTGAAAAGGGGTTAACGTTACCGTTAACATTAACATTTAAATACAATAACGTACAAGTGTACCAACACTAATGTTACACCTTGTAACTTACGTCAGCAAGGGCCTTGGATGGTTTTTAGAAGAGATGGCGTGTAGAGTCATTTTCAACCCATAAAATGCAGATTTTTATAAAAATAGGAATTTTGTCACTATAAACACCAGCAGTGATGTAACGTTATCTCATCACATTACAGTCCTATTATTTAGTTTACAGCTCAAAAACGTTAGGGTGCAGATACTCGATAAACGTTTCGTGTACGGTGTAACTAATGTTGTACCGTAGTTAATGTAGCAACATTTGAAAATGCACAACCCAAAACGTCATATAATATAATAACTTTCATAATGTTATTAAAATTAACATTAGTTAAGCAAGATGACTGTTTTAGCTGAGCTTACTTGCGTTGTGTTGTTGGCGAAACCACTGGACTAGCTAGGCTTAGCTGACGCCTACTAAAAAGCTACAGCAACCATTTTACGTACCATGTACCAAGTTCCAAGGATAATGGTCCCTGTCCTCACGTGGCAACATCCACAACATCTTGTGGTATACAGTCTGTCTCGGCTAGGCTTGAAATTATGCATGTCGTTCTCTAATGTAGGGAGAAACATCGAAAAGCTCTGGCCGAGGAAGAAAATCTTCTCACAATCAAGCATCAAGAACAGCGTTGTGCCGTATTATGCACCCCCAACGTGAAATGCACCCCCCTGCGGGAGCGCGCATATGTCACTCGGTTCCAAAAGTAAAGTAAAAGTAAAAATTCACCCAAATTCACTAATTCTATTTCACATTTTAATTCCTTGTGAATGGAAAAGAAGAGAAGAACATCGGTTATCTACATTCTTTAGAAGAAACCTTAAAACATGTAGACTAATTCGTTGTGGATATAACGAACGCAAACTAATACCATACACCCCAACTATAACTACAAAAGGATATGGAATTGTTTTTAGCAAGTTGTATTTCACATGTCACATTTTTTTAAGAATATTGTGTTGAGAAGAACATCGGTTACACTCTTCTAAAGAATGTAGATATGTTATTATCTTCTTTTCCATTCACAAGGAATTTAAATGTGAAAAACAACCTCCCACACTTCGTTTGGTTGCGATATTAAGGTGAATTCGGGTGAATTCACTTTTTGAACCGAGTGAAATATGCGCGCTCCCGCAAGGGGGCGCATTTCACGGTGGGAGTGCATAATACGGCACAACACCGGAACCCCAACTAACACCCCCTCCGTTCGGTTGCAAATGAAAACAGAAACTCGTCACGGGTGGAAAAAGCGACTTGGCTTGACCTTTATTTATAGTCTATGGGCTTGACACACACTCAAATATTTTTTAAATGCTATTGCCATATGGATATGGTAACTCCAAACCAAAGTTAACGTATAAAATATAGCTGTTTAAATTACGTCATTTGGCAGACGCTTTTTATTCAAAAAAAGATGAAGAAACATGTAAAATAGTTAATTTAATGTAGTGACATGACAATGTAGTTTTTGTATAACGTTTATACATTTCTGGCAAATAAAAGTTGTAGCACACTTTGGTAGAATATTTTGTAGAAGTAATTTAAGTACATTTTATTAAAGGGTTATTACATAAATGGCCCCTAGGTTGTTCAATGTGAACTGTGATAGGGACAAAATGTAGGTTTTGCTACTTAATATATTAGATCAAATATTTATTCCAGATGAAAAAACTGGAAACTCTATTACATAAGATAATACATAGATAATTAAATGAATATACACATAATTACCTGTACACAGTCAATGTAGCATAGGTACAAATGTACAACTATTTGATTTGCGGAACTAGCCCGATTGTATACTGTCTCCAATTTAGATTACAAAATTAAAAATAAATATAGCCTATGTCAAGTGGGAGTCCTCCAGTTTTTACTGCATTTCATGTTCGCTGGCTCAGCTGTATCAACGCGTTTCCACTTTCGTTTAAAGATTAGAATTGCTACCAGTGCAGCAGCCAGTGTCAATCCTGTTACACCTCCTGCAATGACAGCTACACAAAATCCAAACGTTAGAATACACATTAAACAATGTAGGCCTATCTCCTTCCTAATTTATATTATGCCCCGTATATCACCTGTAATGATTTCTTTGTTCTCCAGAAAGCTCCTGCTTTTTGCCACGTGACCACCGTCACCTGTCCAGTGCCTAATGTCCAATATGAACCCCGATTCATCCTGAGGACCAAAATAGGAACTCCTCACTTAACTTGTTTTCGCTGGTAGGCTACATTCACATTCAAGAGTAGGCCTAAATCGTAATTTCTCACATTGCCTGTAGGTGGTGGAGGAATCTGATCATCATCGTCGTCGATTATTTCAATTTCAGATTTGTCTAGTAGAGAAGACAATTTCCAATGTCAATTTTAGTAATATACAAAAAAAAAAAAAACTGTCACAAAGTCTCGGCATTCAACGTAGCCTACCGTAGGCTATTCTACCTTCAGAAAAATCCATGGAACCAAAGCCAGAACTGCCTATGTCTTTTCCAGATCCATCAAAGTCTTCGTAAATTATAGAGAACTGATCATGGAGAAAAAAAAAGCCTATATTAAATAGTCCTACAGACCCAAGGACCGATGACAAGTAAGAATAGTGGAGATATAGGCTGCGTGTTGGACTACTCGGGAGTTCGAATTGTCTACAACAGAGGAAGTGACCGAAACACTTTACGCTTACAATAAAGATCTATTTATTAAGCAAATTCATATTATTTTTCCAGATAAAGTATTGACTTACCGACAGTGAAAGTTTCGTGGACAATAACAAAACCGTTGTTAGACATATTCTCATATTGTAGCCTAGTTTACAGATGGGTTAAATTAGAGCCCTCGAAGATCTTCTCAATTGTTATCACGGGCGGTATGGGTGGAGCTTGTTGTGTCACCGGTAGGCTGCACAGGTGCATACAGTGCAAACAGTATCCTAGTCGTTTAGATCGGTAGACTATTTTAAGTCTTCGTTTTCAAAAGTGAGCACTGCCGCTATTCTAAAGGCTGAATAAACCCAGAAGGGAGACAATATAAAGTTCACAATATGGGTTTACGTGTTTATAAACGGTCGGAAAACTATTGAAATCATAGTAATTGTAAGTCGCTTTTCAAAAGCTCGAACCCACGACCTTTTGCTGACTTTTCTAAAATCAACAGAAACTTAGGCCTAGCTATCATAAACATTAGGCTACTAAACTTACCTATAAACGTGATGCTGCTCCTGTTTACCAATCTGTGAGGTCTCGTGTCCTTGTCAATTTTACTGAAATATTGACTAATCAATTTCATTCTGGCAGTTTTCATTCATAGCCTATTTCACTCATTACCATGTCCAACTAAATACTCTATAGCTAACATTATGCTGTGCGAATGTAATCGGCGGTGGGATGATTCGACGGGTGAAATTAACTGCTACCAGCCTGCAATAGCTTAGGCCTACCATGTCAGTGAAGAAAAAACAATTGGCACAATTGCCTACATTATATTTAACACGTGTTGTTGTGTATTTTTACGGTGTTACTGGATGAAATATTTGAGGAAATAATTAGCCTACTGGATTTAATGCCCTAATACTAAAATTCAGTTAAACTGACATAAATAGACTACTTCTAACTCTAAGTTTAACATTATTTTCTTTAATTATGATCTATATAATGATTTTTTTTTTAAAAGCAGAATTTACTTTTACTTTTCACCATCTTATTCACCATTTACTTTTCAATAGAAAACGAAGTATTTGTTTTAGTTAAATTTCTGTTATAATTTTCATGTAGTCTACTGTTAAGAAATAACCCTTTGAATTCTGGATCTTAAGTCTAACACAACATGTGTAGATTTCAAGTGTATAGTGTAGTATTATGTATTCTTCTCCAGTTCAACTAAAAGTCTAAAACAACTTTAAATAATTTCATAATAGTGAGCACCGCAAGAAGCCAATGCACTCCAGTTCACAGGGCACAGCCAAATGTCGCCCACCGGGAACTTGGGGCAGGATAGTCTATGGTCTAGGTGTTGGGACTCCCAGACATCATGGGTCATGGGTTCGAGCCCCAGAGAGTTGCCTACCTGTAAGCATAGGCTACTTGAGCAAGATGCCTAACCCCTATCTGCTCCATGTAGCTCGCTTTGGATAAACGCGTCTGCTAAATTACCCGGCGCGGGACTCGACTGGTTACAATGGTGCCGTGACCCGGATGGGAGTGAGGTTTAGGGGGGTGAGTGTGACAGAGGGACGCGCGGGACTCGAACCCAGATCCCTGGCGTGGGAGGCAGACGTTTTAGTAAGGGAGGCTAAAACCCAATGGGCCCTAGCCCATTGGGCTAACACGTCTCTTAAGGTGTCAGGGAGTGAGGTTTACTTTGCACAGCGCTGTACCGCTGGCCTCCGTTACACACATATATATATATATATATATATATTCATACACAGCCACTCCCAGTGTGTGAATATATATAAATTACTTTCAGGATAAGGCTATTCCCTTAGGCTACTGAAACATCTGAACTGGGCAGCAAGCAATGAAGGCGCCACAAGGCATGTACTGGATTCTGTTAGAAATAACAAATAAAATTTTTTTTGTAATATACATAAAAGTAAAGTTGCACTATAACACGGGGTATTCCCGTGTTATAGTCCAAAAGAGGCAGAACTACCGACAGCAGATTGCTCCCAATACCAAACAAACGAGTAGTATAGTGGAAATGGAAACGAATAGTGGAAATGGCTAAACAGATGGGAGGTGGTAATGAAAGGTGTTGAGGCCTGAGGATTAAAGCTAAGTCACCATTTTCATATAAAATGGTTGTTTAAACATTGTAGAAATCCAATAGCAGCTTTAAGCAATTGTTCTTATAGGCTAGGTGAAAATCATTTACATAGGCTACCTGTTGTTTCTTAATGACAAGGTGTAGCCTGACCCATGTCCTTGGCAGGCCAGACCTTCATTGCTGAAAGAAAATAAGCAGTTAGTCCCATCACAGTTTTTGGTTAATATACAAATTTACAGGGCCAACAGGCCAACATAAAATGCAAAGGAAGGAGCCAAACAGTAGACCTAATCATGCAAACACTGAAGTAGAAGGGTAGAGGGAGTGAACAGAAAGAATTCGCTCTGAACAGCCATTTTTGTAGGCTATATAATCGCACACACACACGTCCTTAAGGCAACTTTAAAAAGGAGTCTGTGGCTGTAAGGATAGCCTACTGGAAGCCATCTGATGTTTTGGGTAACAGTCCAGTTAAATTGATCCCCATCAGCTCACAGAAACCAATCAAGCACAAAAAGTTTAACAACTTTAACAACTGTAGGTAAAAATAGTGGCGTGTCATCAAGCATGAAACAAATGACGCAATTTGGATATACACTCACCTAAAGGATTATTAGGAACACCATACTAATACTATGTTTGACCCCCTTTCGCCTTCAGAACTGCCTTAATTCTACGTGGCATTGATTCAACAAGGTGCTGAAAGCATTCTT
>JAOEHI010000017.1:1408605-1465343 GCA_025447815.1 Percopsis transmontana
GTGAGTCCCCTCCCCGGCGGGGGGGGGCCGGCCCCCCTAGATGTCACAGCATTCTTAGGTGAAGTTGAATTCTTTTTTTGGTAATTCCCCAAAATGGGACAACAGAGGGTGTCAAAAAGGTTACCCCCTACAACTAAGGAGCAATTATTTTAAAAAGGAGTAGGGGAGTTAAAGAGGAGAAGGAGATGTGACGTAGACTACTCTGGATGTTCTGAGGACCCAGGGTACCAACACCAACTACATGAGGCCATTCGTAGGGCCACAGATGGGGCCCAGATCAGAACCGCTCTTCAGGTAATACTTTTCCAACTTGGCCAATATGTGCTTTCCATAGGTGTACTTGCGTAAGGTGGCAATATGAGGTCGAATCTGGGGGAAGAGCAAGTTTAAAGTTACCATCAACTTGGTCAATTTATTTATATAAAAAAAAAAAGGCTAAAAATACGTGATAAGTGATCAATAAGATCTGTTCAAGCTACACCGGTCGAGGAAATTGTCATAAACTTATATATAAATATATTGCAGGTTTGTCAACAGTATGATTTAATCTGCTATATACTACTAACCTTGTGCATGATAATCTTGCGCTGAGCAGGCTCTGCCATGTCAATCATCCTCTGGACGACATAGTTGGCATACTGGTCCTTCATCATAGTGTACAGGGCACTGTGGGGGCCGTCTTTCTGGCAGCACACTTCGTCTATCAGGAGCGCCCTCTCCGCACGGGAGGAGTGGATCACACACTTTTCAACTACGTTGCTAAAGACCGGACACAGGACTCCATTAAAACTCACCCGTCTTAGAAATTAAATTAGTGATTCAAAGCATTAAGCAGCCAAGCCAGCTGCCTTCTTTTCCCTACATTGCAAGTTGAGAAATTTTAATTTTAGTGTAGCAAATTGGGTGTGTGTGAGCTCGTAAGTTTAGCTAATACAAAAATAAATAAAAGTTGAGGTAAAGAATAAAAGTATAGAAGAAGATTTCTTACCTTGCAAATTTGTGCTGGCTCAGGACGAGAACCTTTCCACGAACCTCGGCCACTATCTTGCTCTTATCCTCTGGCCTGCCGTGCTCCAGAACGTGCTGGATGACGTAATTGCCATACTGGTCCTGCAGGAGGCGTTTGGAGAGGCATGCGATTATGTGTTAAGGTGAGTGACATCTTACCCAAGAGAACCAGTGATAGATTTACACCCCTCAATGTTCATGCACTACTCCCCACCGATTGGAACTGACACAAGACATGCATCCCAAAAAAGCAAAATATTAAAAAAGACGAGAAAAAAAACCCTCTTTATTTTTAAAATCATACACCAAGTACCATTATGTCACCACTGCAGAAGGTCAGACAAAACAGATGCTGCTGGTTTGGAGTATTGTTGGCCAGGACAACATAACCAACATCTTTGCCCCTTCAGAAATTGCATAACTTAGTTCAACAATAATTGTAACAATTCCCCTTTACCAATTCAATTATTTTCAGGTTTCCCCAAGTACTTAAAAGCAACACTGAGCTTTTGTTAAACCCAATTAGTTTCCTTACCTCAATATTAAAGTTTTTCTAACCCTTGTTTGCGGTAGAAGCTCAACAAGAAACTCACATCTGCATTCATCCAATTGACATCCATTGTTTTCTTTTTGCAGTATCTACAAAACCAATCCCTGATGTATTTCTATTTTTAAGTGTAAATATGTTAAACATTACAAAAATGTAATTCCTTACACATGAGTAACTTGAGAACACATTCTACCAGTAGAGATGGCAACCAACTTTGTACAAATGATAAAAATAATGTTTCTAAAAAACAATGGATGAAAAATCGTTAACCTAACTGGTTGAAATTCACAAACTATTCTTGAACAGAACGACTGCATGTAGACTGGCTATTGAGGTAAGGAAGCTACAGAGTCCAGGGTTTAACAGCAGTTAAACACAGCAAAAAAAGTCAAATTAGATGCAATTGGGCTTCAAAATAATCAAAATAAATAAATGTAGCAGAAATGAGGTCACATGTCTGGAGGGGCTTTAAAGCAAGCAATAGAAATGAAATTGTGAGAAACGAGATTGAACCCGCTTGGAAGCCCCTGTGAGCCTGAGAGGGGTATTATAAGAGCAGAAAGCAAACGCTGTGTGAGCCCTGTGGGAAGAGAGGGCCTGACTTGGAGGAAAAACAAGAAGGGGGGGGGGAGGTAGAAACGGGGGTTTGCTCAGTCAGGTAGAAGAAAGCTCGTCAAAGGAGAGTTATCTTTGAAAAGAGAAAAGGTTTCAAAGCAGACTTTATAAGATTATAAAAAAAAAAAAAAAGGAAGGAGGAAGGTAAAAGGGACATCTGTGAGAGAGGCAAATTGCTCTGACCTTGAACAGTGCATCGCTGGACACTGTATAATATGTTTTGGGTGTCATCTCCAATGATACGCCTTGATATTTCTAGATGGAGTAAGTGAGGGGGGGGCAGGGTGGATGATGAAATAAATCACAGGTAACGCAACTGGCAGCACAAATACATTTATCCTTAGACATTAAGTCCAATACAGTGGTTCTCAAACTGTGGGTTGTAACCCCACCCCCGTGAAGTTATTCACGGGGGTGAATTTTCACTCATTTTCACTCAGTCTAACATTTTATTATTATTTACCTTTATCAGCTTAAATAAAAGTGTGTATACTGTATACACATTTACGCTATCATGTTATGTGGATAAAAGTCTCGTCTTTGGGGGTCAAAAAAGAACCACTGATGTAAACACTGACACGCTACAGAATGAAATGCAAACCAAAACCCATGAGATGGCCACATAGACACAACTGACAGGTGATCGCTCAATGCCTAGAAAAACAAACACTACATCTGCGAGAGGACTCCAGATGCCGGTTATGATATGCTTACCTGGCCGAGCTGCTCCGAGTGCTGATGTAGCTCCTCTAGGATGGGCAGCGTCTGCTCCTGTGTGCAGTGTTCCAAGATCCTTTGGATCACCCTGCAGCCATAGGGATGGGTAGAGAGCACAAACACCTGGGAAGGGGGGGGGGGACACAAACAAAAAAAACTCATCAATATACAAGTGAAAGTCACGTCCTCCAGAATACATTCTGGTAACTTAAGAGTACGCTTGAACTGAACACACTAGACTTTGAGTCAAAGCTAAGCTAATAACTAAAGCTAAAAACAAGGCGGGGGGGAGGGGGGGCAACATCGCGGCCTATTGCAGTTATCGAGGATGTCTGCAGCTGACAAGACATGACTCTTCGGTTGTTGACGTAAGATTTGGGGTTAAATCTTACGTTTATTTAGCCACACCCGTCTGGGGCAATGTCACAAGTAACCAATGGTACGTTTACCAGTCATTGCTTGTGTAAAAAAGAAGAGGTATAATAATACATTTAAAAAAATATAAATAAACCACACCCCACACACGACACCAACCTGGCCCTGAAAGGCGTCGATAATAAACTGCAGGGCCTGAGGCTGGACGCACTCAATACACTTCTGTACAACATGGTTCCCGTTCTGGTCCTTGACGCACTTCAACACATGGCCATCCAGTTCACGGACAATGTCGCTCTGAAACAGACAGATGTTAAAGAATACCAGACATTTACATTTATCCTGTACTAGAATGGAAGGGGCGTGGCGACAAACACCATGGAAGGAGTAGGAGGAGTTATTTACCTCAATAACTGTAAAGAATCTGTAGAAAATTATGTCCAAAAAAGAGGAAGTGGAGACTGACTGTGCATATTTACCTCAATAACTGAATAGAATCTGGAGAAAATCATATTGAGGTAAATATGCACAGACACTTATAACATTATGAGTCTATCAGCGGCAAAAATATTGTCCTACGTTTCCAGTGCCCCAAAGGATTCCATTATATAGCAATTTTAGAGTTTTGTGCGTTCTGACTCAATACAGGAGACATTTTTAACTGTACTTGTTTCTACTGATTTATTGGACACGCCAAGATGGAAAATAGGGCCCAGGATGAAAAATCCCGCCGTTCTCCTTTAATTACATCAATATTGTGCATGGGAAACAGTTTGTTTGCGATAGAAAAAAAAAAAAAAGTATTTATAAAAAGATTGCCGATTGCTTTTTCTCTGAACAACCAGGAAATGCAATAGTCTAGTGAAACTCATGAGTGTTATTGTAGTCTTGGTTAATGTTAAAAGGAATAAAAAACATTTCAGCAAATATATGTTAGTTACACCAACATTGTGCTTTTGAAAGAGCTTGCGAATGTAAACGAGTAGATATAAAGATCGCCAATTCTAAAGCACTCCGGCATGGTCAGGCATACAGAAATAGCAGACATGCTTACAAAGCCCAGAGACAGTTAGGTGCGACAATATCACAGCATCTGCTGTGATTTTGTCGCACCTAACATGTTCTAATTTAACACCAGCTCAATTCAAATCATATCCAGATGCGGGGTGTCAGATCCGTGAAAATGAGACGGCATTTCACTTGTGCCGATTACCAGGGCTCAGCGGGTGGACATGGCGCTCCACTAGAAATGTCTCTTAATGAGGCAGATTCTAGAGATTATCTTAGTTCTGGTAGAAAGTTAGTTAATATCGGCGTAGGGAAAAGCAATCGTCAATAGTCCATATGCGATCCGACCATCAATCGGCACAAGCTTGGTATACTACAACACAGATTGTCAAAAAATAGTAAGCAAGTCTCACTTACAATTACCTGCTGGTCAGAGGAGATGGATTCCAGAGCTTTCTGGATGACCCGGCAGCCATACATCTGCAACGCCAGGGGGAGGACGTGCCCACGGATACGCGTTGCCAAGGCCAGCTTCTGATCTGCACTTCCAAACTGACACGCACAGAGAAAACGCGCCGATGATAAACCATTCCCTGAACTAGCTTATGCTTTAAAACTACACAGAACAAAAACAGACAGATCAAAGCTGGTCAAATGACCATTGTGTTTTTAAGCCGTCCCAACCTCAAAGAACTTTTGAATGACGTAGTTTCCAAACACGTCGGTCATCAGCTGGTATGCGGCCTGTAGGATCTCCCCGAACACCATCTGCCTCTCGGCAGGAGTGGCTCGCTCAAGCTTCTGCTGGATAAACCTAGCAGGACGAAAAAGACAGAAAGACGCGAGCACCGGAATGAGAAGTACAATGGACAAGCCACATCAAAGCTAAAAACCATCCTATTCATGTATGTATAGGGTGTGATATTCATGGGAACATATCACCGTAATTAATCCAAGTGGCTTGCACACATCTCTACCCCTCCGTGTACAGTGTTGTTAGGCTCACTGTTCTCTACCCCTCCCCTGTACAGCCACCACTTGTGTGTACTTTTAATTTATTAGCAGGCGTTAGGGGCAGATTAAATGTGCCGCAAAGGCCATTGATGTAAAAGGGTGAATAAGCATTATGCGTTAAGCGAGAAGCAGTTTGTATGCGCGTGTAAGGGCCAACGTGTATCCCAGCTACCTAGAGCCGTGCTGGTCCTGCGAGAACTCCACCATGTGTCCCGGCAGGTCGCGGAGCTGCAGGTTGGGGAAGCGGTTGTTACGGAAGTCTTCCAGCAGGCGGCTGCGCCCGGACGGCATGACGTCGGAGCGGCTGTAGCGCGGCCGAGAGGGCGGGAACAGCTGGCTGCTGGAGTTGAACAGGCTGGATGTGCCGCCGGCGCTGCGGTACTTGGCCTCGGCTCCGGGGGCCGCGGAGATGTAGCGCCCGCTTCCGTTGGTCAGGCCACCTGGGGTTACACAATGGAAAATCGTGACTGCCCCCCAGTGGCGGCTTTTTTTTTTTTTTTTAAGCGACCGAGACACTACAGGCAGTACAAACGTTTAGCAACAGAGTACCAACCCAGATGTAGGAATATCCTGCCATTTTGTAAAAACGCTTTTTAGTTTTATCATTCATTGGGACTGAAATTGTGCAAATATTGAAAGAAAAACAAGCTAGAATAAATGACACAACCTCGCCCTGCCAGGGAAACTACTCTCCACAATTATGATTGGTACATTCATTTATAGTCTGCCAAAACAGTTTTGCTTTATTATGCTAGGGATGGATGAACTACTATGAAAAGTGTGTACATACCAACTTCAACTGTTTGCATTGTAGGCCAAACTTTTGCCGCATGAAAATTACAAAGCCGATACAATAAATAGCATTGTGTATGCATTCATTGAATACTACTGTATGTTTGTCATCATAATTTGGAGATTCAAATGACTGCGCAGCCCTACGAGTGAGCGACCAGCTTACCTAAGTGAAGGCTGGAGGAGGAGCCGTGGGAGGAGGGCAGAGACGGCGGGGGGGTGAGCGGGGAGTGGCCCGGGGTCAGGCCGATGGGGCTGGGCGAGGAGTAGCCCAGGCTGTTGTAGAACGGCTGGCCAATGGGAGTTAAGCTGTTGCCGCCGCGTTTGTACAGGTCAGAGCTGGCCAGCAGGGAGTCCCTGCGAGACACGCTGCTACTGGTGGAACTGGACACTGTGGGGGGAGGAGGAGAAGAGGTTAAAACACACATAAAAAAGGAGCTCAGGACAGCAGAAGACAACACTGTGCCAAAGCCCATCTCGCGGGCTTGGATCACTGACCAGAGGAGCCGAAGCCCCCGAGCGCCGAGCCCAGGCCCACGCCAAGAGAGCCGCCGGCGCTGCTAAAGCCCAGGGAGGAGCTGGGGGGCGGCGGGGCGGCTGAGGTGTGGGAGAAGAGGGAGCTGCTCTGGGAGGTGGCCGGGACCGAGCCGGAGCCGTAGAAGGAGCTGGAGGGGAGGCCACTGTTCTGGGGCGGGGGCTGCTGCTGCTGCTGCTGCTGCTGCTGCTGCTGCTGCTGCATGGAGCGGTACAGCCCGTTGGCCGGAGGACCCGACATGTTGTTGCCAGAGCCAGAGGCAGAGGCGGCAGCCGCTAACGGGGGAGGGGGGGGGGGGGGGGTGGTGGGGGCGAGAGAGGTGAGCATTAAAGAAAAGCAAAGTTGGTTTTCGTCAAACGCATCTCAAACTGGAATCCAAAACAAAGCGCGTCCGTTTGAAATAGAGCTTTTAAATTGTTACACGTGAATTATCCTCGGTCACTTGGTAACAGAGTTCAGGCGCCCACAGGGTAGCGCTCAAACAAAGCTCAGCTGTCAAATTAAAGTCATAGGAAATAAAGGAGAGCAACGGTCCTAAAGCACAATATAAACCCTACACATTATGCAATATTTACTTGCATATTGCCTAGTGTTTATGACCACCCATTGTGTGCCATTATATCATCGTTTTTATTCCCACATTTATCAAATATTGCAGTCATGCTTTACACACACGATAATGTGCTTTGATCATGACAAAAGGTTTCATCTGTTCGTTTTCAATAGAGCGCTAGTTGGTGACCATAGTCCACGTATAGCCTCCCATCTACATGGGGAGGTAGCCAGCACTCACCAGCCTGTGCTGCAGCAGGGTTGATTAGGAGGGGGGTCTGGACCAGACGGACATGCCCACCTAGACCAGCGCGGGCCCCAGGACCCATTACCAGGGCACCAGTCTGGTCATAGTACGCTGCGGGGGCTAATACCTGATAACCTGGGAGAAGGGCAAGCAGAAATAGCAACCAGTTTATTACAAGTTGAGTCTTTTTGGCACTTGAAATAAAAAGTACTACGTCATTTTGGAGACATTAAATGTTAAAAACGTATTAAGATAGATAGATAATAACTTTATTGATCCCCGAGGGGAAATTGCAGTTTTACAGCAGCAAAATAGACAGATTACAAAAAATGTACAGACCAAAACCTAAACATAACTAAATATAGTTACATTTACATAAAAATTTTACAGGAGCACTACTCATAAAAACAAGTGCATAGTGATACTTCACGGTATCAGTCTAAATGCAAAATGTGAGTAGGGTTTCAGATAATATGGTCCACAAAAAGGTAGCCTACATAGGAAGAGTGTCCTAAATTGAAGAGAACATAAAAAACTAAATGCATGAATGTAAACCAATGCCTTACTATTTGGGGGCCTAAGTTTTTTTTGGCATTATAAAACCCACTTCCATTTCAACATTGAATATTATAAAACATGGAGCATAGTCGGCAATGGGAACTCACCTGGCATGCCGGCGTAGGCTAACGCAGGGTTAGCAGCAGCTGCCGCCGCCGCTGCCGCCAGCGACTCCTGCTGGCTCTGCTGGCCCTGGCCAGGGGTCAGAGGACGCTGGTTGTTTCCTGTGCGCATCACCTGCGGGTGGACATATGAATGGCATCGCAGTTGAGGCTGAAAACACCACATCATGTTAACTTGACAGAGTAGCCATAATAGCCTGCAGCTGTGATTCCAAACACACTGAGGCAATGTGAAGTTTTGCTTTATATATTTGTAAGTACATTAGTGTCTGGAACTGATTATTTTTTAAAGAGAATGTAAAGCATTTTTCATAAGCAGGGATAATTTAGGCGCGATTGAGGGGTGTCCATTTAACGTGTGACCAAACCATAGAAATGGCATCATCCACAGGTTAAACACAGTTGTATACAATTGGCTCAAATTAGTGCTTGGTCATTCAGTTGCCACGTACGTGTATGGCAGGTGTTTGACAGCGCTGGGTACCAACAGCTGCTCAAACCCTTTAGTCAAACAAGCTAACCCATTTGAATGCCACGCCTGCTTATGTTGCTCTACTGCCTCCTTTGACCAGCCCAGACCACTAGTGTGGTGTAAAATATACCTGTGGCTGGCCTGGCCCTGGCCCCTGATTGGATGCTTGCTGATTAGCAGAGTGATTAGCGTTAGCGGCGGCCTGTTGCTGGAAGAGGTTGGCCGGGTACACGCCCCAGGGAACGCCATAGTACTGCGGTGGAACCACAGTGGGGCCTTAAGAGAAGACACAAAGACGTTAGACATGTTTCACACTACTCAGGACCTGTGGTTTAACAGACACAGTAATACAACTACACTGGACAGCGCGCTGGTGGTGATGCTATACGCTACCTGCAAGTGTGGCGGCCGCTGCTAGCCCGGCAGCAGTGTAGGGGTCAGTCCCGGGGGGAGCAGCATTAATGATGTAAGGGTTTGGCACAAACGCAGGAGCCAGGCCGGCTGGGTAATGAAAGCAAGCAGTGTAATCAATACTTCCTACCAGAATTTCAGATGTCTAGTATGTTTGCACAGCATGAGAGTTGACTTGAGAGCTACAGGGCCATTTACTGCAACTGCATTGCAAGATGTCCAGATGCCCAACAGAACACACAGATAAACAGGCCATTGTACCTAGGTGCTGCTGCTGTGCTGCGGCTAACGCGTACTGTTGTTGCTGTGCAGCCGTGAGCTGTTGAACGGTCAGGTGACTGGACCGCTGGAACAACTGGAGTTGAAAGAAAAACAATAAAGTTTTACAGAGGGCACACAAGGACTTTCTGGTTAGATATCGAGTTGATTCAACAGACCTGCTGTTGGGAGTTGTAGTCAAATAGTCCTACTGGGGTCCCACTGGAATCCACCTGAATCTGGTTTCCATAGTCTCCATAGAGGGACTCGACACCTTGTTGCTCCATGCCTCCCATGTTCTGAGCCTCCTGGTTCTGGAAGTCCTCAGGGAGGGGCTTGTTCTGGGCGGGATTTTGCTGCTGGAGGGCATGCGGGTGGTGCTGGGCCATCATCTCCAAACTGGCTTGACTGGGACCCATTCTCTCCACAGCCTCAGTAGGTGAAGCTTGCCGACTTCCAGGTGTTGGGCTGGGTGAGCAGAGAAACATCAGCAGGGGTTATTTAAAGAAGAACGCTTTTGTATATTAGACTGGGGAGATCCATACACCAGTTTCAGCTCAATGGAGATTTCATGTTAATAGAAAAACTATTTATTACACTAAAGATTAACTTTTCATAACTTGGCTTGGTGTGCAAGTTAAGAGTTACATTTTATTTTGGGTGACACTCTGCTCTACTCCTCCCTCTACGGCACCTCACATCCTCACCATTTTGTAGTCCTCCCCCTATGGCCATGTGCATAGCTGTGTATCAAATAGAAACCGTGTAATGGGGAGAGGATTCCTTGTTCTAAGAAGATATAGCCAACTTTTTAAAGTTTTTAAATGGGCAAATGCAAATACTCAAGTCGTAATGGTCCCACTACACTGCCATGGAGAGAGTCGTTTTAACTCAAGACTTCCCTCTCTACATCAAATAAATAAAAATTGTGTATTAGCCACATTTGTTTTAATCAAATGATTTAGCATAGTTTAGCAGAAAGACCTCTGTAACACAAAAAAATAAATAAAATAAGGAAAGATGACCTACACTAGATCAAAGATTCAGAAGTGCTAGTATTAAAGTCTGCCTGATTAACAAATCACTACGTCACTAGTGGTTGTGAGGTAACATAATATAGAACAGTAAACAGTAAACCAAAGCTTACTTGAAGTCTTTGCAGTCTCTGTCCATGCCATTGAGCAGGCCTCTGCCGTTGGCTTTAGAAGCGTCACTCTCCTCTCCCACCTTCATCTCTGGGCTTTGGTCCTCCTCAAAAGGAGAGGCTTTCTCTTGGGCATCGCTCTTTTCTCTGCTATCTTGGTCAGTGTCCCCCCCACCCTGCAAGCAAGTCACGTTAAAGTAGGCATAATACAGGAAAATTATGGGGGGGGGGGTTCCTCGCTCAACTTACATAGCCTCCGTTCCTGTAGCGGCTGTCCATCTTGTCACCGGGGGAGGAGCTCAGGACGTACTCCACCATACTCACACCCAGGCCGCCGCCCTCCGAGCGAGGGGACAGCACAGAGTTGGCGTCACCGTTGCCATGGAAACTCTGGCCTGGTCGCCGCTGCACCATAATTGGCTGAGACACTGAATGATCTTTACATAGTGAAATTTTGTTTAGAAACCTTTAGAAGCCTGGTTGCATCATCGCGGAACCCATTTTTAAACAATAAGTAGCGTCTTCAAATTCACATAAAAACTCACGAGACAAACCCCAAGCGCTGTCCCTCCACTCCTCTCCAAGAAGAATTCCTTTTCTTCCATCCTTGGCCAACTCATCAGAATCCCAGAGCTTTTTAGCCGGCAGAAGCTGTCGAAAAGAAATTTCTTAAGGGGCCTCATCATCATGTCACCATTAGGGCTGAGTATTTGCAAGGATCTCATGATACATTGTGATACTCTGCATGAAAATGTAAAATTAGAGCTGAAAATAAAAACTTGCTGTGTACCACCTGTGTAGTCTATCATGTACATCACATTATATTGATATCTCAGCAGACAAATTGAGTTGAAACTATTTCATTCAAAATTTCCATTCAAATGTATCAGAACGGTATTTGCTTTGCACACAGTTTTAAATTAGTTTAAAACATTAATAATGTATTGATGATTGAATTCCATCCTTCATTTTGTATATCTATTTCTTGTCTTGGTCTGTACATTTTCCTTGTGCTTAATAAATAAATACAAATGTCAGCAACAACTTTGAGCCTCCTAGCATGCACGTTACTATAGTGTTGCTTGATGTAAAAAAAAACTATGTGTCTATAGCTGTTTAGTGAGATGACTAAACAGCTATAGACACTCAATCAGCCAGGAGTGTTGTTTGTTTGATATTCACCACGAGCTCAGACTGTAGCTTAGCTGGTATAACAGTGTGAGAGACACATTTTTAATTTGCCCTGATTTTTAATTAGTTTTCTGCAGAAAACATGTTTGAAGATACTTTTACTCTGTGCATGAGATTACTGTTACCAAATATTTTTAGCCGCATCACCCCGCCCCACCCAGTTACTAGTACTACTCAGATACGACTGAGGTCAGGTGGCTCAAGTGCATCAAGTAGGGAATCCACTATGATGAAGAAACTTACTGTGAGCAACTTTTCAGATTTAAAATAAAAACAATGACACTAGCAGTTTTAATTAAAGCATTAGCATTGCTCGTTGTTGGTTATCGCAATACTTTGTATTGAAATCCAGATTATTTTTACCCGCAACACTTATACTGTGTATAACCAAAAATAAATTAGACAGAGTAACCCTGATTCTGAGCAGTGGAAGACCTGGTTACCTTTAAAAAAAAAAAGAATAATTTAGTTCAGCAAATTAAAGCCCTATAGACAACTTTCAACTTTGTTGCAATGTAGTAACATCTTTTGTTGAAACTAAAATCAAAATGGTTAGCAAGAAAACTGAATGTAGTTACAAAGACATTTTAGCACAGCTGATTGATTAAAGCAAACGTATGCTCAGGTTTTCCATCGCTAGTTCCCCAAAATAATTTTTTATTTTTTTTTAAATGTAAAATGTAGCTACGCAACGCTTTAAGAGGTGCTCTGAGTAAAAAAGTGAAAGCAATTTCCTGGGTGGAAAGCCTTACCTCTCCCATGCCCCTGGATTCCAAAGCAAGAGCTTGAAATTCGTAGTTCATCTCATCCACAGCGCGTCCCTGATAAAAAGGAGAGAGTAATGGTTTCAGACAATTTATTACCACTGATGAAAATGGGCTGTCAAAAAACAAAACTGCAAGGAAGACTACAATATAGATCTACTACCAACACTTTTTTTTAAATATTTTTTTTTTAACATTCATACCAAAGCTGCAAGTTAGCACAGCACAGAGTCCTTTGATATTGAAATCGTTTCCCAGTCAAATACATTCTAACATTAAAATGTGAATTTAAAATTACTTTGAGAAAAGGTTATAACCATTCACATACAAGTCCTGGTTTCAAATTTAGCAACTGCCATGCCCCTTAAATGGAAAGCATATCACTTACAGATTTTATTTGCAATTTGCAATATTTCAAGAACCCATGTAGGTCAAAATACTAGGTCAATCATACTATTAACACGTTTCTCCTGCCCTCCATTTTCTTAAAACAAGTACACACATCCTACAATATATAATTAAAAAAAATAAAAGTGATAAGCCTATCCCCAACACAGAACACGTGTGACTCTGGTTGAGCAAAGGTCTCACGCCTGTTTGGGTCAGGGGGTGGGCGAGTGTCAACAAAGTCTGTTATGCACACTTGCCATGTTTCGTTCCCCCCTACAGGAAAATTAAACAAACCAAATGTATTTTGCTGTAGTAACACACAACGGCTATTTAACAAGGTTGATCCCTTCAGCCTTGTAGGCTTACCATGCCCAAATTACATAAGCATGTTGTCTCTCTGCAGAATTCATGATGAACCTTCATCTAATAATTAACTCAAAAGGAAGGAGAGAAGTGTCCAATTGTGTCCAAGTGCTTAACTTGCTCACCCACCGTTTATGCAAGAAGCAGGCATTTTTTGCCATTATTAGGTCTATCCAGTACACCTCATAGCTACGCAAACCCTTGGAATCCAATTGAAACTCATGCCTTGACAAAATCTGCAGGCTCAACTTAAACCATCCATTGATCCAGCACTGAACGGCAAGAGGCCATGTACCTGATCAATATGACTGCCATCTCCAGTCGGCCAGCGGTGCTTGCCAGGGGCACACCCTCCGAGCTGCTCTCCCGGCTGCCTCTGAAAGAAGTATCCAACTGTGGCGTCATCCTGAGATCGCCCACTCAGCGGTGGCTGTGGGGTTCCTGGGGCGGGGTTAGCACCCCTGTCCATGCCCTGCAAGTGCGGCCCTCCCGGACCTTGAATGGCTCCCCCGACTGTGGCCAAGGGGCCTCCTCCATGAACTCTGATGCCCCCAGCCTCAGGAGCACCATTTGCATGCAGCATCCCACCTCTTGTCTCCTGCCAGGCCACGTCATTCATACCTAGGATGCTGCATGGAACGTTCATTCCACGGGAAAGCCTGAAGAACACAATGAAATTTAGAAACACAGTTAGTTATATTTGTCAAATGGTAGCAAAACAACATCAGTGCATTACCAGGGAAAACTGACTAGGGGTAATTCAATTTACTTTACCTGCCCAATTACAGTTTCATTGAGTGAATAGGGGGCAGAAAAGTCTAGGGGCGTGGGTGTTCAACTCCCAACTGGAAGGTCTTGTGTTAGATCCCCAGAGTTGGCCTACCTGTAAGCATCTGCTTAACCTGCTAAATTACCCAATTGTAAATAGTATATGATGTGGTAAAATGAAGGTGAGCGTTGCCACATTCATTTTCTACATCTTCTCAAATATTATTTAAAAAAAAGTCATGGGACGACATATCAAATATACCGGAGAAGAGAGTTCATGAATTTAATTTCTTTGCTCGTCTGGATCTGACTAATACCTGGCCAATTACTCTGGGTCACTACAAAGCCTATATTTTGTGGCTAAGCAGTCAACCATCGATCGATGTGTCCTACCGTTTATTGCCACTTAATATGAGGATGGCACAAGCGAACTGAGACTGAGCGAGTCAAGCAGACAAAACAAATATGCTAGCTGTTATTGATGGCTTACAGTACAATGATAGCTATCGCGAATGCTAACCTTACTATGCTTGCTGCTGACTGTGTAGTGAAATATAAAGCCACCAGAACGGTTCTGACGACCCATTGTATTGAGATACCCACAAACATTGACGAAGTACTGCTGTTCTGAATCGCAACTATGGAACATTTAATGATCAAATCAATATTAGCTACTTGGTGTAGCAAACTGGCGTACCCCGGTGTTAGCTTGCTAGCTAGCAAGCTTCCGTTAAGGCTTGGGCTAACGTAGCCTGTTCACCACTGCGGCTAATTAGGTTTGGACATGTAGCGTTGGATTAAAATAATTATAGCACAGTTAAATCCAACTTAATTCCAACGGGGTGGTTCTAGCCAGTGACACTTCTAGTCTTAATTAACAACACTGGCCGGCCCCCTTTTATATTATTATTAGCGTTAGTCTGTTAGCCTGTACTAGATTTCATGGCTAACCCGCTAGATTGGCCAATAATTTTGTATAAATTGGGTGACTTTATTTTAGATTGATAATGCAGACACTTGTTTTCGTGAGTTGATATATGGCTGCGATTTAAAATAACATGCCCGACATGCACAATATCTAACATTAGATAGTAGAACGGTGGCTAAATTGATGTTGTCCAAGCTACATCAGTCAAACACTCAGTGGCTAAACAACATGGCCCCCCTCCAAGTTCCAAACAGAGGGGCCTAAACCGCTAAACAAAAGGGGAAATACTCACATCGTGGCAATCATCACGTTTTATAATTCTATATTATGCAAAGCTCCTTTATTCGTTAAACCTAATACACGAGATACTCACGCGCTGTCGTGTCGAAAGAGGATCTATGCTTGTTGCAAACAGTCAAGCCAAAATCTATATTGTTTTTGTTTCCGTGGAGAGCGGTGATTTAGCAAGGCTCGAACGTGTAGTCAAAGGTAGGAGTTTGCTTACGCTAGTGCCCCCTCCCTTCATATAACGTAAGCTACGTAGACATGCGTAAAACAATATCGATCCAAATGGGATAATTATTTCTCAAGAAGCGTTCATTTGGGCACCACGTGAAAGTGTTGCCATTTATTTCAGAATATTTAAATCGAAAAACAAACTCGATTTCGTAAACCAGCACGGCATCACCATGAATCTATACAGAAATCAACATATTGATTTCACGCAGCTGCTGCGAAATCCAATCAGTAGTCTACTATACTATAGTCTACTAGACATTTTCAGATCATGGGCGCGGTGCTATGTTCGATGAGTAAAAAATGTATTTGTTGACTAAGGTGTGGAGTACAATTGTTATAACTCACGGGGCAGCGAAAAATAAATGACGTGTTATCGAGCTCTTCAGCCCATGTTATTTAACTTTGTTGTTCCTGATCTGGGTTCGGGTGGGTCCTCCGTAGGCCTACAGAACCCTCCTCTACAGCAGGGAAAATGTTGAGATCCAATCACCTTGCTTTTTACAAACAGTGACCTCAACTCCACATTTCCGATTGGATTGCTATATTAGGAAAGCGGCCATGGGCTTTATAAAGAAAGCGCCATAGTAACTGGCGAAGGGTTTGCCTGTAGTTCGTTAAAGGGTTGTGTCGCAGTGAGCATGAAATAGTTGAATATATTATCTTTAGCGTGGAGCTTATAAAAACGACATCAGAGCATTATTGGCCTATCATTCATTTCGAATGTTGAATTTCAGCCACAGTCAGCAAACAATCTAGAAATGGCAGATATACGAAAGAAACTTGTGGTGGTGGGGGACGGCGCATGTGGAAAAACTTGTTTACTGATCGTATTCAGTAAGGACGAGTTCCCGGAGGTATACGTGCCTACAGTATTCGAGACCTATGTGGCGGACATTGAAGTGGAATCCAAGCAAGTCCAACTGGCGTTATGGGACACAGCTGGTCAGGAGGACTACGACCGTCTGCGTCCCTTGTCCTATCCGGACACTGATGTCATCTTAATGTGCTTTTCAGTGGACAGCCCAGACTCCCTGGAAAACATACCAGATAAGTGGGTACCAGAAGTCAAACACTTTTGTCCAAACGTACCTATTATTTTAGTTGCCAACAAAAAAGATTTACGCAACGACGAGAACGTTAGGAAAGAACTCTCCAGGTTAAAACAAGAACCAGTCAAAGCAGAGGACGGGCGAGCCATGGCCATGCGCATCGGCGCATATGACTATTTGGAGTGTTCTGCTAAAACCAAGGATGGTATATGGGAAGTGTTCGAGACTGCAACACGAGCTGCCTTACAAAAACGACAGAGACCATCTAGTAGTTGTGTAAATTGCTGTATTTTGCTGTGAATTACATTGCCTGCCCAAAATCTATGAACAACATACATCCAGCCAAGAGACCACAGAGAATGGATGTCTGAACATGCATTGTCAGTGACCTGACATTGGATTGTTTTGTTATAATAAGATGGCCTTAGTCAAACCAAATATAATGTCTGCTTGTTATAAAACACGGATAATCACATGATAACTGAATGTCTGAAATGCACTGCTTGCAGCATGTTCTTCATTGATCACCTGATCCTACTATATGAGGTGTGAAGGGACAAAAAGGGGTAAAAAGCACTGTACTAAGAAAAACATGGTTCAAGGCTGGCTAAATGCCATGTCAATATTCACTGTTTTAATTGCACAAAGACAATGTTGTATTTTACTTTTCTAAATGCTAGCTGTTTTCATACTGTTGCCTCAAACATTTTTGCAAATCCAATGGTTTGCATTGAGCAAGGCAGCATGACTTGAACTTGTTATTTATGTTAACTTTCAGCAGCTGGACACAGCAATGTCCAACTACAGACAGTATTAAAAATGTATGGCAAAGACGGACTATTTTGTATTTTCTTATGTGAAGGTCTGTATAGGTACTTCTGATGTTTTGCTATTCAATAAAATCCTAACTTAAGTGCACTGTTTATAGAACTGGTGATGGTTTGCATTAATTGGATCTTCGGCAGTATAGGTTATTAAATTAAAAAAATTTTATAATATAGTTATGGCGATTATGGATATGGGCTAAATTAGGATTGTTTAAATGTGTTTTACCATGAAACCAAAGCGGGTAGCCTATATAGGAAAAAACATGTATGTCACTATTAAAGGAAAATTAGCACAAAAACCTGAAGAAACAAAGACGTACAGGTCATAAATAACATCATTGGAAGCACTGATTACAATTCTTGCTCCACACTTTTTAAATATTGGGGATTGTAATGATAGTGGAGGGCTCACTATAGAGGTTTAACATAGCAGTGGGAGACTAGTGAAATAATGAGGAAATAATTTTAAATCAACCCTTGCTACAAACCCAATGTGTAATATATCCTACTTAGTTGCTAAGAAGAACATAACCAGCATTGAAAATGAATTAATTCTGCTGAGTCTGAACAGAAGTGCTATGTAACGGTTTTATTTTTTGAGGGGTGCTTGTTGGACTGAAGCAATGAACATCAATAAAAGACCCAAATCATGGGCACTATGAGTCCCTTTTACTGTACAATACAGAAATCATGGAATATTTATTTTAGGTTTCTAAACTGGTATTTTTTCACTGTAAAAAAATAATTAAAATACATAAAATAATCTTGACTTTTTGTGACACTGACATCCAATTTAAATAAGCCACATTCTATGCAATTTGCTTAAAGGAGTGCTTTTGTGACATTCAGTATATAATGCTGTAAAAGTCACAGTTTTCCTTGAGGCTGCTGGGCTTTACTTAAGGCCCTCGAACACACTGTAGCCTATACTCTAATGTAATAAACCATAACATTGCCATTTCATTAGAGAACTTCACTATAGCTCAACCATCAGGCAGTAATAATGTTGTCTTTTTTCTCTTGATAGTTAATAATAACATTGAAATTGTGAATACAATGATTGAATAGATAAGTAAATAAAATTGACCTTTTGACCATTCTTATATTTTTTAAATGTAGACTTCTTATTACAGATTGTAATGAGAATGTTGTGGGACAGTCACAACCACTGGGAGATCACATCAAAATAAATGCATAGTTAAGTTAGTTTTAAAATTCAATGAGAATGCATGTACAAACCATTATGAATTGGTATTATTGAAATGTTTGTCTCAAAGTTCAATGTGTCACCCTTTCAACCTCTGATAAACCTTATAAGAAGATTATATGTTTGT
The DNA here is from genome assembly GCA_025447815.1 of Percopsis transmontana. NCBI lineage: Eukaryota > Metazoa > Chordata > Actinopteri > Percopsiformes > Percopsidae > Percopsis > Percopsis transmontana. Next base: position 1,427,117 of record JAOEHI010000017.1, read on the forward strand.
TATGCAATACAAAAAGCTATGAGATATATGCAGTAAAAAGTATTTTAATAAGACTTTCATACTGTTTTGTTTTAAATAAAATACAACAGTGGAAGAACAGTATGATCAGAAAAATATGAATTGAAATTAAATAATACATTAAGTTGAATAATTTGCAGTGGAATAAAACAGCATTGTTTGTTGTCAGCAAACATTTTGTTCATAAAGTTAAACACTGATTTAGGCTTAACATTGTCATGGTTAGTCAAGTTTAAAGACAAAAAATGTATTTTTGGACATTACATAATTTTTAACTTTATGTTGGCATTTAACAACCGGATTTGCCACAGAATGGAAGAGGAATGTCAAGGTCAATCTGTCTATCGCTTACTCTCACAAAAGGTTCAACATTTTTGGTATTTACTTTGAGCAACTTAATAACATGGTTGTGGAAAGCATTCAAGCTTTTTACTAAGGAATCAATCCAAGACTTTATGTCGGCATGAAACTGCTCAATAGACATATCAGCAAAAATATCCTGGAACTTGGCTTTCACAAATTCAATGTATTGATTAACAATTCTACTGGCCTCTGCAATATGTATGTTAATATCAGCCAGGACAGGGGAGTTGCGAGCATCATTGTATACAGCTCTTACCCATGTAGAGAGCCTCTCTGCATTCTGAGATTTTAGTGTGTCTAGGAGTTCCTCAGCTTTATCAATGGCAGCATACATGCATTTGGACAACCTTGTAATAATTTCTTCTAGTTGAATGTGTCCCACCTTCCTAACAATGGCAACAACTTGGATTTGGATGTTTTTCAATACTACAGATAATTCATCTAGAATTTCTCCTCCCCTGACAACATGACTAGAGCCTGGGAGAGTGATTTCAAGGCCTCTGAAATTATCAAGAACTATTGTTAATTTACTTAAAAGGAATTCTGGAACTTTTACAATTGCCTTCTCAGTGACATTAGCAAAAATGTTACTAATTTTGTGGTAGAATTCTAGTCCAGTCATATTTGTTCCAATTCCAGGGATTGAGAACCTGGTCTCCCTTAGGAACTTAATGGCTGCATCAAGAAGAGTTTTCATGTTGTATTGGTACTTTCTCAGGATAGCAATAGTGCTGTCTGAGACCCTTGTGGCTGTTGAAGGGAGGTCTAATGCTTTGAGATTGTCAGCAGCCCTTTTAAACATCACTTTACCCTGCTCTTTAACCTGTTCAAAAGAACCCTCAAATCGTCCAGCCAGTTTGGTAAATTCATTGTAGTTCTTCTCAATGTTCTGGAAGATTTCTGCTGTCATGACTGTAGGGACCTTCGACTTTAGCCCCAGCATCATCTCATTGGGGACCTCCATGTTCCAGGTTGTCTGAATGCTTAGCTTATTTAAGACAGACACCTTCACAGCCAAGATGTCAACCTCATTTGTTGGCTCAGACTGTATGAATAAAGGAAAAATATTTATGTATTATGTATTTATCAAAATACACCACACTTAAGAAAATAAAATAAAGAATACAATGTATCTTACCGGGTAACGGCCGTAGAGTCTTCCTTTAATTTGGGCTGGATGCTTGGTCTGCACCTGGATTCCAACAAGACCAGCAGATGGAGAGGATACAGAGACAATGAGGCCTTCCTGGGGATTTCCAAACATCTCTTGGTTGATTTCCATTGAGAGTACAGGTAGATTGACCTTGGCTGAATTGGTGATAGAAGCATCCACAACTCTGTTTCTGATGCTTATAGTGCTGTCGTGTGATCCCTCCAGCATTATATGTTTCACAGACAGGACGGAAGCCAGTTTCACTCCACTTAACCTGTTAAGTGTAGCAGTCCCCTCCATTTTGCCAGTTAGAATCTCAAACTCAGAGGAGGAGGAGGCATGAAGACTGACAATAATATCGCCCTGGTTGACAATACTAGCATCGGTCTTAAGTGTGACCATAGCTGTCTTAACTGTGAACTCATATGTTAGATCTCCCATGGCAGGGATCATGACTTTCTCCTGCATGCCAAAGTAAAAAGTGTTCAGCTCAGGGTTCTTCACGTACTTTAACTTGACATCCATGTCAAAGGTCTGTTGCGTCGTGATCAGGATCTTACTCAGGCCAGCATCTTCCCACAGAGTATAGCTTTCCACGTTGGGTGTCTTAACACCAAAATATGGCACTGTCATTTCAGGAATGGTGATAGGCTCTTTCAGCATATCAAGACTGGCTTCTCCATTAACCTTGGTAAAGATGTGAATTTCCCTGATGCCATTGTCCATGGCAAAGGAATGGGAATATTTGTACTGGTTAAATCTGGCAAGGCCGTTCCAACTGGTTTGCTGAACACCAGATTTAAGGGTAATAGCAATATCATTCTGGAGGTCAATTTTTCCAACCTGTTTGAATGGCAGAGTAAACTTGGTGTTTCCTTTGTTCTTGGTGTCTAACATGAACTCATATGGGGAGGCCAACGCAAGGAAAGAGTTTGAGAAAGTTCCCTCAACTTGTCCAGTCAGCTCTGTGTTGTGAGAGGCTGTCACATCAATTTTCAGGTCTTCAACCTTAGCCTGGACATTAAGCTCTCCAAAACTATTCATGAAGGCCGTTTTTGTCTCAGTTTTGGCATCAATGACAACATGGCGGAAAATGCAGATCTCAGCATTCGCATTTTGCTTCATTTTGATTTGGTTGCATGTTGTTTCTCCATTTAAAGTCACTTTAAGAGTATGCAGATCCATGACAACCGCCATGTCAGTCTTGTGAGTTGCTTCATCTAATCTAAAGCCATTAAGGTCAGATTTTCCCTCACCACTGTTATTAACAGTTATTCTTAGAGTGCCATCTTCAAGATGGATAGCAGTCTTCTCGATAATGGATACTTCATTAGAGATGCCAAGCAGTGGCATGTTGATGTCATGTTTATAGTTGGTCGTCACCGTGGCAGAAACTCCACTTTCCATGGTAAAGACTGCATTGTTTATTAGCTCTGCTACATAGGGCTCAGTTGTTGCTGTGGCAATAGTTTTAGCAGAAGCCTGCACTGACAGACCAGACAAAGTCACTGTTCCCTGGTGGTCAAATGTGAAGGCTGTGTGCACAGCCTTGATGTTTTCATTAAGAGACAGACTGTTTCTCTCTGGCAGAGCCAATTGAGTACTGGCATCCAGTGTGTATGCAAGAAGGTCACAAGTGGATGTGGCCTGTGAGTTGAAGTCCATTGTGAACTCTGGCGTGAATGGTGTAGTTGTTGTGTTCTGCAGCTTGGCAGTGGTCCTGAGGCTGTAATCAGGTGAGATTATTTTGAGTTCTCCATAGAGCTTTCCAAAACAAGGAATCTTGCTAATCTCAGTGACTTTGTCTTTCAATTTGATGGTGAATTTTTCATAATCAAAAGACTTGATTTGTTCTACCTTTTTGATGAAATAGACACTAATATCATCAATCACTTGCTTGAAATCAAATGCAAACAGTTCATTCACAAGTGTCTTCACAGGGGCTATGATTTTGTTGAACATGGCCTGGATGTCAATTGATTTGAGAGAAATTATAGCAGACATAATTTTTTCCCTTACTTGGTACTGCTTCATAATTTCAACAGCCTCATCCATGATTCGTTCAGTAATTTTTTCAACCTCATAGCTAGAGAGGAACTCTTCAATTTTGGTGTAAATGACATTGATTTTGTTAGGAACATTGTGTTCCTTTATCCAGGCCAAGATAGCTTCTTTGACTGATTTCAGCACATTGATGATTTTCTTAAAGGGGATTTTGGCCATCATGTTGGTGATGTGATTTTCCATTGAGTTTAATACGTTTTTCAAGTCTTGGATGAACAGCTCAAAGTCAAATGTGTCAATAACATCTTTTAATTTAGATGCCTTCTCATGAAACTTAGTGCTAATTCCATACTTAGTGTCGAAATCCTTCAGCATGTCAATGCTATAATCTATTGACCTTACAATGACAGTCTTGACTTCTTCAATGACTACAGGCAGGTGCTCAATGAAGGGGATCTGGATGAAGTGGCTGTCACTGTTTTTGTCATACTTCACAAATCCAGAGATTGAGTAGTCCTGGTTCTCACTGGCTTTGTTGAAAAGTGGGGTAATGACATTTCCCTTCAACTCTATTCCCATTATTTCCTCTTTGTTGTACACAGACATTTCCTGTTCAAAAACATGGTTATTTAGTTTGGATGTCATTTTCAGTGTAACACCTTGCTCTTTGAGGGTAATCATGCTATTGAACTTGTTGTCAATGTTGGTCTTAATGGAGACTCCATTTTCTAATTCATGAGTGGTTGAAGCTCTTTGCTCAAATGAGTTAAGGAACAACATGGGCTCTGTCTTGAGAAGGAATTTGCTGTAAAGTTCACAGTTCTGTTGTCCATACAGATAGAATGCACCATTTGAGTTAAGAACTGCATCAATGTTCAGAGTGAAGGGTGCAGCAACAGATTTGACTGTGCTGTCCAGGCGAAGAGATGGTGAGTTGAAGTTTGCAGCATTGTTGAACTTTATGGTTAGACCAGCAACCTCTGTGTCAGTGGTGTATGTCAAGTAAGAACCCAGGAGTTTACCATTGGTGTTGCTCATTGCAGAGAGGATCATGTTATCAAACTTGATTTCATAGGTATGCTTGAGACTTTCCTCTGACAAGGCCCCCATCACTGTCCCAGTGATCGCCATCTTGTAGGGCTGTGCCTCAAACTGGGCTTGATTTACAAAGTTAACATCCATGATCTTAAGGTCATTTTCCACAATCACTGAGGCAATTAATTGTTTCATGTCGACTGTGATGTCATGCTTGTATGAATTTCTGTTATTAAGGACGTTGTCAGTCTTGGATTGGAGTAAAAGAGACCTAAGACTAAGACTTAAGGTGTGTGTGGTTTCAGTCTTCATTTCATTAAGAGAACCAACTAAGTTGTTGGAGAAGCTCAAGCCCTCTTCATCCAGTCTTAGGTTCAACCGGTTCCTGGTGTTGGCATCAAAGAGGTTGCCCTTGAACATGCTGTTCAGATAGATCTCTGTGCTTCTAATCTTCCCATCAACATTGAGTTCAGCTGTGTTCTCCTTTATTGTTCCCTTGGTGATGATGGACATGGTGGCCCCTGAGCTATCAACTCCTCCATGGACCACATTCTCAAAGGTCATTGGGGCGCTCTGTGCAGTTGTGGTACAGCTGGTTGACAGACCAAATGTGTTAAAGGTCAGGGTGGCTTTGTGGGAGGCACGGCTTGCAAAGATGTTGATGGAGGCATCAGTGTTGATCTCCATACTGTTGGGTTGCAAGGACCCAGAGATCAAGGAGTAGGCACGGTTCTTTGTATCATCTGCCTGATTTTCCACCCTAATGCTAACCTGTGCTCTAGAAGCAGTGAAGTCCACCTGACTACGAATCATTCGTTCATCAGCCTTGGTCACAGAGTCAGATTGGATTGTAAGCTGGGCATCTTTGAAGCCCATGCTAAACTTGGTAGTGTGCTTCACTGGGTCATTGTTCATGTTGGTGTTGGATTCAATCAGCAGCTGTTCATTAGAATACACTGCCTTCATCTTGTTCATAACCTCAATGATTGCAGAATTAATCCTCAGTGTGGACTCTGTCCTTGCTTGTTTTCTCATTGGTTCAACAGTAATGGAATGAGAATATGTGCTGGTGGCCGAGATGGATCCAACAGTCAGACTTCCATCCACATTGGCATCTCCAGTAAGCATGTCTGAGGCTAATGAGCACTGGGAGGTGATGTCCATGGAGGTCCGCAAACCCATGGGGCTAAAGGCTTGGAATTTGTAGCTGCTTGTTGACAGTATTTTGTCTGAAATAGCGATGGTTTCCAAGAGAGCAACACTTGTGTCGATGAGTTTATGCTTCAGGGAACCATCAACTGTGAGCTTTACAGTCTCCTGTGGTGTGTCAGTAATCTCTGCAGCTCCTGTAAAATAATATTGGAAGGAATATACATATTATTTATTTTACGATAAAAGACCAGAATACAATCATGTTTTCATACAATCAGGTATCACAAAGCCCTAATTAGGGATAGGTAGCCTTTGTAGAATTATAAAATGACAATATTTCAATAAAACATCAATATGTCAATAAATGAATATAGATGACACATACAACATTTATCTAACAATAATAAATCTGTAACACAACAAAGTAGTGTACTAAGAAAGATCAAGTTACCCTCAGATGTAAAAGAGAGGACTTCAAGTGGACTCTCAGCCATGATTTTGTATTTAGCAATGTAGCTTGGGAACTCTGTGGTGTTGTTGCCAGCTGCAACCATTCCCTCCCATTTGTAATAGTTGCTGTTAACATTCGCAGACACCTCCACCATTCCCATAAGTGGCAGGGTAAGGTCATAGTCAGAGGGGATGGTGAAGGTTGGGACGTTGATTTCTCTTGGGACAACCTCCAGGCCCATCTGGGGCAAATACATGTGTGGGATGGTGAGCATGGGAGGAATCCTAAGCTCCTGAGATGTCTTTCCTCCAAGAGGCAAGGGGATGGTGATTGTCATACGGTCCTTGTTGAACTGGTATTTGAATATGCTTTCACTAGTAAAATTGAGTAAAAAATCAATTGATTTAGTTAGTTAGGACAACAAATAACCCCTTGTTAGTTATGAAGTGTTTGTGATGAATGTAGACATAAAATTGTATCATTCCTAATGCAAGAAGATGGCTTTGAGTTTTAACTTACAGGTTCATGAACAATGCGTCAGGCATGGAGGGCATTTCCACATCTGCAATTGTGTTTCTTAGAGCATGAACATAGGGAACATCAGAGGTCATCTTGTCCATCCAGATATTGCTAGCCTGTTTGATAAAACATTCAATTTATCATGGTTTTATGTAGAAATCATATAAGAGAGATTCAAACAATTAAGAAGATTTAGAAAAGGTGCACTAAAATAATGGGCATCTTTACCTCGAGTGTCTTGGTAAAGATGTGACGCACTTTCATGTCAGACATAACCACCTGCTGGTCCATCATATCCTCTACAAACTGTCTTGACCAAGCTTGGATGACTTCGGTGTAAGATACAAGGGTCTTGATATCAGAATTCATGTTGGACATCAGCTGAACTTCAGCCTGTTCCTTGCCTGAGACAGAGCATTCATTTAACTGTGAACATTCATGACACTGTGTTTGGACAAATCTCTACAAATTGATGTCTATGACTGTGTACCATATCTGAAGGTGACTGCCTGAATGGATGATGTTTCTGGGAGCTTGATGTCACTTCTTAGCTCGATGCTAAGGTCCTCTGTGTTACTCATGGTGGCAGTAATAGCCGCATCAGTCTTGAGAGATGGCACTAACAGCTGAACCTGCATCATGCCATCAGTATTGGACTGAAACCTGTGATGAACAAAACCAATATGTACTCAAAAATGTTAAATAATAATAATTCACAGCCTTCCAGCAAAGATCGCACCCGAATATGCAATTGTAATGTGTTATTAGATTTACTCACTTGCTGCGGCCGATCAGGGACAATTGAGGGATGTTCTTGTTGGTGATTTCAAAGGTAACAGATTTTCCTCTACTGTTGCTGTCTGTCATGCCCACCTTGATGCCAGCCTCAACATCAAAATCAGAGATCTGAACACTGGTGGTGAAGACATTCTTGTTCCTGTTATATTTCATTGTGGTGGTAGCCTCACTGGCGTCAGCACCTACAGCCACAAAGTTAGAAAATGCATGAACGATTAGCTGATACAAATAAACATGCTATGACACACAGACAGCATAGTACAGCATATACACAAAGTACAGTATACATAAAATTGCTCATACCCTCTGCTCTTAAAATGATCTTCAGAGAATCAACCTTCTGGCGTCCATCTTTGCCCTCGCTGAGGAGTTTGTAGGCGACAGCGGCAGTATACTCAGTGACCTCTCCAGTGGCCTGGATATCTACAGCAAACCTAAAGGCCAAAATCAAGTAAAAATGTTCAAGCTGCAGTAAATGTTATTCAAGAAACACATGGGGCATTCAAACTTACTTAGTCTCCCCGTTGAGTGGGAAGTAAGGAGCAGCAGCGTTGATGCCAGCTATTGAGTAACGGGCGGTGGTGCAGTACTTGACTCCAGAGAACAGACGTTTGCAGTTCACAACATTAGTCCTTCCTTCATCCTTGGGTGGGATCAGATTGGCCTGGCCAGCACTCACGGAGAGCAATCTATTGCTATTTCAAAAAGAGCAGAACAAAATTCAGAAAATTCAAAAGTTTTCTGCTCCAACACAACTCTTAACTTCTATTAAAAAGGTAGTGTCTATTATCTAACACTGGGTGGCAGAGCAATGCAAAAAACATTAATGTGATATATGTGCCAACTGTTAAGGTGTTTTTGCCCCATTTGTTTTTATTGTTCTTGCCTATTTATTTTTTTAAGCTATAAATGTGTGGATTCTATATTCTAATGCTATTAGGTACCTGATTCTGAAGAGCTGGGTGGTACCCTGTGGGGCAGGAATAGACAGCTTGACCTGGCCCTGTTCCAGGCTGATCTTGGCATTAAGAGCGCTCTCGTGGTACATGTTGGTGTGCATCTCAACAGCAGAGACCACAAACTCAGGCACATGGACTCCCATTTGGGTCACAAACTCAACTCCCATAGAAGGCATAAAGGATACTTCCTTCTGTACAAATAGATCAAAGGTCATGGCATCCGTTATAAAACAGGCAACAACAACATGGCATGTCAGTTATTGGCAGAAAACTGATAGAAGGTTTAGAAGGATAAAATGGGATATGTACCATGTTTGGTTCAAACCGGAGGCCACCCTTCACGCCAGGAGCAAAGGTGCCAGAGAGCGCAAACTTTAGAGGGAGGCCAGATGCAGTTGACAAACTGAATTTGTTATCCATGAAGATATAATGGGCAAAGAGCTCATTGTCTGTATTGGACACCATTCTCTTCATGGCCTAAAAAAGAAAATAAACACCATAGTTAAATTGAATGTTAAATGTATCAAAGTAAAAGACAATGTTATGGTGGGAAAACATGAATTTGACAAAGAGTAATACCTCTTTTGGCATAATGACCTGGAACATCTCAGCATACATTGCCACATACTCAGCAATGCCGTTCAGTTCACTGCCCTTGATGTACCCAAGTTCATTTCCCATAATTCTAAGGTAGGCCATGGCTTCTGGAGACTCTTGAGTCTGAAGATCCTTTGCCAGCTTGTTGAAGTTATGAAGAATATCTTTTACAAGGTTCTCAGGCACCTTAGGAAGGAGTTATATTAATTCATAAGAGTTGTGAAAAAATTTGCAGAAATTCATGAAACACAAATATATATAATAGAGAACATTAGATGAGAGTTAATTTGACATACAATATACAGTATATACAGTACCTGTTGCTGTCCAGCTGTTTTAAGAGGAGCAGTCCATTTCTTCAGAACTTCGTTGATCTGACTTGGCATCTTATCCTCAGCCCAGTAAAGAGCCTTGGAAACAATGTCTGGGAAGAAGCCATCCTTTCCAAAGAGAGCCTCGATGGTAGGCTCAAAGCCTTTTCCTTCCATGCCAATCTACAGACCAATATTACATGTATGTAATTTCAGAAACATTGCATGTTGCGTGTGATAAAAGGCAAAACTGTATTTGTTTTAACAAAATTTCTGTGATTTGGTGTAAAATGGACATCATGTATAGTATACTTTCCAATGAATAGCCATTCACTTAACATTATCAGAATTTTCAAGTGGGAAATCCCACTCATCAAAAAAATAATTGAGCTGTAATACATTATATCACATTATACTGTCATACCTCCCACATATCAATGTTGTAGCCAAAGGCATTCAGGGTAGTTTCTAGCATTGCCTCTCTGGGTAACTGGCTGCTGGGATCAAAAATGATGTTGCCTAGAATGTTGGCCTGTATGCTCTCCTGTGACAATCCCAGTTTGTAATTGCGGGACATTGTGGTGTATTCCGTGTGTGTGGCCACATCACTCTCGAAGGCTTCCAGAATCTTCTCACCAAGCCTGATAGGAACATGTTCAAAATGGGTAATCCAAACAACATCTATTGCCAACCACTGTTTATTGTTGGGTTATTACATCACTATCACTAGTTAAGTGCCCCCCCACTGCAATATCAGGTGAGTGTGACTTTCTATTTGTCTTTATCTCTATTTGGGAATTAAAATCTTACGTTCTGGTCTCAGGGTCAGTGGAAGAGATGATGTTGTAGACGTGTGAAGTCACAAAAGCCTTGACCTGCGAGTTCTGTTCCTGCTTCAAGATCTTGTTCACTAGCTCGATGTCACTGGCCACAGGATTCCTCATAAGAATCAGATAGGCTGCCAGGCGCTTCTGAACAGCACCTTTAGCATACTGGCTGACCCGCTGGAGATTGGAGCGCACCTGAATAAGGACACAAATAAATGTGTATCAGTGTCCTGCATGGAAAAAAGTCTGTGTGCAAATCCACTGCAAAATGACCTATATAAGGGAATTGGTTGTACATTGGCATTGAATTTTTTATTTACATCATCACTGATATTCATGCGCCTGAAAGCCTGGATTGCAGCCAGCTGGACCGACAGCGTTGTTGTAGGCTGTCTCATGCACTTTAAAAGGATAGCCTTTACACTAGGATCTGCAGCTTCCATTGCGTCTCCCATGTTACCAATTACCTAGAGTGGAAGAAATAGGACTTGTGAAGAATACCTTTGTATTGGAAATCAAAACAGTTATATGATGCTTTGTTATATAGTGTGTATTAGGAACTGATTTCACAATGACTATCTACCCGCAGGGTCATGTAGATCAGATCCTTCTCTCCAGCACAGTCTGCGCCTAAAATGGAAGCCAAGAACTCAGATGCGGCAGTGATCTCAGGGGTGACGCCCTCAACCTGGTATAACCTGGCAAGACAGAAACAAAACCCAACCATAATGTAACAACAATGTGTGGCATTTTCTGAAAGATGTAAAAAGTAGATCTAATATTGATTTACTTACTTCCTGACAACATTGCTCAGGGCAAACATGATGGATTTGCTCTGCTTGTACTGAGCCATTGTTAGCATATCCTTGACCAGGAGGCGGGAAGGCCTGGGAATCATTCCCAGGGCATAGATTATGGCGTCAACCTCTATGGCATCTTGGTTGAAGGTTCTCAGAACAGCCATGATGGCACTGGTGCATTCTGGTGTACCACACTGAGCCAGAGCCTGCCATGTCAGGGCCTTGGAGATGTCCAGCATTTCAAGAGCAGTTGGGTTCAGGACATCAGTCTTTAGGACACGGAGCTCAGACACCAACCTCTGGAAGGTGCTAGCCCGCTGGTGGCCTTGACCAGTCTGGGCCATGGTGCTCAGCTCTCTCATGGCAGCCTTTACAGCATCCTTTGTCTGGATGGGGGATTTGTCCTCAGCAACCTCCATGGGCAAGAACTTGAGGTTGGCCTCATCTATAAAAAATAGTAACAGAACAATACAAATGAAAGGTTGACACGTGTTGCATATTTAACATACACGTATGCCAGCATATTATTCTGTATTGTATTATAGCCTAATACTCACTGTTGTCAAATACTCTATCGTTGATCTTGCTGTGTTCTCTTAGAGTCAAAGTCTGCTTCACCAGAGTAGAAACCCCATACTCATTCCTGTTTTTAGTGACAGAACAAGATAAATCCTAAGCTAATGACTACCAAGTAACACAGAAAGTAAACCTGTCCACAATAAGTTTCAATTTGACTAAAGAACATGTAATGTATGTAATGTATAAAACATGGCAAAAATATTTTAACAATACAAGTCATAATTAAAATGTATAAATCAAAACAGGAGCCTTGACTAGTGTAGGCTACACAATTAGCAAAGTCAGTTGTTTGGGTCAGTGAAATGAGATACTATAAAATTCTTGTATGCATGTAGTATATACACGTACTGGTGTGAGAAAGGGAGGAAGATGTGCTTCTCATTGCAGGTTCCGCTGGTCATGTGCTTCTTTTGGTTGTCAAACTTGTAGTTGCATGTCTGGGTGCTGCTAATCATCCTGGACAATGGATAATTCTGATGACAGGAAGACAACAGACACACGTTGTTGAATGATGAAAATGAAGTTGTATTCAGTGCAGCCTGACAAGCACCTTGTGATTAAAGATAAAGCCTACTGTAGCTCATGTGAGCTTGTGGCAGCTGCAGTATTAAATCCTCCACCGCTCTTACCATGCCAGAGATCAGGGCCAGGGGGCTGGTATGTTCTCTCTGGGCACTGAAGCCATCACAGAGGGACAGGTCACGGGAGACCGTCACATCAGTGGCAATGTCATCCCTGGAGTTGACGGTGAATTCAGTGGAACAGACTCCATGCACGGTGGCCTGAAAATGATGAGAGGATGTGATAATGAGAAAATGGACACCTTAACACAGTGACTGCAAATACTAATTTGTGTTTTTTTTGCCTATCTTTTCAAGTCAAGGTATCTGCCACAAATAGGACAATATATTGGCAAGATTAGAAAATGGTAGGTGAATATTTTAAAGCTGTGGAACAATGAAACAAATTAAAATAATGACACTAATACCTGACCTAATAACATTAATACCTGACCTCCCAGCTATGTCAAAGTCATTTTAGTTAAACATAACTCAATGTAATTTAGATTATCTTGGAGAAAAAATATTAAGACTCATGAGAGCACAGGTGATGCCACTGCAAAGATAAACTTATCTAGGACTTTGGCCTGCAGCTGACTATGGCCAATTTGAGAACATGATGTTATAAGATATTATTTACCAGCTATGACTGGGCCAGCTAATCTTTATTGCACTTGTTTATCTTTGCATGGATGTGGACTGAGGCTTGAACTGATTGATGAGTACTGTTATGTATTGTCTCAACAGTATACAATTACACCAAACTGGAACCTTCCAGAGAATTAACCCGTACCATCTCTCTGTTCCTGTCCTCTTCCATTACAGGCACGATGAGAGCAGAGACAATTCCCCTTTTGACGTTCAGGATGTTGGTGGGTTCATCCGACTCGGGGAAGAGTTTGATGTCCAATTGTCCCTCGACCACAATCTTTAGGGGGTTCCTATAAGGGAGGGCAGGTCACCATTTACAACCGGCCAATTGTTTTATCTCATGTGCTTGTCTGTACTGATTCGTTCTTTGTGCTACCTTATCAGTTTATCTGTTTCTATGTCATGTATCCCTTCCCTTGCCAGCTGTTGTAATTCCAACACCCTTTCTTTCATGAGAGCGTATTTCCTCTTGCCTTCATCAAAATAACAAGTTGTTCTTCTTGCCTTGCCTTGGTTAAATAAAGATTTAGAGACTTAAAGTGCCATGAAATTACATGCTAATGACACATTTCCTCTTGAAACAGGAAGTTAGGCTTGAACATTTCAAGGGAACATTACTTCTTTAGACATTAATAGTGTTTTAAAGATCTTGTGATATGAAGATGAATTAGACCTAAAATTATCCAATTTGACATATTAGTTTGACTATCAACCCGAGCAAATGAACAAAAGCGGTGATGAAGTATCCCACCTTGCCATGGCAGCTTTGAAAGCCTCAGTGCCCGCAGCGGGACCAAACTCTGGGGTCTCATCTGCCTTCATACCGACAACCTCGCTCAGGGAGCACTCTGTTGTGCGGAGGATGAAGCTACAGGTCTGTGGGACATCGATCTCAACCTGTACATCAGATAAAAATGGATTTTCTTGAAACTGTCCTCTTTCAGTCATGTACGGAAAAAGTTCTAGTGTTGGCAGCAATGCTCGGGGCTAAGATACCCACCATGCAGGAGAGTTTGGGGCCGTTCTTGACATTGGTAGCTCCATGAACTCCGTTGAGGGTCTCAGCTTCATAGTTGTACACAAACCTCTTGAAATTCTTAAACCGTTTGGCCACTGAAAATAGCAGATATTAGACTTTTTCATTGATTACAGTTTGATGTGGATGGAAAACTAAGTTATATGGCTTTAACTTAATAAAGTGTTGTTGGCTGAGGAACATAGCAGCAGCTTGATAAGGACAGGTTGACTCATCAGTATCAGTTCAAAGGGTGGCTTACACCTCATACCTAGGTTCAGCCAATGATGTGAAACAAAACTGTAGCTTTCGATGTGAAACATTTCTTAATTTGTTGTACTTTTTCAAGACAATTTAAAACTCCAATATACTTTTAATAATATATATATATATACATTATAATATATATTTTAATGAAATTCATTGTGATTTTGGATGACCGTAAAAAAAAAAAAAAAAGACATGTTAACTGAAAATATGTTACTTACATAAACACACTGGAGATTGGGCCTCAGAATTTCCCACATCTGGCTCTGTAAATATTGAGAAAGTTTGAATGCTTAAACTAATATTATCTAAATAAATAAATAATATTATATCTAAAATAATCTAAATATTAATGTCTTTTTGTTTCTTATTTTTGTTTTGGATGCCTGTACCTATGCAGTATCATACAAGCAGTAATGCAGTAAAGGAAATTTAGTAAACAGTAAAATATTTAATTTCAGTGGAGGTAAAAACATAGACCAGTATTTGGTTAAAAGACTAACTAACTTTGTAAATGATAGATAGAATTTGTATAACTGAACGATTTATTTAATCACATTACAGAATATAATAATGCGTGTTTTTATATTAAGTAATTACTATCCAGTAAGGTTTTTCCCCTTTAGTAAAGAATTTAAAACATTTTAGCTTAAATTGTATAACTTTTCCTTTCTTCAGGTTGTTGCTTGCTTATTCCTCCAATGAGCTATTAGTACTTACGGGCTAGTGTGTAGGTGCCCAGCAATAGCAAAAGGCAGAGCTTGTTACCCCCCATGATGGGTTTGAAGAAGCTCTGGAAACCTTTAAGTTAGGAGAGTCCCCCTCTTTGCACGAAGACTAATTTTTGTGCTTGTGCTTACTGGCTTTTATAGTTTTTCCACCTTACTGTATGCGATCACTTGGAGTTGTAAATGTGTTACACTGGTTCCAAAGTCTAATCAGTCCTTGTGGCAGGCCAAAGGTAAAAACATTTCACAAACTAAAGACTGTCTGTCAGCATTGGGTGGGATGGGACTGATTACATTAAATGATCCTATCTTTAAACCCCTGATTGATTGATGTGAAGTGTTTTTGAGACCTGACATTAATGGGAGTTACTTTATTATTGACTAATTTCAATGACTAACCTAATTTATATTAATGCCAGGAATTATGCTATTCAATAAAAAATATACATTGTTAATAATAATAAAAATTGGGCCGACCATGTTACAGTAGGCCCAATCTGTGTCACAGATATAATTTAATAAGATAATCCTATTTAAATTGCAGTGTCATGTTAGTAGTATTGAAAAAGAGTGCAGAAGAATTTACAGTTAGTTATTGTAACATTTTGTATTAGCACAAAATGTACATACACAATGGCACATGATTAATAATAATCTGAGACACACTATAGAATAAAAACATAATAAACATGATGTTTTGGAATATAAACACTTTTCAGTTTGTTTTTTGAGTAATTAATAAAAAAAATTATATTTAATGATTTATTAGTAGTATATAGTATAGTAGTATATTTGTTACGTGCTATCTATTAATAGCTTTATCGTACTGTAGGTTCAATGGAACAACACAAAGGACGTATGTCCAACTCGCAGCTTGAAGAAACACTCAAGTCTGATTAGCTTCTGATTATCTCATGGCCTCCTGGTTCAAGTTTCACCTCTTGATGACAGGCATCTGCTGGTGATACAGTGTGTTAGGAACAGGCCTACAATGTGTCCATTAAATAGTTAATTAAATTATATTTATTGCATGAAACGTGAATACATTATAAAAATGACTTTACAGTACTTTTGTTCTATGTATTTACAATGTATTCACATTGTTAATGCTAAAAAATGTGTATTGGACAGTCATGTTGAAGTTACTTGAAGCTAGTCTAAAAGATGTAGGCCAATAAGTGCTCTTGGCTAACCTTTCCCCTCCTTATGAAATTCTGTGACACTCTTCAGGGGAACAGCACTCTATATTGATCTATAGTTATAAGATAAGTTAATCAGACAGAAAAAGACATCACAATGTTGTGTAAGTATAATAAGAACACGCATGCAACCTATAGGGAATGTGTAATTGGTGCTGGAGTGAAGGGCTCTAAACAGGGAATGGCAGGTGAACACACTTAAAATATTTATTTACAGAAAATCTTTCTAGCCTAATGTGATGTAAATTCATGGTACATAATTGAACTTAAACTGAATTCAATAATACTGTATATTATGGTGTTGTAGATTATAAAACATTGTATACACAATTAAATACGAAACTTGTGAAAAATTGCAACAAAAGAAGCAAAAAAATAATGTTTCTTGAAAGTGAAAAATAAGCTTTGTTAGAGAGGATTACATAAATTTGTTTGTGGTTACAAATCAGATAATTTCTATTATGAAACAAACTGACCTTGTGGACCAACAATTGCTCAATAGCTATGCATGATGACACTAAGCAAATGTGATTCTACAATTAAGGTAAATAGAATGAAGATCTAAATTTTTCACTGTCATTGGTGGGCATGTCCCCACATTAATTAAAACATTAATTATCCTTACTGCAGAACTTTATTTCTCATGGGGTCCCTATGCCTTCTCTTATCTTATCGTATGTCTTTGTCTTTTCTTGTCCTGTGTTATTATATCAAAATGATATAGTTTAATAGATACACTTGAAGAGAAAGAACCTATTGTTATATACAGTATCATACAATCAATCAGGTTTACTCCTTGTCACAGCAGCAGTCCTGAGTCTCACGGATGGTCCAGTGTGTCCCTCCCCTATCTGTCTCCAGGTCCGCTCCCGCTGTTCCCGTGAACCACACCTCCTGATACTGCCCCCCATACAGACAGAGCTAAACAACGCCCACACCCCCACAATATAATACAAATTTTCGGCCTAAACTGATATGCATACTCTTATATGTTGCAATATTGTTTAATAGCGACCACATACAATCTTAAATATATAAGTAAAAATCTCAATCAAGTCTCAATCGAGTCCCACTAGGCTCAATGGTAGTTAGTGGAGCAGGCAGCCTAAGCCAGGGAAAATGTGATAAAGCTTTGAGCCATGAGTCAGTTACTGTACATCTACCATATCTCTCAGGCCAGAGTCATGTTTAAACTGATTACTAAAGATAAAAACAAAGAAAATATGGTATGAAGTGGGTCAACTATCATGTAGAACTAAAACACAACTTCTTTGTTTGTTTATGCTTTTCTTGCCCAACTGTAGCAGGTAGATGTTGCCACCCATTGTACAAAAGACAAAAATGATTGAAAAATAATTTAGCTTTATGCTATATTCAGTTTTATTTTTGTGTTCAGTGTTTATAATACCGCTACTGTTTAATAATAGTGTCTTCAATTTCAAGGAAGATGTGTCAAATTTACACACTAATTTGTGTGTTGTTTAAAATTAACAGTTGCTTTATAGAGCCTTAAAGTCATACAAATGTCCTTACCCATGTGACTTCAGTCCATAAACATTAAATTATTATAGAATTTGATAATTGCCAAATTTAGATTTACCTAACAGCAATATATGATGAAACGGAATGACCCTAGTGTTTCTCTTGTACAATCTCAGTGGGACTGAGCACTGATTTCATTAGTCAGGATTCCACCCATACCCACTATCTCTGTGTCATGGGTTGCCCTCATATCATTAAGTTTGGCAGTTGCAGATACCACCATTAAGATGCACTTAAGAGCTGTATCTTCTGCATCAGAGCAGAAATCTAACTTTAAAAAGCTGAGGATGAATTTAAGGGAATATGAGGGCAGCACTTTTGGGACACCAAAGTGAGCAGTGTAATCCAGGTGGAAGTTGAGGATCTCAAAGCTTTGGGATGTGGCCTGTGAAGTCACAAAAGCTGAAGAGTACTGTCACTAGCTCTGCAGCTCAGCAGTATTCCTGATTGTGTAAATGGTGAAGTTGTAATGGAATACAATATCAACCACATTTTTAAATGAATCAGGCATTGCATGTATGTTGATGACATTGCCGAAAACTAACTTACACTTACTGTAACATTGTGTCTGCCTCAATGTACCAAAGCCTCAGCTGGTTTTTAATGATAAGGCCATGCATACCGTGGGTGAAGTTTTCTGTGCAGGGTCTTATGAGGTCTCATGAGCAACCAAATTATCCAGCCTCAATCAGAACAGGAGAAATCTTTATATATTAATATTCCATTTGCAAGTTTAATGTGCCATTCCTTAAAAGTACTTAAAAGTTTTTTGGGCATTGAGCATATACAGCTCATGAACTGATGCATGGATATACAGTATAAATATTGGCTGGTTTGGGTATTGTTACCACATAATTACCAGTGACAAATTAACATGGTGTCTCCATGATACATTTTGCTGGCTGGCAGACCTCTGTTTTCATCTGTGCTCACCTCTATTTAAACCCTGTGTTTCTGTCTGTTGTGTCTCAGTGTCTCCAGTTTCCTTCAGCCTGTCTTGTTGTTTCCTTTAGCCTGTCTTTGGTGCTGAGACCTGCCTACCCTTTTGTACCTCTGTCAGGATATTGTTGCAGAACCCGCATCCGAAAATATCTTGCTTACGTGTACTTTTGTCTCAGAGCCTACCTTGCACTTGGATTCAACACAACCAGCGTTACAGAGCATATTTACACAACCATTGTTTGCCTATAGAGTAATGTTACTAAAGAAATGTATTACATTTTAAATGTCATCAGTAATGTACCTAATCTCAAATACAGTATAGTTTTTGGCAGCCTTTTCTATTTTATTATTGGCCATACTGTGGCTCACTTGCAAGGCATGTGGTTTGGCAGAGTCATCTCACCCAATGCCATGATCTTGATTCCTTAATGTGTTGGCTTCTGAGGCATAAGTACTTGTTTAGTTTTCTTCAAGTGAATTTTGGACTTTATTTTAAAGGATTCCCTCATACAGCACACTCACTCCAGTATAACTCCATCTATCATTTTGTTATATGAAGGGAAAGTTTTTTTACTTGTATAAATGTATTAGGCATCTAATATGTGCTTCACATGAATCAATGGACACAATCTATGTCTTAAATTACCCTTCTGCTTGAAATAACTAGTGTTACAAGAGGTTTTTTAGTTTAAACACACACCATATATTTGTATGTTCTGCAACATTTGAGATGTCTCAGAAGAAATAAAAACAGATCTCACAACCAGAAGTACTGCATAAATGTTCTTTATTGATACTCTTTGTGCCTTGTGTAATTTTAGTTAAAAACAAAGGGTAGTACTTAATAATACTACTTAGTACTTCCATTTTCAGTGTTCTTATACAACATGTACATGCAAAACAGAAAATAATATGTATAGTTAAAAAGATATTCATATTTTAATTAATTAATTAGAAGCTCTAACATGTTTCAGCTAATCATCCATATTCCATCCAATATCCATATTCCATCCAATTATGTTTTTAAAAACAGATGGTAGTGTTTCAAATTTCAGTCTGTAAGAGTCACTCTTGGAAAGGAAGGTCAAACTCAATCCTCCCATGACTGACTCTCACATAGGACTTGACTTCCTCAGAAGCCTGCTGCAGAAAATCTGAAACAGCAGTGTTACAAAAGTTGACCACATCTATTGTGAACTCTATGATGAACCCAGTGTCCCTGTTGAAATATTCCATATCTACTTTAGAAATCATATCAAAGACGTCTATCATGACAGCAACAAGTTTACGATAGCAGAAATTGATTGTTTTGAAAATTGCATCCAGGTAGTCAGACTGGATTGAGTCAATAAACTCCTGAGATTTCTCAAACGAAGCCTTAAGGATTTCCCCTAGCCTCTCTAGCATCATGTCGAGACTCTCTGCATTTTTTGCAGTATACACAACCTCATTAAATTTGTTCTTCAATTCATTCATCAAAGTTTTCAGGATCGGATCGCCAGAAGCCAAAAGACTATGAATTTTGAGATGTCCAAGCATCTCATCCAGAGTGTTTATATAGATCTCTGTGTTCTCAAAGATAAACTGCATAGCATTCCCTACACATGTAGCGATGCTTCTGGTCAACATCTTCAATATCTCAGGAAGCGTTGTTCTTGTGTCAGAGCCAGGCAGATTTAAATGGGTAATCCTCAGGATCCTGATGAGAGTGTCCAAGAAGACCTGAATGTCATTTTGACACCGACCAATGACATTTCTGAAGAAGATGGACAGCTCGCTCATTTCACTGTTATGGTTGATGGCAGCCTTGTAGACCACTGTGAAATAGTGAGCAGCTAAGAGTGTCCGCTCTTTCATATAATGTGGGATATGGTACTTGTCAAAAAACATTTTAAATGAGGAAGTGATGGCAGGCAGTCTCTTTTTGAGAGCAGTGAGAATTTCTTTGGGCTCATCCACATTGTAGGTAATGTGTAAGTGGTGTGGTTTCGTTCTGATTACAAATATATCAACGTCATTTCCAGAGGCAGACTGTTAGAGAGAAGAAAGGGAAAAAAAAATTATATCATCATTGTTATATTAAAATTTCAAATAAGCTTACATTTATTACATGTTACAATGTTACTAAACGTTTTAGTTGTACTTACAGCATACTGATCACTGCTGTAGAGTCTAGCAACCATCTGAGAAGGGACCCTGGCACTGAACTCAAGACCCAGGGCACCAGTGGATGGGGTGGAGATAGAGGCATGCATTGCATCTCTGCTTCCAGTAGACTCAACTTTCACATCGGTGAAAATAGGGCTGGTGATGTCTACCTTCAGGGTGTGGCCAGAGCTGCAGGAAAGTGTACCGAAATGAGTTCACCATAACAGAAACATATATAAAAACACTTTTTGATACTGAAAATGAAAAGGAATGCATGTATAATACCTATCAACTTCCCTCTTTCTCCTGTAATGAAAAAAAGGTAATATTTACTTGAGAGCTCAAGTAATGTCGATGATTATGAAACAATATGTCAACTATGTTACCTCAAGTTGTGTGTATTAGCATACTGGACAGTTATGGTCATGTCAGAGTGAGTAAGGACAGCATTGGTTTTCATGTTAACGCCATCATTCTCGAAGTTTGCGGTTGAAGAAGCTTTTCAAATGAAAAAAAAGTTTGTCAATGACTGCAATGCAATGCTCAGCACTGCACGTGGTCAATATTACATATTAATAATAAAAAGGTTTCTGTAACTCACCCTTCATGTCATAGTCCAGGAAGACAATGGGAGAGGTAACAGATGAATACAGAATAGCTTTGAAGACAGAGGCTTCTCCTTCCACTTTAGCTTCCATGTCTGTGGTGTACATTGGGGTTACAATCTTGGTGGTGGTAAAGATCTTCTGCTTGACAACTGTTATCTCAATAACAATCTTCTCAGACACAGTGAAGTCACCAATACTGCTTGGCTGAGACATTTTGATCTCAATATCAGCGCTCGCAGAAGAGCTTGGTGCAATGTCTACAGTTGCCCGGGCAACATGTATTCCCTTGGTGTTGAAGTTGAATACGTTCACCTCATTGTTACCAGTACATTTTAGTACTGCATACACATGGCTCAGGCTGGCCTCAACAGCCAGGTCCTCATTTAAATCCAAACCAATGACCTTGGTGGAACCCTGGTCAAGTTTGACATCAGTAATCATCTTGAATGCGGAGCGCATGCCAGCACCACTCAGGTACATATTAGCCTCATTGTCTAGAACTCCCAAAACAACATAGTTGCCAAAAAGGTTAACCTTTGTGTTTCCCTTGTTCTGGAAATCAAAGACAAACTCTGTAGGGTAGGCAGCAAGATTCACTGAATTTGAAAGGACTCCACTAACTGAACCATGCAACTCTGTCTCATGAGTTGCATTCAGTTCAATCTTCGTGTCAAAAAGGTAGGCTTTTCCAGTAGCCACAAAAATACTTTTCTTAATTGCTAGGCCCTCTGCCTCACTGCTAATGTCAAACTGCACATTTCTAAAAATGACAGAATCAGCAGTCATTTGCTGCTTCATCTTCAGAATTGTAGAGTCTGTGTCAGCAAACAAAGTGAGCTTGGCATATCTTGGATTGATAGTAAGAAGTGAAGTGCTCTTGTGGGTTCCCTCTTCAGCATTAAACTTGCCTGTGCCTTCATTATCCACTGTTACTGTGAAGGTGGTATCCTCAAGCTTAGCATATGCTTTCTGGATTAGATTGGTTTCACTGGTGACTTCAATGATTGGTAGAGTAATTGTGTGATTGTAAGTTGTGTCCAGAGAGACAGTCATTCCCCCAGCTATAGCAACAGCTGCATTGTTGACAAACACTGCATTGTAAGGTGCAGTAATAACATTAACTGTAGTCCTGGCTTTGGCCTGGGCTGATGGGCTGGGTGGACCATATAGAGTTACAGATGCCTGATGGCCAACTTCAAGAGCAGGATGATGGAAATTGAAAGTCTCTTTAATAATAACACGTCTCATTTTCGGGAATGCAATGTGAGCTGTAGAGTCCAATTTGTAACTAAGAACTTCAAAACTAGAAGCAGTGGCCTCAGAACTAAAAAAGCCGATGAACAGAGGACTCATTGCATTTTCAGTAGCGTTTTGTAACTCAGCAGAGGTCTTGATGCTATAGATGGGAGTTTGGAATTTCAGCTCTCCATACAGTTTGCCAAAGCATGGAACCATGATCTCACTAGAAATAGTTGGCAACCTTATTTGAGGTACCTGAAGAGTCTTTACAAGCTTTTCTACAGGGATCTGGGGGATGGTAGGGGCCATGAACTCAAGGTTGATCTCTGGGAACGTTATTTCAGGCATAAGAGGAAGATAGTTCAATTTCAGGTCGCCAAAGAAAGTATCCATATCAGGCACATAATTAAAGCTGACAATGAAGTCAATTAGCTCAATGATTCTCTGCCTGATGACATCGGCAGATATGGTGGTGGATGGCATGGTGTAGAAACCCAAGATGGTGAACTCTGGAATGTCTATCTGTGTTGGGATATTAGTCTCATGTAGTTTGTCCATACTGAGCTTCATAGAGGGCACGACAATGTCAGTCAAAGGGAATGTAAAAGATGGTGTGTTCAGCTCAGCTGTCTTTAATGCATTTATGAGCCCCTCAATGATCTGTTTTATTTCACCGAGGATCTCTTGATCACCAGTCACTAACTCAATTATGTTAAACACATTAGTAAAGAAGTTATTGATGGCTGTAATGAACTTAGTATAAAACGTGTTCATTTGTCTTAAGTAAAATGTCATCTCAGATCTGATATCAATTACGGAAAATTTTTGTTTTACTAATTCAGCGAATGTCTTAAGGTCATTAAGCACAAGATAGTCAAGTATCTCCTTTACATCTTTGATCATGTGAGAAACTTTTTTTGAGTTTTTACTTTCCTCAATAAATGATCGAATAGACTCCAATAACGCGTTCATATAGTTTACACAGTTATTTAGTTTTTGGGGAATCTCAAGAGACTGTATCAGGTTATTCACATAAGTTGTGTATATAGCAATATTTTTATTGGCTTTCCCCACAAAGTCATTGTAATCAAATGACCTCATCTGCTGGATCATCGTGTTAAGATAGATGTTGAGTTGTTCAATCACATCCCTAAGTTCAGTTGCTTTCAAGTAGCTGATAACTTGTTCCATGACATGCATACATTTGGTAGGGATTTCCATGGTTCTCACTTGATTAGTGAAAGCATTGATTTCTTTCTCAATTTCCTCAATGCATATCTTGACAAGACCTACAGTTATATCCACCACAAACTGAATTTTCTTGTCAACACCATGCTCGATAATTAGCTCCCTCATCTCAGAACATAATGTGTTAATATGATCTATGATTTTGAAATCCTGGATAAACTCCTTAACATATACAGTAAAGAAACTCTTCAGCTTAGCAACAAGCTCTGAAACATCAAAGCGTTCAATGAACGCCTTCAAATCAGCAATGACAGCAAAGCTACTACCTTTCCATTCACGTGGGTCAACAAACTCCGTTATTATTTCCTCGATGATCCCAAACACAGAAACAAGAACTCTTTTGATGTCATTAACATGGGGTGCTAGTTCACCAAACAGGTTTTCAACAGCAGCGTTTACTTTCTTCAAGAAGGTCTCTAGGTCCTCCATTGAGATAGTACATTGTGGAGCAAAACTAGTAACATATTTCTTCAGTTTATCAGCTCTGTTATTTAGTTGAGCAAAAAAGTCACTCACCAGCTCAGGAAGGGCCTCAAATTTAGCTCTGACCTGTTCATTGTTGATGAAGGTTTGCAGTGCCTCAGCAATGCTCACAACAGCGACTTTGATGCTTTCCAAGAAAGCGGGCACATTTTCAATCAGTGGCAATTGAATCATGTGACTGTTTGTATTCTTGTCATACTTCAGGAAACCAGAGATAGAGAACTCCTGGTTCTCTATAGATGCTGTGCTTAGCATGTTTGTGAGCATAGCTCCAGTAACTTCCAGTCCAATTCTGTCTGCAGTGTTGTACACACTAAGGTCCTGATTAAAGGCATGGCCATTCATCATAGACTTTATTCTAAGATTGGACTTCTGCTCCTGTGGAGATAGAACTGTATCCATCTTGTGGTCCATTGTGGTCTCCAGGGATAATCCATTGTTCAACTGCTGGGTCACTGACGCTCTGTATTCATGGGAGCTGGCAAAAGCCAGGGGCTGAGCTCTAAGGAGGAACTTACCGTAGAGCTGAGCACTCTGCTTTCCGTACAGGATTAAGTCACCATCCGCATTAAACATAGCATCAAGGTTGAAGTCAAAAGGAACAATGCTGGCCCGGATGGTATGGTCAAAGCGCATTGGCTGGGAGTGAAAGCGTGCCTCATTAGAGAAACGTGCAGCAAGACCCACTACCTCGACCTCAGTGTTGTGTCTCATGTGAGTTCCAAACAGTTTTCCAGTGGTGCTACACTTAGCAGCGACCATCATGTCAGCATAATTGATCTCATAAGTGTGCTTGATCTCCTCCTCAGCATAGAGGGCGTTTATGCTACCAGTCAGCTGAACTTTGTGGAGCTCTGCCTTCAGTTGAGCTTGATTTATATAGTTGACAGCAAGCACTTTCAAATTGTTGTTCACATTTGCAGAAACAGCATAGGGCGTCAGATCAATACTGATGTCATGAGTGTAGGATGTATCATCACCAACACTAGTCTTTGAGCTGAAGTCTAAGCTAGAAAGAGTGATGGTCAGACTGTTGGCATTATCAACACTGATATCAAGCAGTGCAGCATTGTTGTAAATGAACAGGGTAGCCCTGGAGGCATCAAGTCCAGCTTTGAAGGTGTTGTTAAAGGTCAGGGGACTCTGGAGGGCATTTATTGCACTTGCGTCCAAACCGTCTTTGTTCACTCTCAGAGTGGCTTTGTGAGTAGCCTCATTTTCAAGAAGCTTCACAGTGGCATCACTGTTCAAAGCCAGACCATTGTCATCAAGAGAGGCAGTTAACAGAGAATATACACGGTTTTCAAACTGGTCCGCACTGGTCTCCACCTTGAGGAGGACTGCACCTGCACCAGCAGAGGCCTCAGCCTCATTACGGAACCTCATTCCAAAAGCGAGACCATTTGTGTCACATTTCATTATAAGTTTCTGTTGCTTGAAGAAAAACTCCGCTTTGTGGGTCAGCATTTCGTCAAAGGCATTGCCGTTAGATACATAATTGAGTTCACCATTAACAAAGGATGCTGCTATGGTGTTTTTGCCCTTAAAAATAGTAGCGTCAATTATAATATTAGAATCACTCTTTGCTTCTGGCCTAAATGGGAAGATGGTAAAAGATTGGGTGGAAATAATTTTGTCACTGTTGAGTATTCCCTCAAATTTGCTATTAGCCGAGATTTCTTCAGTTTTGATGCCAGCAACGCCTGTGTGCTTAAGAGCAATATCAAAAAAGGGGCTTGTGGCTTCGATCCTGCTGTTAGATCTTACATTGATTTGATCTGTGACAGTTGCATCCTCCAAGATGTTAATGTGGGCATTAATGAACTTATGGACTAAAGAGCTTTTTAAGTGGGCTTTGAGATGATCAGTTGTGGACAGCACTCCAGAGCCTATATTAATACAAACAAACAAAAACAATAATATCAATTGAAATTGGTAACGAAAACCTTATTTTTTTATTTCTATTAGAATGTTGATTTATAATATTTAATATAAAGTATATTAAAAGGTACATATAGAATACAACTTTTGCCGTATTCAGTATGCATTAATTAATTAAGTATAGTGAAAATAGTTTACTATACATTCAATTCAAACATTTTACACCAGTAAAATGTATCAGATATATGTTATGACTTCAACATAATCCTAATGCATATACCAATTCTTGGAATGAATATCTTGGAATTAAATCTCGGTATTGTTAAGTACCTTCCATCTCGATAGAGAGGATATCCAGTGGGGAGGTTCCTTTCACATTAAACTTGGCTGAGCAGCTTGGTACCTCTACAACATCTCTTCCAACAGCCATTGAGGCCTCCAAGTCATAGAGGTTGCTCTTCATTATAGTTGATACTTCAGCTTTGCCAAAGAGAGGCACAGAAATAGTAAGTTGCTCAGGAACAAAAAGCTCTGGGATGGGAATCTTCACAGAGACAATCTCCAGGCCAAACTCGTGGAAAGAGAAGTGGGGGGTGGTCAAGGCAGATGGGAAGGAAAGTGGAAAATCTTGTGTTGACTTTCCTCCGAGAGGAAGTGGGATAGAAATTGTAAAGCGCTCATTGTTGAAATGGTAAACTGCCTTTGCCCCACTGTCAAAAAGAAAATAACGAACAACAAAAGTCACATATTTTGATTAATTCTAATTAAAGTGAAATATTTGTAAGTTTGTTTAACTCACACATTCATGAACAGTGCTTCTGGCATTGAAATCTCAGGCATGTCAGGTACTCTGATTTTCTGAAGGTAAGGGATATCTGAGGCATACTTCTCCAGGTAGTTGTTGGTTGCCTGAAGAGGAATTAAAACTTGCCATAAGCTCTCTCTACATCTGAAACCGAATAGTCTTGTGGCCAAGATTTATATAAAGGTTTATATATAAAGTTTTTTTTAACCTCCACAGACTTGGTGATTATGTGACGGACTTTCATGTCAGTTTCTCCTACGCGTGTCTCAAGAATATTGTTGACATACATCTTAACCCCTTCACCACCTAGAATGTCCAAGCCCTCTGATTTCATGTCAGACTTGACCTCAGCCTCGATTCTGCTGCTATCTGTAATTGCAAGAACATAGAATAATAATAATTTCTTTCTTTAATACTATTGTAACAAGCTGTTCGGAATTACCTGTAAGCCATTATTGGCTAACATTATGTTCTGTCGTGGAAAAATTAAGTAATTGATCAATCATATTACCATATTTCACAGAGAGTTTCTGCATGGATGTGGTCTCAAAAAGTTTAATGTTGCTCTCAAGCTCATATTCCAGTTCCTCGTCATTCTTAATGTTGGCTGTAACAATGGCCTCAGCCTTGAGTGAAGGGACAAGCATCTGTACCTGCAGCATACCTTCCTTCATGGCCTTCAGACTTCCGAAAAAAAGGTACCAATGAGTGAGAATATTATGAAGGAGAATTATTATTTAATCTCATAAGGATAGCCTTTCTTACTTAGCACGGCCAACCAGGGAGAGCTGGGGGATGTCCTTGTTAGTAAATTGAAGCGAGATGATATGAGTTATTTTGTCATTGGTGTCATCATTGACACCCAGCCTGAAGCCGGCCTCCACGTCATAGTCAGGGATCTGGATATCAGTAGTAAGGACGTGTTTCTTCCTGTTGTACTTCACAGTTGCTGTGGCTTCAGTGGGCTCTGCAGCTAATGTTAGTACCAAACAAGAACAACATAAAGGAATCTGTCCCCTCCAACTGTTTAGATCGCCTGACGATAATATGATTTTATCATATGTACCTTCCGCCTTAAGGATCAACTTGACAGAGTCAACTCTCTGGCGCCCATCTTCACCTTCCTTCAGGAGTTCATAGGCAACAGTGGCAGTATATTCAGTGACCTCTTCGGCTTGATGAAGCTCCACAGCCATCCTGTTAAGAGATAATTAATACATCAGTTAGTGCTTCATTATTTTAACTGCATAAGCATTTGCTGATGCAGTTTATGAGGTCTTGCTTACTTGCTGTCTCCAGTGAAGGGGAAGTAGGGGGCAGTCTCATGAGAGAATGCATCAGTGTACTCAAGGGCAGCACAGTATTTCATTCCAGCGAAGAAGGGAGTGCACTTATTAACAGAAACCTTGTCCATTACTGTAGGGGGGATGGTTTCCACCTCAGCTCCATTGACTGCCACAAGGGAGTTTCTGGAATTGAGGAAGTATAAAGGTAAGTTTTCTGATATCGTATGTGTTTGACTTGAAGTTTTCTTAGTCTTACGTGATGCTGATGAGTTTAGTAGGGTCCTTGGGAGCAGGTATGGTTAGTTTGACGTTGTCACTCCCCATGGAGACCTGGGCACTCATTCCACTCTCATGGAAAAGGTTGGTGTGCATCTCTAGTCCAGAATTAACATATCCAGGAATGTGGGAACCGACCTGAGTCACAAACTCAATGCCAGCAGAGGGCATGAACGTGACTTTGCTCTAAGTGTGAAAAAACAGGAAGGGAGTTATAAAACAGGCATACCGCATTAAATAGTAAAATGACTGTTAAATATATTTACCATGTCACGGGCAATGTTTAGCCCACCCTTGATGCCAGGGGTGAAGGTACCAGATAAGGAAAACCTCAGAGGCACACCAATGGCAGTGGGAAGGAAGAATTCATTGTCCATAAAGATGTAGTGGGCAAAGATTTTGTTTTCAGTACTTGTCATTAATCCTTTAAACACCTGTTGACAGATATACAGTAAATACGCATGCTATACAAAATACATTTCCACCTTATTTTATTATTATATACCCTATGTTAATTTGTAATTATTACTCATAAAATGCTTACGTCAGTGGGGACCATCATGCGCATGTTGTCAATCATCGTGACAGCAGAGTAGGCCATCGCATCTAGGTCACTGGTTTTGAGGTATCCCAGCTCATTTCCCAGCAACCTCAAGTAAACCAAAGCCTCAGGGAACTCATGGGTCTCCACTTCCAACACCAGTTTCTTTATATTTTCTCCAATTTCCCTTATCAAGCTCTGGGATGCCTATAGATATATGCATTGCATTACAAAACAGTAATCAGCTAATTATTTATGCACCGTTGCAATGCTAATAATATAAAAATACTGCCCAGAATACCTGTCTTCTCTTTCTGTCATTCCTCATTGTGGGAATTATGTTATTCAACAGCTCATTCACTGTGAGAGGGATGTTCTCAGAGACAAAATACATAGTCTTCAGAGCAGTGTCAGGAAAGAATCCATTCTCTCCAAACAGGGCTTCAATGGTTGGCTCAAATCCTTTTCCCTCCATGCCAATCTGATATGGAGAACAACAACTCAAATTTAAACTTACCATCACAAACACAAAACCATGCCTCTGACGGTGCGAATTGTCAAAGCTTAATCTGTTACCTCCATCATGTCAATGTCAAAGCCAAATGCCTTCAGGGTCATCTCAAGCATCACTTCCGTGGGCAGGCTGTTGGTGCCCTCAAAAACCATGTTGCTCTCAAGAGAGCCAAACTTGTAGTTGCGGGAAAATGTAATGGGGTCCATAACTGTTCCAATCTCATTACCCTGCAGTGCATCACGTATCCTTTCCCTTAGACTGTATGGAAAAAAGCATACAGACTTATTTTGTCTGTCAGCTGAGCAATGTTATATGCTACTTTAGATGCTTTGCTTGCCTTTGGGTCTCAGGCTGAGTTGAGGACAAGATGTTGGTAATGTGGGAGATGACAAAGCTTTTGGTCTGCTGGTCCTGCTCATTAGGCAAGGCAGCAAAGAGCTGGGCCAGTTCACTTGGCTGAGGGTCCTTCATCAGCACCAAGTAGGCAGCAACACGCTTCTGCACAGGGCTAGGACTGTCCAGGAGGACCTGCATGAGAACCTCCCTGCCCTGTGAAGGAAACATTCCTATTCAAAACTGAAATAAAGAAATAACCATTCATGTCCTTAAACTCTCTGTGCAGGGTCCATTCATACTATGGTTTATAATGGCTTCCCACACATAGTGCAGATATTTGAACCCACTAGGCATGAAATATAAACAATATTTAAAGAGCATTCCAAAATCACAAAAGTAAGGTTTAGCATCAACATTTGTATACGACGCCACTGTACTTACAATTTAAGCAACACTCAGGATATTTATTGGTAAATATTTAATACTTCTCAATGCATTGCTGTTAAAATGAGTTATATAATATAATAATATTGGGCAAACATAACATTGTGTAAATGACTGATTCCCAATTATTTAATATTGCTTTGATAAGCTCCCCCAGTTGGTATTTTGAAACTAAATACAATTGTAGGATCACCGGGGATAACCCATTTCGTGTTTGCATCAGCATGCATCTGATTATAAAAAGTTAGGCATGAAGCTGCTAATCTGGTTATGGTTAGGACACAAATACATTATAAATACAAAGGTATTAATGTAGGCTACCTGGGTGCAAATAGCATGTTATTAGGGTGACACCAGGAAGTAGTGATTCATTGACAAAAGTTTTCAAGTTTATTTAGCTGCAACGTTTTGGTGATTTAAAAAAATGTATTATTTGTGTGCTGTTTTTAAATAAACATTTAATAGGTAATTATTTACCTTTTTATGATTTGTTCTGGTTGTGTAGGCCTATATCTTCAGGATTTGTGTAGTTGTGGTGTATTGAATGCATGTTGTGATCACTATTGATTGATTACAAACTCTTGTTGAAAGAGCAGAAACATTACAGTGGAAATGGGGGGAAAAAACGGGTTGACACGGAAATAGAGGCCTGGTACAGACAAGGCGACGGAACGAAAGTGAAGGACGGGACAAGAAATGATAGCCTATACGTCTGATGGGGGACTCATGTAACGCACTCGAACTATCGAACTCGAACTAAGTATAGAGGGGACGGCAGAGTAGAGGAATAACCGGAGACCAATGTGGATTCGATACACCGCCCTCTAAACAACACAACAAAGAAAAGAAGAAAATGTGCGTGTGTGTGGTTGAGGTCTGACAGAGCCGATTTGATCTGCGTTTTACTGTGTCCTATCCCCCAGTGCGGAGAGAGACGGGCAGGCAAGAGGAGGATGCACGGTGGTCACGTTATTGGGGAAACGCATGGACCGTTAACACCAAGAACTCTTTTCCCATGGACCTGGATTTCCTTGCAGTTTTAGTTTTGGACTTTTAGGACTTTTTTTTAGGGATATATTAGCTTGTTGTAATCTCTTTTCTGTTGATAGTGGTTTAGTAATAGCTGTGTTGGAACCTGTGACATTACCATGTAGGCCACACCCATGTAGCATGTTTGTCTTTTATATTTATGCTTTGAGATTTGTTTCAAATGTAAAGTGTGTTATGTATTAATAATATTATTTACACCCAGGTGCAAATAGCCAAACAAATATAATGAATTATTGTTTTAACAATGGGACTTGCCTCTTCAGGGAGGGGGGTCAACCTAAAGGCCTGGATAGCAGCCTGCTGTACAGCCAGGGAAGCCACAGGCTGGCTCACACACTGGATCACAGCAGTCTTCAGGGCAGGGCTGGCGGCACCCATCCCTTCAGCCATGTTTCCAATAACCTAGAACCAAATGATTAATATGTTAAAATAAATATGTTGCACAGAACACATATCCGTCAGTGGGTTTCAAACTTTTTGAGTCATGACCCCCACGGGTCACAATCTATGATCCTTTTCAAAATGACCTTTTTCAATAGATTAAAATAGCATCAAAACTTTCAGCAGCGTGACAGGGTTGCAACCATCCTAACCTCAATGCCAGGGAGTGGCATCTACAGTATGCATAGCCTCATAAGTTTTGAAATCTGTTCGGGAACTATCTCCCCCTGCTGGTGAAAGAAATGCTTAATGGAGGTTTAAGATTTTTAGTTATTGTGATGAGATACTCACTCTCAAAGTCAAAAAGGTATCGTCCATATCACCGGAGCAGTCACCCAGCTGGTCAGCCATGAATTCAGCAACAGAGCGGATCTCAGCAATCATCTCTTGTTTAGCTTTGTAGAATCTGAAAAAACATAATCATTCACAACACGTGGATTAAACATACAGCTTATTTTAGATTCCATAAGAAAAAACATCAAAAGGATGCATGTCCTTTCCTTTAAGGATGCACTAATAGCCAAGCCAAGTTCACTCACCTCTTCACAACAATGCTCAGTGCATACATGATGGGCCTAGTGGGTTTGTATTTAGCCATCGCCAGCATGTCGTTGATGAGGAGGGGAGATGGGTCGGATATCAGTCCGATGGCAAACACTGTGGCGTCCACCTCCAGTGAGGAGTCATCATAGCTCCTGAGGATCTGCATGATGGCACTGTTGCACTCTGGGGTGCCGCATTGGGCCAGAACCTGGTAGGTCAGGGCACGGGACAGTTCAACTGCCTCGGGGATGGCGGAGCTCAGGGTCTCGGCATTCATCCCGCGGACCATGGTCACAAGCTTGTGGAAGAGGGGGGCCCTCTTCTCACCTTCGGTCTCAGGGAGATCTTCCAGATTTCGAAGCAGAGCCAGAGCAGCGTCCTTATCCTGAATGACTGATTTGTCTTCAGCAGCCTCCATGTGCAGATCCTTGACATGGGCCTCGTCTAGAAAAGACAAAGTCGGAATTAGAAGGTTATAGATTGAATATAGAAAAATTATGAATTTCAAAGAAATTGCGAATAAATAAATGAAAAAAAGTTAAGCCTACTGTAGTCAAAGACCCTGTCATTGTGAGCAGAAATGGCCTCGAAAGTCAGAGATTGCTTGCCAACGTTGGTAACTCCATATTCACCCCTAGGGTTCAGACAACACATAACGCATGGCTGGGTAGCACTGTGGAACTTTGTATTAGTGACACAGAACAAGTTGTCACGTTGGAGAGCATTATGGGCTGAACTCACTTGTGAGAGAAGGGCACCAGGATGTGCTTCTCAGTACAGGCAGCAGAGGTCATGTGCTTGTTGTCATTGTCAAACTTGTAGTTGCAGATCTGGGAGCTCCTGATCAGCTGGGCAAGAGGGTAGTTCTGCGGGTGGAGAAACCACTGTGTTATGGTTCAGAATGACATACTGCATACCGTTTGAGTTGTAAGTCAAGCCAACGGCCATCTTACCATGCCAGAGATCAGGGCCAGAGGACTTGTGTGGTCTCCGACAGGGACAAACTTGTCACATCTGGACAGATCTCTGGTCAGGCTGATGTCAGTAGCAATGTCCTGTCGCTCATTGACGGCGTACTCAGTCCTGCACTTGCCGTGGATGGTGGGCTGCGTGAACAGAGAGAAACCAGTATTCAAATGGGTCTTCCCTCAAAAAAACAAAAAACAGTAAATACTACAGTTCGGGTCTACGTAACGCACTGCAGGTGACTATAGGCTATCTAAACATAAATGAATACCATGTATGTGTTCTTTTTCTCCTCCAGCAGTGGCACAGCCAGGGCAGAGATGATACCCCTCTTGATGTTCAGGATGGTTGTCGACTCTCCCTCGTCAGGATACAGTTTCACGTCGTATACACCCTCCACCACAACCTTAAGGGGGTATCTAACAAATGTAGGAGTGGACATTTAAATTTGCTGTTTGTTGCAGGTGTCTTTTTTGTTTAAATCCCACAAATCAAGGAGTGCCACTTTAAATTCCTAACTGGGGGTAATGAGTTTAAAGGTGCACTCCTTGATTCGTGTCTGGAATCGTGCTTGTGTTTTATATTATAAACAGTAAGCTGAAAGAAAAGTTTGGGTTTTCAATCGAGGAGTGCATCTTAATAATTAGTAATAATACAATATTTATGGCAGATGAACTTACTTCTCCATATCATCGGCGAAGTCATTAGAGCTGGGGGCAGGTCTGAACACAGGGTTGCCGTCTGTGTCCAATCCAGCCACTTCACTCAGGCTACAGCTAGTGGTGCGGACGATAAAACTACAGGTCCGAGGCACTTCAATCTCAACCTGTTAGTGAATCATGTATTTGGGTTTTAGCATCCATTTTATGATATTGATATATTTTTAACACATGAAAGGTTTACAACCCTAATTAGCCAGTCCTTGGTCGTTAACAGTGAGGATTTTTTTCAACGTTTATAATTTTTGTTCTAGATTCTCTAGGTTTTTGTTGTCAAATATTAAGTGTGTTGGTATTTATTCATTTTTTTCTCTAGCGTTGACTAGTACCTTGCAAGAGGCCTTCGGTCCATTCCTGAGCGGTGAGGCTCCATTGATTGCATTCAGAGACTCCGCTTCATACAGATATTCATACTTGTGTAGGGCCTTGTATCTTTTTGCCACTGGTACAGAAAACATACTGTATATTGATAAATTATCCAGAGAATCCCTTAAATTACTGAGGGATGTCAATTGTACTTCAGAAATATATTTTCATAAATATGCTTGGATTTCAGCTTCAGGCTGTACTAATTAAGGTGAAAACAATATAACTTACACAAACAGTCTTGATCTTCGGCATCTGTTAAAAAAGGCAGACAATTACAATTACAATTACAATTATTATTAAATTATCTCACTTAAATAGGTATATTCAAAAATTATTCAAATTTTTCATTTGGGTATTTGGTCATGGATTCATATTAGAATCCATGACCAAATTGTTTATTCGCTGTGGGACCTTAGCATAAATTTTACACAATAACATTCTAACTTTTCATTTTTATTTTTACATTTTACATACTATATTTAATTTAATGTAATATATATAACATTTTTATTTTATAAGGAAAACATTTCTGTCTGTGCACCATAGCTTAGATATACTGTGTAACTGAGGATTATAATATCTAATTTCTAAGAGCTACTCACAAGTCCAGGCAGATGTGCCTAGAAGCAGCAGAAGGCAGAGCTTTGAGTCCCACATGGTGGGTTTGAAGCTCTCTCCTTTAAGGTTGGCCAGTACTCAGACGTGACTGGTTCCTTGGCTTTAGCGTGGGTCTTTTATACCCTCAGCTGGGCTAAATCAGCAGGACTAGAAGGCACAGACAGTACATCACATGCTCAAAGTTCATTCAACCCTACTGTGTGGAGGGACAAAGGCAAAGTGTTTAGAGGCTAGCCTGCTTATGTACCCAATAGATGGGTGATCTAGAGATTTCTTTGACTGTAAGAATAAATTTTGTATGTGATGCATATACAATATATTCATATTGTTTTATAGCCATCGTAGTTAGTTTGCGTTAATGACAAAGATACACTATACCCTAACTAAATGTGCCTCAGGAGTAACTGATGTGTAAATAACAGCTTATTTTATATTCAAATGTAAACATTTGCTGATAAATAAAAAAAAATGGTAGGGTCCCATATTTCACTTTTTAAAGTCCATTATTTGTACTGTTTTTCAGCCAATCTTACAGAAAAGACTTTTGTCTTAGGGCTTTGTTTTATTATGAAACAGTTCTTTGATTGGCTGCTAAAACTTGGGGCAGGCAATGCTGGGCAGCCCATAGTGATGTCACTAAGGGCTGCAAATCAGAACGGCTTGTAGAATCACATGCTTTTTAAATAAAGAAACTGTGGCAAAACATTTTCACATTTTACCACATTTTCGATACACTGGCCAAGTGCTTATACGTACTGTAGAAGGGCAAAGAAAAATCAGACTTGCACATGGGCCCTTGAATAAAAAATAGTAAGTAGTAAATAATTTGACGTTGCTTGCCCTTGTTGTGGAGTGCATTGTGTGATAGCATTGTTAAGAAAAGGTTTCCTAAGGCACATAAAGTGCTCAATATGTGATACAAAGACAAAGTCCTTTTGGATGTGATTGTGAAAATAATGATAGTGTTAATTATCAACTGAGCCAGTAATAGATTTCTGATTGATCAAACCAAACAAATCTGGTTAAATGGCTGTACCTTTGTTCCCAAATATGTAATATATGTTTAATACTGTAATGTAAAAAGTGTGCATATACAAATTGCATATTTCTTATATATTTAAAGTGAAAACAAAATCTGCAATACAAAAATCATGGCAATGCGGTCAAATAGATTGGGGAGACTATTGCCCATAGCCCATATAGCTGCAGCTAAATGTTGTGTAATAACCTTTTGCAATACATACCTTCTCAAACTTTGAGTGGTGAAAAGATAGCTCCACTGTGTTTGCAATGAAAGACATGCATACACAGAAGCCAAGACTTGTTTGTCTGCATGTGCATTGCACATATCCATTTAGCTAACTCTCAAATTCAGAGGCACTTACAGTATGAGTACAACCGCATGATAAACTTCAAGCCCCTATGGACACTGTTGGACATTTTTCCATACAATGACATTTTTCGGTTGGGACTGAATCAAATTGTTAGAAAAACATAAATAAATGTTACTAAAGTGATTTTAGCATAGCTAATTTAGAATTGCTGCAGTTTTAAGATCTGTTTATTTATCAAGGAAATATCTGTATTTGATGTAGGTGTGAGCCAACCTGGATAAGCAGAAACATGCCTGGGGAAAGCAGAACTCCAGGTGGTTCATTCGAAACAGCGATAATGTCATCCTTCATTACGTACCCCACCATACAACACACATTTGAGCTCAGAATCCTATTTTTTTTATCTTGTTTGTAATCTTGCAATCTTGTCAGGGGCTTTAAATAAAATATTAACCACAATCCCAATAAAAAAATGCCAGTAGTAAAAAGGCTTAAACCAAACATCAAAAATATCGCTTTAGCGAATTCTACTAGGTCTAGAAGATCATGTGTTTTGAAAATGTGGTTGAATTATAAAAACATCCTTCAATTGAATATTGAAGGATATTGCCCACTGCTCTTTTTTCTAACATGATTTAATAGAAAATATTCATGTCTTTAAAAAAGACTGTTCTCTAAAGCTTTAGGTGCATTAGATTCAACATTTATTTTTACGTCCAGGTCTTCAACATGTCTTTGCACAGTCCACAGAGTTTAGGATTTATCCTTTCTAAGCCCCAAATGCACCTGTCCAAGGTTCAGACCAAAGATCAATGTAGCTATGTCATTGATCTCAGATGGACGAAAAGGGAAAAGGGGTAAGTAAATAATAAATTAAACATGCATTCCCTATGCTGTACAAAATAAACTAGATGTTAACAAAAGGTAATTTCAAGAAATGTGATTCAGCAGAAGCATTCCAGCATTCCATAAATGATGGCAACCAGGTAGCAATCTTGTCCTGTTTTCTGTCTCTTTTTCTGTTTGTATTGGAAAACATTTTGCACTATAACAAATGCTCTATATTAATTATAAAAGGCTTTTCACACAGTAAGCCCTGGAAGTATAAAAGCCATAATATCTATGGTGGGGCTCTTTTTTATTTGATACTATGTTCCTTTTAACCGTTTTTACTCTTCTGTCAGAACAAGAACAGGAACAGTAATGATATACTTTGCGACGCCGCCAGAGTAGACAGACATGCCTAATATTTTCCCAGCTGGCCAGCTGCAGGCAGTATTATCTAATCAATACCACAGGGTAAAGATCATTTGTTGTATCATGGCAACAGATTATTCAGATTAAGTAACATCCAAAAAGAAATTAATTGTATTAAACATTGGTTAGAATGTACTATGGTTATGGCTTTTTGGCTGAGAAACCTTTTTTAAGTGTGAGTATTGCATAACCGCAACACCACAACTACAACAACAATAACAATCTGAAGGGTTTTGCAGTCCAGAGATCACATTGCCTACCATAGGTTATCTACTTAGTCCCATTTTCCCAGTTTTTTGTTGTTGCTTGATGTTTGGTGATGTTTACAAAATGTTCAAACTTCTCCATTGGAACTGTACCTTTCTATCCTGTCACTTTAGACCCTCAATACAACAGCTAAACACGAAACATGCTACATGATAAAAGACAAAGGATACAAGACAAGTGATACTAGTACTTTATATCATTATTAGTAAAACTGTTTCTTGATTTTATTGGATCAATGGACCAATGGATCCTGCAAAACTAGCTCTAAAGACTGATCACAGTCCCATGTCTTATATAATACTAAATACATTTCAGTCAGACCACTCTCGTCTTATGATACAAAAGCAATTTATTAGGACATATAGAAGTATGCTATTAACAATT
>JAOEHI010000017.1:1465443-1476520 GCA_025447815.1 Percopsis transmontana
TTAAATAAAATAACGTAGCAGTACTACTAACTAGCCATTCCACAGCTAGCTAGATGTCTGACCACAGATGCTGCACACCGAGTGCTGAAGTTCTCCCGTCAAACCACTGACCTTGTTGCGTTTGAAGTAGGCCCTTCTGCAGGCGGCGAAGCACTTCTCGCTGCAGAAGCTCTTCAGCTCCGAGCCCATACAGAGGGAGTAGCGCTTAACCCCTTCCTTCTGACACCACACACACACTATCTGCACATTTTGAACGTCCTCCACTGCAGGAGGAGAGGAGAGGAGAGGAGAGGAGAGGAGAGGAGAGGAGAGGAGAGGAGAGGAGATGATAACAGGCGGGAGTGGCAGAGAGGCATTATATATTAGGGCGGTTGTTCACCAGCTTGTTAGCTAGCTAGTTTGGAAACATTTGCTTGAAACACACCTTTTTAGCCCTGACTTTACTTTGGCTTATTATTTTCCTCTGAATTGGTCCCTCATTTATATGTTATTATAATGTTTTGTGATTTTTACTATTGATTATGTTTCATTTATTATGTATTTTACATTGATTGTAAAATTCTTTTAACAACTGCTATTTGACTTCGGGCACCACATTCCATTTTAATGCACTCCCAATAATGTGTGATAGATTTGACTGACTGATGGGTTGACTGATACCTGCAGATGGCTTTATGAGGGGAACGATGACTGGGGCAGTCTTGTGCTCCTTGGGGCTCGTCAGGGATGAACTGGGCGAGGAAGAGGATGACGACGATGAGGGGACACTGGCGGACTCTCTCTCTGCACTCTTCATGGCCAGGACAGAGTGGCTTCCTTTGGCGTCTGCGGCCTTGGCCTTTGGCAGTGAGTTCTCTGGAAGACACCAAAAAAAAAACGACATGGAATTTGATGCCCCCACCTGCTCTAGCATGACTCATATGATACGACAGGCACAAAGCCGCACACAGATCTATTGTACGCGGCGGTTGCGAAACAGCGAATGTATCACAACATGGAAACACAAGAAGACTACAGTACGTTAAAGGGGAATCTGTGCAATGATTTTGTGTCTGGCACTGTGAACCTGTACGGCCTGCTACACGGCATTCAAGCTAACTCCGTGTGACAGTTGGAGCTTGCGCTTCGAGGGCTGTACCGCGAACAAACACCTGCCCTCACCTTTTAGCACGGAAACCTGGTGCCGTCTTTCTCTGTAGTTCCGGATTTCGTTGGCTTCCGAGTCTCTGAGCTCCACCTTGTCGTAGCCATACCAGCCAAGTAACTCATTCATGGTGCTCTCCGCAAACGTCTGGATGTGGGAGTGAAAGAGGACATTAAAGGGGGACATTTCTCTGTTTCTGGATAAAACCTTTGGTTTTTTGTGGTTTGAAACCGGCGTTGCAAAAAATACATTCCTCTCTACCCCTCCCCTTACAGCTCTCGGAGGGTGGCATGTTATTCTCTACCCCTCCCCACAATACTTTCGCAGTTGACTGTTGTGACTGTACATATAAACACCTTGCAGGGACAAAAATGTGGGGTTCAGTGGGTGCTACAACACAATCGAGGAGTGTATCTTTAATAGTCAGGCCTACTGTTACAGTCTATGATGAGGGGATTTTTAAGGGAAACTCTGACCTTACTGTATATCGTAAGGTTCTGAGTGGAACTTTTTATCCCATGTTTAAATATAATCATACCTTAATACTCTGAATCAATGCACAGGTTTCTGTCTTAGGGCCTGTATTGTTGGGGAAATGAATACAGGCACAGTGGAGTATAATATGATGCTTTTTTCCATGATGTATTCGAGTTGTTTACTCTTGCTAAATCTGAGACGGGAAGGTTTAAAACCTAACACCAGTGTGAAATCTATGAATCATCCTTTGTTTATCTGTTTTAATTGGAAAAAAAGAGGGAGAAAAGAAAACTGTTCTCAACAGATGGGATGTGAGGTCCTTTTTTTATTACGACCAGATGAAAAAAAACACACACACACACAACACAAAGGTCTCTCTCTTCATCCACCCACCTCGCTCTGTGGCTTTTGGGAGAACAGGATTGGAGGAGAAACCTGATCCGGAACGGGCAGAAATCAGAGCGGGACACCCTACACCGCAGCGAGGTCCCACGGTTCTCGGAAATGCCCTGCGCCGCACTCCGATGTCCAGCACTCTCTCCCTCACCCCCACTCCCTTTCTCCAGTTTTCTCTGTCCCCCCTCGCCCCCCCCCCCCCCTTCTCCCTCTGTTCTGTCTCGGTCTGCCTCTCCCCGCCCGCACCTCGGCACCTTCCAGCCCTGACACCCGACACATTGCCGCCTCTCGGGTTTCAGCCTTTTCCAGCACATCCAGTCTGCTGTGGCAGAGTTGTAGCGCTGTAGAACTGAACGCACATTCTTTCTCCGGTTTTTCCTCGCTCCGACCTCTGCTCTGCACAAGGGCCTCAAAAGAAATGGATCCCTCACTCTCGCTCGCATAGGCTACTCTCCGCTGTGTTCCCCTGTGCGCGCGTGTTTGTGCGCGTGGTAGGCCTATCATATCCAGCTAAATATGCCTAACGATGATTAAAGTCAAGTATCAGGTGTCGGGCGCTGTACCGGGGGAGAGTGTGTTGAAACGGATTCATTACAGAGACAACAACGCTGCAGCCGGATCTCAGTCTCGCGAGAAATCACACATTGTTTGTCTGTCTGACTGTCTCCCACTTTACACTCCTTACTCGCTCTCTCGCTTTCCCTTGTTGCTGTTTCATAATCACTCGCCCCCTTAAGGGCACACATCCCC
Source organism: Percopsis transmontana (assembly GCA_025447815.1). Taxonomy (NCBI): domain Eukaryota; kingdom Metazoa; phylum Chordata; class Actinopteri; order Percopsiformes; family Percopsidae; genus Percopsis; species Percopsis transmontana. The sequence goes on from JAOEHI010000017.1 coordinate 1,468,211, forward strand.
ACGGGCTGCAGGCGAACCGGTTACAAATTAAGTCCTGTTGGATACATATAGCCTATATCTTTACCCATCACGTCCAAGTACACCGAAAGGGGGGTGCGGTTCATCATAGGGCTGTGGTTTTCAAACCCCCCAAAAATGTTGAAAATGTTGACTAACTGAAAATGTTGCCACCTCTGCTTAGGTACAACCTACCTATAAGTTCCAGTTCATTCATAGTCATTTTGCCATGTTACTTTCTGATTTGAAAAAAAGTGTTTCTTTTCACCCTGCCCTCTGCGTCCTACAATGTTGTTTTTGTTTCTTTTTGGCAGTTCAGACAAACATCTGCTTTGTGAGAGTGACAAGCCATATCCCAAACCACAGAGAGAGTTGCAGCCAAAGGCAACAAACTGGGTCCGACCCCGAGATTCAGCCCAGGCAGGCTTACATCAAGCGGGGATAGCGTTTCACATGTTTTGATTAAAATTAGTTAAGTTGTAACACTACACCTCCCCTGGATATCAAAAGCTACAATCCAAACCACTTACACAAAAAGACCACATTTCCTCTCTCACGAAGACCAGAATCCCCCCAAACTGCTTGTCCTTTTAGATTTCTGGGCCCTCACTTGAGCGAACACTGGATATCCCTTACCGCCATGCTCAGGGGTCTCAAATAGCAAATGTCTAAACCAAAACAAAGTAGACAATCCGTGGATTTGTTTCCCAGCAGTAATGGGTCTATGTTTGAAAAGCTACACACTTTGAATTAACTCAGGGCTGTAGCCTTATCTGTCCTCTTATGACCAGTAATTTTGAATTAAAGAGAAAGAAACTTTAAAGCACATAATTAATGTTGGTGTGATCTAAACTTGCACTGTCCGTAAGCGTGGTCCTATGTCAAGTGTCTTTATTGGAGAAGCGGGGAAGAAGTGACGTGTTCTTGCCGTCTGCATGGTGACGCACATCTGGAACTCCGCTGGACATTACAGTGTGAACGTCCGGCCACAGCTGGTCTGACATGGCGTCAGTAAAAAGCAACGGCTAGCATGCAATTCAATGCTTCAATGCTTTGCAAAAACTACAATTCAGATGGATTTTTAGATTTTAGAGAGATTAGAGATTCTTATAAGCAGAGTTTATTTGTTTCTAAATCCGCTGAGATATCATTTCCAGGAAATCCACATTTCACTTTAAATTTGTCAGCAATAAGACTGTCTCCTTATTACTTTAGTCAAAATTAATGCTAAACCAAACACGAGCTCATTATCGACAGTGATTTATGCGCAGCAGGCTCAATCTCGCCGCCTCAGTAGCAAGACGTCACTATACGATTCTAAGTTATCACCAAACTCTTCAGAAGCTAATAACAATAAACGCACACACGCACATTTCTCACCTTCATCTCTTGGTTGATCTCCCTTTTGACCGGGTGCGCGGGTTTCCTACTGCGTTTATTTTCCGGTGGTCTGCCTTTCTCCATCTCTGGCATAGTCCTGCTGGGATCCGTGTCACTGTTTGGCGTGAGAGAAGTGAGGGAGCGCGTCAATCGAGGCTAGTCACGGAGCAGAAAGCGAAAGCTGTCACTCCCAGTGACAGCGGCTGTCACTCCGAGACTTCTGAATCCGTCATTTGGGGCTTCGCCCATTGAAGTCCACTGAACATGCGTGCACTGTGGGCTGGTGCCACCGCCGAACAATCCCTTTCTCCCTTTCTCTCCCTTTCTCTCTCTCTCTCTCTCTCTCTCTCTCTCTCTCTCTCTCTCTCTCTCTCTCTCTCTCTCTCTCTCTCTCTCTCCCTCTCTCTCTCTCTCTGGGCCCAGTGAGAAAAGGGAGGGGCCTTCGGATGTAACCCTACACCTGGCGCCCACCCCTCCCAAATCTCAACAGATACATTTCATGAGGAATGCGAGGACTGTGTTTTATCTGAGGGGACACAGTACGAACACTGTATATTCTTGTCTTAAAATAAAGAGATGAAAAGCCGCGTAAGTAAACGATAGCGTGGCAGAATGTTTGGGGCTTTCTCGAATGGCATTTGTTTGATCAGAGAAGGCGCGTGCGCGCGCGCGTAGCCCCCGTGTTCGCGCGTGTGTGGGCGTGTGCGTGCGTGTACAGGAATTATTGACTTAGCTATAAGAAAACGTTACATTAAACAAAGATTAGCTAACACTCAAGTTTGATAGCAAAATCATTAGCCCTCTCTGTCTGTCAGTCCAGTCCACACGAACACAGTAGGCTACAAGGGATTTTGCCCCTGAACTACTCTTTCTTGAGGTAAAACACTAGAAGCAGGAGGGCAGGGTTTATCTTGGCAGACACAGAGAGGATACACTGTGTGTATGCGTGTGTCTGTCCCTGTGTCTGTGTGGAGACGAGAACATTGGCCTTCAACATTTGTCTCAATGCCTATGACTTTTAAACGACTTGATATATTTGGAAATGGACTCTTGTTATTTTGCCGACTGTATAAAGGCCAGACCAGAGGACTATGTTTTGTCTTTCAACACACTCCCCCACCACCCCCCGGAAAATTTCTCTCTCTGTCTGCCTTGCATCTCCCTTGATTTCTACTTTTTTTCTTCATAAGGGGGTTCTCCTCTTTCATATTTCACACCACGCTGTTTCTTCAGAGGAACTTTCCCCATAACTCCCCAAGAGAGTCATACTGTATGAACAGACAAGTAGGCCGACAAGCAGGCAGGCACGACACATAGCCAAATAGCCAAATAGCCATAGCCAAATAGACAGCAGGCAGACAAGCAGGGCTGAGAGAGAGACAGACAAGCAGGGCTGTTTCAGAACCTCACTCTCTTATTCAGCCTTCGTCGGCCTGCTCCAGTTCAGGCAATCCAGGGACGGCGCTCGTGTAAACAGTAACGTGATCCGGTGCACAGGGCTTGGGTTTCACCTCCTCGTAGACCCGCGGATGACATCTGATCCATCCCGGCTTTGGGAACATGGCTTATCTGATGCCTGACAAAAGACCTCTCTCTCTCTGCTTCTCAATAACAGTGCACATCTGGTGCCTCTGCAGGGAGTGCTGTCCCCTTCAGTTTGATGTGTGTGTGTGTTGGGAGTGAGGGAGGGGAAGGGGTGTTAGACGGGCTCAGTATTCCCATCAGAAACCCACTTACCCAAAAGCCAGGGGACTAAAGGCTGTATTTATAGGCCTACCATTACAATCCCCAGCATCTGGACTGAATCATAAGTTTTGTCTACTTTGTGTATCTTAGGGTATTATTATTTGCATTACTGTCGAGGGTCCAATGGTTGCAGTGTAATTGTACAGTCAATTTAGAAGATGATTGAACGTTTTGGATTAACCGCCTTGATTTGGAGTTGCCAGTTTTTGCCACTGGAGGGCGACATCTACCCGTTTGTTGTAAATGGCGCTATGGCCCTCTCGGATGTTTGTCCAACTTCAAATTACCTTAACATGCATTCTAAATTTGCGTTTTTTATAGCCCTATATTTCGGTCTTAGAAACCCAAACATATAAATAACTGACATCTAGAAGCCCTTTCAAATTCTAATATAGTCTACCAGGTTACATCCTCGGCAATATTCGAATGTAATTGGCTAATGACTAGGCTACTCTTTATGTAGTCTAGGCTACTCCAAATGCTCTTTGTGGTGATATGGAACATTTAACATAAAACAATCATTCGGCTATGGAAAGCGCTATTTGAAACGGTGGTTCTGGCGCACTTCCGTACCTCAAATAACAACACCCACTTGAGCTCCACATCTAGGTGAAAAAATATTCCATTAAAATATTTCTCAAGCCGACCCTAGGTGCCGCTATTACGATGGGCTATGTGCAACAGGTGTTTAATTGCCTACTTTTAGATACTTGATTATTAGTCTTTCTATTAGAACCATTGCCTGAAATCAATAGGCTAAATCAACCAATAGGCTAAATCAACTATCTATATATCGATCTATCTATCTTTACTTCCAAAAACAATTATGTTTTCACACAAACCCGAGGAGTTGGCCACGACGTTGGTTTAGTCTGTAAACTACTCTGGTCTACGTCATCTGATGCCGGTATAAAAAGGTCCATCAATTGAAACGAGTGCACATGAGAGAAGCAGCATTCGTGGACACTTGTAGCCTACTTTCTCTGGCCAAATCACTTGAATGTCAAAAATGACGGTCGTTCATCTTGCTGTGTTACTGTTCGCCGTATGTTTATCAACACAGGTAGGATATGTTGTTTCGCTTGTCTATAATGGTTAATTCATTGAAGAAAGAGTCTTGTGTTCAATTGAGTGACGCTGACTGACTTGACATATTTCTATATTGTTATTAGACAGGTAAATGTGGTCTAATAGTCGAGAGCGTCTGTCTGGGTTAGGCTATTTGACGGTCCAAAATATTATCTAGATTTATAACTGAATCTTTCAACTAAATTTTTGTAGCTTTCAAGTGGGCTATAATTGTTAGCCTACTTGAAAGCTAAAGGTTTTATTTTCTGGGTTAACTTTTCACCTCTGAAATTGTTACAGTAGCCTAGGCCTACTGCAGGAAACTGTTGATTTAAAGGTTTTTGTATTGTCCGTCTCTGAACGGGAGAGGCTAGTGTTTCTTAAGTGCAGCGTGCCAAACGAAACCTGAAACGGACGCGAACATCGCCAGTTTCAACTCCGCTATAGCACAGCTATCAACAGTCCTTTGTAGAGCACATTATTGGTGAGATGCGGTGTCAAATGTCCGTGAAATAATGAATTTATCTTTAGTATTTTGTAACAATCAATTAGGCTACTTGTGCTACAGCGCCGCCACTCAACACTGTTACACGGTTTAGTCAAGTTGTCAACAATTAATTTGTCTTGCGTCATATAGTCTCTCTCAACTTGGATAAGGCCTAGGCCTACTAATTGATTTGCAGTGTTTAGATAAGCGGGTTGGCATCGCAACAATCTTTTCATCAACTCTACAGAATAGTTTTATTTATGTCTGCCTCATCTCTACCCACAGGTGGTCTCTCAGAACTCCACAGTCCCCATGGTGAAAGTGAACTCCACCGCGAGCTCCAATGGCACCACCATGGCCAGCTCCACCCCCCCTACCGGCGCTGGGGTCTCCCTGAAAGCAGGAACCTTCTCCTTGGCACTTCCCACTCTTATGGCAGCCTCCCTTGTACACCGCTACTGTTGAAGCCTGGACTTTTGTCAAACCTACCCGCTACTCCATCTAACGCTCCGCCAAACCCCTACCCAATGCCCCTAGAAAATGGAGACTGACCTCAAAGATGGCATCCACCCCTTCCCCAATTTAAAAAGATCAAGACGGATGGGACGGATGGGAGGAAAAAATAGAGCTGTGACCTTCCCTGGAGACCACCACCCTTCAGCCGCTCACGTGGTAGTCCAAAGGAACTGCACTCTGGTACAACCTACTTCCTTAAGTCATCTCTGATGGCATAGAGATGCTCACCCCCTGAGTGTACAGAGGTTTTTGTCAGTTAATTACCTGGCAGTGAATATTCAAATGGTTTTGCATGTAAAGTATGGTTTAGTACATTGGAATTTTTTTTTTTTAAAGCATCAAACCGGGATTTTGATTACATTTCAGTCAGGTTTTCATCATACGATTAAGGAGTCTTGTTGTTGGGAAGTTATCAGGAAGTTGTAGGCAAAGTATACGATGCCACAGGACCTGTCTTTATAGTGTCACATTGGTGTTTATAAAGAATTCTGGAGGAGTGTTTCACGGGCACCTTTACCCCCCTCAGAGTGCCTGGGTTAGAAAGTGACTGTATATCTAAACATGGGAATGGTTGTTTGATTCATATTTCCAGTTTATATTTTGTATAAATTAAAATGTATGTTTTTAGTTTGAGTAGGGTCGCGGAAGTAATTGTGTATAATAAACTGTATAAAATAACTGCTTGCTTCTGATTCTTTTCTGACTTGATCACAAACAAATCACTGAGTGTTTTCACTAGGTACAGTATTTCTAACTAATATTGCATTGTGAGCCCCTCATCACATCAATGGAACATTTGACCACTTTTTTTTTATTTTTTTATTTCATATTTTGTTTGTCCAGCCTTCCACCCATGTCAGTTTCGTATAGTGTGTACAGATGCTGACCTGGCATTTCCTTGATGCCCCCTAAATCTCATATGGCTCCAGAGTAATAGGTCTGACACGGCATTTCACCAATGACTCCAGCTGGATCTTTTAGGTGGATGGTTAATGCTAAGATTATTGTCTTTATGTATACAGTATATCACGCTGAAGCTTGCATGACTTTAAAATCTCTTTGCCAAGAGTCGGCGCAATTAAGAAGAAAAGGAAGTAAATTTCCGTATCCCCCACCCCTGAGTGAACGATTTTACATCAGATAAGACGTTGCAAGTTGGCATGCTAATATTGCATCATGGCTTGTCGCAAAGACTAAAAGCATAGGGGAACTTTTTATTATAGCCAGACAATTTGAAATAGAAATGCAACACTTCAATGTAATAAAACAAGGGAAGTTATTGAAGAATCTATCAGAATTACCGCAACTGTATGTTTAAAAATTGCACTGTAAATGTAAAACCTTAACATACTTTTACAATTAGGATACCAACAATACAGGAATAGTTTTTCAGAAACTATTGTACTTATTTTACTAAACTTTAAACCCCTATAAAGAATTAAAGCACCCCAACAGTGAGTGTGGTGACAACGCGGTGAGCATAATGCGCTGCTCGGAAATGCCTCATCACCAGTAAAGCCGGTGTCAGGAAACATTAGTCCAGACTATTGTCTCCCTATCCTCTCTGCACTAAACCACTGTCCAAACAGCCACACCACTGCCCTCCCCTCCCCTTTTCCAAATGTAGCCTTCCTCTGCCGTGTTATACTTTGGGGCCTGATGCTGGTGAAATTGTATTATAGAAGTGTTTGGTAAATATTATTAAAAAAAGTGTTACTTAAAGGAACACTTCTCGATTTGTATCTGCAAGAACAGTGTGTTATAGTTTGTTATAGAGTGCCGAGTGGCTCACACTTCTCTCTACTTCTCCCCCTGCAGCTCTCATAGGCTCACACTCTTCTCTACCCCTCCACTTACAGCCACCTTTTGTGCACAGTTGCGGTTTTAAACAGCAACAGTAAGCTGGGGCAGAAGTTTGGGGATCTCGGGGCACTGTAACACAATTGAGGAGTGTAGCTTTAATTTCTCATCTGGGATAATGGATGCAATTGACTTTTTGCTCAGTGGGATATCGCATTTAAAATGGTGAGCAGGGCCACGGCAATATTGTAACCTCATTCTACTCCAATCAAGCAGACCTCCTGTCTCCGCCACATCTTCATTATACTCTGCTATTCCTCTCTCCTCTACACCCCCCCCCCCAACCGCACTACTAGCGCCGCCCCTTCCCTCTCTACTGAATGACATGTAGTCACCTCCTGCATGTGGTGTAGGGTGGGATGCACACCTTTAATCATTGATTACCGTGAATTATTCAGAGCGCAGTTCATGTTACACACATGGACCACAAAAACCTGATGTCTTTCAGTGGCAAAAGCCAAATGAAGTTTTACTTTCTTATACAGTAAGCGCATATTAATTGTAAATCTTACCTAACTGTCAGTGTGCGCACCTCTATTTGAACTTTACGTATAGTGAGGTTGTAAATACTGCACGTCTCTATGAGTATGAGATATACTTTGTTTCATTATAGGTTTCTTACAAAGGACTCACAAATAGATGCAATGACACTGTGCGTCAACAGTATCTTGTGACTATGCGACTAATCCAATAGATTAAAATATTTAAACTAAGCAGAATAATTTCCCACCAGAAAAACGTGTCCTACACATGTAATTGTTTTTGATGTTGTTGTTGTTATTTTGACTGCATTTGTTGTAAGGGAGGAATATGGCTTCTACTCCAGGACTCATGAATAATACAGTTCTCATATTATAGCTCGAGCATCTCTGTGTCACACCTGTCTATCCCTTGGTCTGTTGCATAGCACCGCAAGCCTCTTTGTTTTGGCTAATTCAAAGACATGAGATGACTAATGTGTCGAAGGCGGCAGGACTCAGAGGTCGGAGGCTCACCTGGAATAAGCAATTGTTCACAGTGTATCCACAGAGGGAGCTATACTGGTCTTTGGGATCCAGAGAGCGTTTCTTCACAAGACACAAACAAACTCTGATGAATTAATGATTACATATCCGATTACATACGTTTTATTGAAGGAACTCATTAGCAGAGATTACCTAATGTGCTAGTAATATTTGACTTCCACAGTGATTAGACACTCAGATAATGTCACGATTGGCGTGCACAGGCCCGTGCACGCCAATCGTGACATTATC
>JAOEHI010000017.1:1489551-1522502 GCA_025447815.1 Percopsis transmontana
CATGCGCCTGCACATGCGCCTGCACATGCGCCTGCACATGCGCCTGCACATGCGCCTGCACATGCGCCTGCACATGCGCCTGCACATGCTTGCTAAAAGGTGGAAAGACATTCCGAATAATCTAGTCTGATTTGTGGAACTCACATTTGTTACTGTTATAGGTAACATCTCCAAAATATCCGCCAAACAATAACCTTTAAAGTTGACCTGAACGTTCCTTGTAGCTGTAGCCATTAAGATCTACTGTCCTTTGTAACGGTGTGCAGGCGAGAGTATGCGTGGAAGACACTGGCAGGCGTGGGAGCAGTGAACGCGCAAAGCGTATTTTAATGAAAACGAAAAACATACAGCGTATATGTGCAACATGTACAACAGAAACAATGACTGACAGCTTAAATATTGGCCCACAAAGAGTCAATGAGCCGGGACGGGAGGTACAGGGCGTGCCTCCCAATCCAACCGTGACATCCTTACAAAATGTAAAAAACCTGACTTGTTTTTATATCTCTTATTCTCATCCTTAATTAATGACCTTACTTACTTATCGTCTTTTCTGTGGAGGGCTCGAAGTCTAAACGTTTTGTTCCAAACTACACCGTATTGTTTGGACGTGAATAAAGGAGCATCATTTGTATAACATAAGGCCTGATGACATGCTGTTGTCATTATTCTAACAGAATGTTGTTTGCTTACGATGACTGGTGTATGACCTTGTAACAACGGCGTGTGTTGGACGAGAGTAAGCGCAACCAGCAAAAACACACACAAGCTGAATTACGGATGAAACGCTTGTAAGCGTTGTATTTAATACAGAAACACACACGTACAGGGCATAAACCCGAAACAATGCCCAACAACTCCTGGGGTTGTTGGGGAAACTAAATACTCATAGGACTAATGAGTAATGTCCTGCACCTGTGGGCCTAATGCTCCACAGGTGTGCTGCGGGGGAAAGGAGGCACGATGCGCGCATGGCCGTGAGCGCGCCGATCGTGACAGACCTATTCAGCTATTGGCAAACATACTTTTTTTTTATAAAAATAATTTGACAGCTTAACTACATACTGCCCCCCCTGGCCAATAATGTATTTGCAGGATCTAACAAACCGCTTCCTCAGATGGCCACGATTGTCTTATGGCAAAAGGGATTCGGCTACTCAAGCTGCGATCCCTGTTTAACCATAATTGCTTGCATACAATTGTACACCAACACCATACATCTTGCCTTTGCATTTGATAACGCCCCCCTGCAACAGCATGACTTCATCCCGGTCTCCCAGTGCGTTTTTTTCACGCTGTGGGTCAGTATAAGTAAGTACAGTATATACAGCAGAGTGTTGTAGTTGTAGCCCCCCCTGTTGGCTACCTTTGACCCCCCGCTACCTCTACGTCTTTGTTTCACGGCTGACAGAAGGAGTGCCAGAGCTCCTCCAGCCCGGGTGATTTATGACCGGCAGCTGCTCTTGCAGCCCACGACCCGCACAGCTGGGTGTCAGATGTGGCCTCCCTGTAAGCAGAAACTTAACTGGCAACCCCGACTTCAGTCAAGGGGCAGAGAGGAAGAGGGAGAGAGAGGGGGGGGGGGGGGAGAGGGGGAGAGAGAGAGTGAGAGAGATGAAGAGAGGACCAAGTGGGAGGATGATGGAGTGGTGATGGATGGAGGGAAAAAGAAACTAGGCTTTGAAAATAAGAGAAATGAGGGGAGGGAGAAGTTTATGAGAAGGAAGAAATAGTGCGACAGGAGAAAAGCTCTAAAATGACGACAAGAAAGTATGAAACTAGATGTGCGAGAGGGGTCAAAACAGTAAGAAAAACAGACTCATAGTATAAATTAACTGTATTTGTATGGAACATTTTAAAAAAGAGTTTACAAAGGGCTTAACAATACAGGTAAAATAAAAAATACATTTTGAAACTGTAAAGTGAAGTAAAAATTAGTACAAGGTGAGTACAAGAAACAAAGTGAAATAAGATTGACACTATTAGACAAAATAAAGTCCACAAAAGTACAAAAAATTAAATAAAATGAAATATAAAATGGAAAAAATAAAATAAAAGTTTGCTTTAAAAGGTGATTTAAGAGATGATACTGATTTTTCTAGCCTTATCAGCGCTATTGATTTTGAATGCTTCGGCTAGGGGCTTCATTGATCTCCGCCTGAGTCGAGAAAGCAAAATGTTTGGATTATTTCATAAGCCAATTAGCTGGAAGGAGTGTTCTGTCCCTCCGCGCTTATTGACCCAGAGTCTGTGGCCACAGCATTATTGTCTGGGGGGGCGCCCTATAAAAGATCAATAGCAGGCGTGTGATTGGATTATGGGCTAATCAATGCATTGTACTAATATATCAACAGAGTGATTACGGGGCCGTGGCCAATAGGAGGCCTCAGAGAGCTGTATTGACATCACACTCCTGCTGGGGACACTGGTCGCGCTCACAAGGAAGGCGCGTGTCTTTAATTAGGTGTGTGTGAGTGTGTGTGTGTGTGTGTGTGTGTGTGTGTGTGTGTGTGTGTGTGTGCAGATATGTATGTAGTGTGTGTGCGCATGTATGTGGATTTCTGTTTCGTGTGTGCGTGTGTGTGTGCGTCTGCCACAGATGATGGGTTGATTTTTCCTGATTCCCCAAGCAGCTGAGGAACAGCACTACCAGATGGTGTAAAATGGCTTGCCTGGGAGAGTCCATCATTAGATCCCTGCTGTAACATTGTGACGAAGCTCCATTCTAACACTGGGCCTTAACATATGTGAATATCGCATCAATGCCGACTTTCAGAGAAGGCCATTGTCCATGCTATGTGTCCCAGCAGTCCTCTTTGTTAAAGGCCAGGCGTAATCTGTCTGTCAAAGCGCCTCTATGTGAAACCATGTTTATATCTCGTTTCTGTTGTCTGCTTGTTTTCTAGGCCTATACGATTATAACTGATACGAACAATGTGAGTGTTACATTTTAAAAATGTATTCCTTTGAGAAAGATTTATGTTACCTAATTTTCTTGTACAAATATTTTTTCACATGATGCTGATAAATTGTGTTATTGTAAGTCACAACAGTGCTAATAATTTTAATACTATTTATCTGTGAGTTTTTGTTTCCTGGCAAAAGACATGTTGTCATACAAATGTGGCATTGTACAAACGAAAGTGTCTCATTTTCGAATAAAAAGCTTTTTATGTGTAGACAATCACTGCTAGCTTAAAAAGGTGGCTAAACTTTGAGAGCACAGAGAGAATGGACAGCGTGAGACAGACGGCTGTAAAGTTGTCTATTGTCTGCCAGATTGAGAGGAGAAACGTGACAGGCAGGCTAATCTTGTTAGTCACTTACCACCACAATGCCCTAAAGTAGCGGTGTAATGATGGTGATGAACCTTTTCAGAAGTAATTACCTGTGTTTATCAACACTCGCTAGACCATTTGCCATAATTGAGTAAGTGACGGACACCGATTTGGTCTCTGCAGTTTGCAATTTCCATCATTTACAAAGTGTTTAAAAATTATCTTAAGCCGCACTGCTGTCTGCGTGTGACAAAAATTATTTGAATCATTGTCTCTCACACTTGTCTTGACTGAGGTGAGAGGAGGTATTCTGTGTGGGCTAGTTAACCCACCATTGTTTTCGCAGACAAAAAGAGATATCAGTAAAAAGTATAAGTAACATTTAAGGACATTAAATCCTTTGTAAGGTGTCCTTTTGTTTGACTTCTTCTTAGCTGCTTTGTCCTGTGTCTGTAGCGCAAATATGAAGCAGAGACATCATTTTGTTCCTGAGACTAAGGCAGAAGACCCGGTAAAGTTGCTGTTTGCTGAAGAGTTTAGTGGGCTTTGCATGAATAAAGCTTAATTATCCTTTACTGGACAGGCAGAGAAGCTAAATCTATTGCTGCTGATCTTAACCATCTGGGTGGTAAATTAACAGATTCAATTAATCAAACAAATATTAATGTTGGACTTTTATTCTGAAATTATTGTTTTGCGATATGAAAGTTAGGACGCATACGATTATTAAAACAGAAAAACGAATTGGACTAAACAAATTACTATTTAATAATCATAGAAATTCACACTGAAAAGCTGGGAGGTATAATCTTATATAATATAAAAAACAGTGCGTGTCAGATGCCATTTTCAGATGCCTGTCCGAGCTTGATTATTGATATATATTTTTTGCTTATTTGTGAGCCCAACATAAGTAATTTCATGCAGTACATGGCTCCAGTGACTCCTTATCTGTATCTATATGCTAAACCCTGGTCTTCTTTCACATGGCATGAACACCAGAGGCTTTGCTATCATCCTGGGGCTTTGATGCCTGCCCCTCACTGCTGCCGCCCGTCCGCACGGCTGTTTAAGTGTCCATTTAAAAGCCGGCTCCGTCCCAAAGGGGCCTGTCTTTTACCCATCAGCCCCGTGGATAGCGCTAATCACCGCACAAAGGCGGGAGAGCGCGCCGTGCGCTCGTTAGCCGACCACCCCCCAATCTTCTGCCCCCCCCTTTGACATCCACACGGGTACTTAATTCCCTCTATTATGTCCTTATGTTTCTATAGCCTGCTAATGAGATAAGAAAGGAGACTATCAGGATGTCCATTGATGCGGCTGGTGTGGGCCGCGTGGTGAATGTGCGTGAATGCATGTGCGGGTGCGCTGAGCCATCTGCTGATCACAGGGAACATAGTGTGTAATAACGGAATCGTGACCGTGGCCCCCAAGGCAGGGGGGGGGGGGGCTTTGTATTCATGGGGGTTTTAAAGGCAGCCATCCAGCACTGAGCGGACACTCGCCCCCCTCCCACTCACTCCCCTCCCACTCACTCCCACCTGAGGCATGGGCCTCCGACTTCATGTTGCCAGGGGTGACGGACTCCGTCAGGGTCAGAGGTTCTTGTCGGAGGTGAGGTTCAGAGCACGGGCCCATTTGATAGGACCATCTGGACGTGTGACCTGACATAATTAGTTATTAATTCCTGCTGGGGGGGTTGTGGTGGAGTAGGAGGTGGTGGTGGTCTCACATAAGTTAGCGCTCTTACCGGTGCTGCTGCTGTTGCTACTAGGGTAATGGACGAAACCGTTAATCTTAATAAACCGTGTGTTTATATTGTTTATAATGCTTAAAAACTAATACAGCAACCCTCCCATATCCACGTCGTGTAAGCTTCCATTTCATTTGCTGAGCTAAATAAAGCTTTAACAGAAAAGGGGAGGACAATTTCCACATAATCACGAATGTAACTGATAGTTCAATCCAAGTCTTTCCTGAAGGTTCTGCTGCTGGCTTCATCCCTTTGCTCATTGCACGCGGCAGTGTTGGGTACACGTCGCTGGAGGACACAAGGCTGGTGGTACAGTATCAACACCAAGACCCCCCTCCTGCTACCGTGTTCCGCTCCTGCAGGGGAATCTCCTCATTGGCATGCAGGAGGCGACATAGCTCCCTGGATCACTGGGACCCTCTCCCTGGGGACTCTCTCCTAACGCCTTACCTTCTCTCTTTCTCTCTCTCTCTCTTTCTCCTTGCTCTTGCTTTCTACTTAACTGTCTCTCGGTGCCTCTTTCTCTCACAGCTGCCACACGAATATCTGCCCGCTATGAGAAGGAGGGCAGGGAATAGCGAGTAGAGAACTGCACACCAGATGCACCACTTTACAAACAGAATATTTCCAAAAGCGGCAGCTGAAAGGCCTCTCACAGGGGGATTCATCTCCTTACCGTGTCTTTACAAAGTCTTTTGGTGATGGTAGGAAAGCACTTATTACCCTCTGCAAATTTGCGAGTTCATAGCCAGCTCTCATAAAAATGAAATGTTCGCAATGAAATGCAATACCTCCAACAGCATTCATATCGAGTGATAATGCAAGATCCATTGTGACATCATCAAACGGCGCCATAAGGAGCTCTTGGCAATGTAACAAGCTGTTTACAAAAAGGAGCTGAGAAACAAGCGGGACAAACAAATATAACTTCGCAGCCAGCGCTGGAGAAAGCGTAGCGCAGAGCCACAGAGCATACAGCGCGAGGCAAGAGGGGCTGGAGAAGCCAGCGATCCCGGGCTCTGTGGATTTGGCAGGAGTGAAAGTAGAGGGAAGCACGCTGATACCAGCTAGGCTCAAGCTGTGTACAAATCAAGCGTGAAATCGGGAACAAAGGGATTCGCAGGATTGAAGAGCATTAGATTCACACTGTCTGAGCCATGGTGCATGTAAATGTGTGTGTGTGAGTGTGTGCGTGTGCGTGTGTGTGTGTTGTGTGTGTGTGTGTGTGTGTAGGATTGTTTATGTAGTCCTTCTAATAGCCTTGTGCTGAGGGGATTTGTGCTGCGGGGTTTTAGTTCTGGTTTTTCCTATGTTTTGCAAAAATTATAATTGGATTTTGATTTTTAGGAGCCTTATCAGGAATATTTAAAACGAGATTACATGGACAATGACACCACGAATCTGAATCTGTGAGATTTATTCTATATTATGTGTTGCCCTGAAACCGTTCCAGGCATTTTGTGACATAGCGAGAAATTGTGGGAACCCAAACATAAATGTTTGGGTTCCTACAACTGGTGCAATGATTTTTCAACTAGCATTTAACATTGATTTATTGGCATATATGTAAGGTCACAAACCAGGCAGTATGTGCTTTGAACATGGTAGATACATAAAGATATGTACCAATTTCTGTATACAGTATATTGATAGTGGGTTAGTGAGTGTAATGGGAATTAGATGGTACTGGATTATGGTAAGTAAAAGGGTTACATTTTACATTCCATTTACACTAAACTCTTATAATATTTTTTGACTTTCAGCAGACCTTTTATTCCTGCTCTCCCCCCCCAATAATTACCACAATGACAATGTCTGTGGTGACCAGTCAGAAACTGGTGTCTGCTACCAGGCAGCAGTTTCTGACACTTTACTGTACTATCCAGTACGAACACACCTGATATTGACACATCCACGATGTCTCACGCTACGCTGTTGGTTTCATTAGGGCTTTTCCTTAAGAAAAGTTACTCTTAATAGCTTTAACATGGCAGTAAATAGTAGCAAAAATATACAATTATAAATGAATTGCTTCTAGCTAAAAACACTATTCACATTATATTATGTAGTGTAGGAAATTAAATTACTTCCATATTTGTTTTCAGTTTGAAGTACAAAATACATATAAAGTAATCAGATTACATTCACATTACATGTGATTGTACAAGTGGATAGTAGTGACTCAACTGCAGAGGACTGTGTTTTCCTTCTTTAAATCTTCCCATCTGTGGGGCTGAGTAAAAAATAAACCTTATTTCCTTTGGCCTTAATAGAGTGCCATTCAGACCTGCTATGAGCCTCCTCAGCCAATCAGATTTCCTGGTCGTGACCTCAATATCCTGGTCCACCCAATCAGAACTTCTAAATGGGTTAAGGTGCACTGAGGTATGACATGGAGTCTGGAGAGGTGTCACTAAAACTGGTTGAATGGTTTTCCTAATTCCTGGAGTTGCGTTACACCATCAAATGTAATTGTGTTGTATGTTTATCTTGGCAGAAATACTTCCTGTCTTGTACTTTTGTACATTTTTGAGGAAAAATTACAGTATTTACGGTGTTCAGATGGGACACTTTGTCATTCAACTCCCAGACCAACATTATTAGATGTTTTAAGATAGATTCCTAAATATGCACCATAGCTCACAGGTGCCATTAACAACATGATGAAATATGTTCCTCATGCATTGTTCTTCACCAAGCGTCAGGTGGAATTAGGAAGGCGCCACTGGAGAAGAACTTTAATTAATCTGTGAATATGCAGTTTCCCCCTCCCTTTATCCCTGGCCTGAAATCAATCAAGTGGACAGTTTGGGTTAATGTGAGCCTCCCCACCTGCACGCCCACATCCTGTGGCTTGTAAGGTTAAGAAACAGTTGGTCTTTTTCTATCGAACTCCACAGAGGGGAAAAACCCTGCCATTTCTGTCCTGCGACTCTAGCTTGGATCTGTATCGCTCAATGTACAATAGGCATATATTTAAAAATAATTTAAAATACTGGTAATTTCATGGATGGAGAGAGAGAAAGAACGAGGGCTTTGATTGTCCCAGCCTTCATATTTTCCAAACTACTTTGGAAGTAGTAGTGGGAAAAATGTGCTTTTATCTTTTATGTCATCTTAAATGTTATTTGAGCTTTAAAGTGGATAAAATACACTATTCTTTTCCATTCCTCCAGGCCTTGAGTGTTTGTAAACATACAAGAGCTATTATACACACGTTTTCGATGTGCTTTGGTGTTCACCTCCCGCTCTACAAACACCTCCGCTTTGGCGCACAACACCGCCACATCCCAGCCCGATTCCAGAAGCCCTCTGACTCTGAGGGGATTTAATAGTTTCTTTCTATGACTGGTGTGAGACGAGGAGGATTTGGAGCCGGAGTGGGGGTGGGGGGTGGGGGGTTTGGGGGGTATCCAAGCCTGCTAAGTCTGGGCAATAGGCCCAGTGTTGTAGCTTGCTCTACATGTGAATGGCCTTAGGCTACATCAGGCAAAAGGGCCCACATTAGAATTAAAAAAAAACGCATAGGGGTGTTATTATTGAAGCATCTCAGCTACAAACACTTACACACGCCTACTTAAAGACACAAACACAAACACACACACTTACAGGCACACAAACACACTTAAACACACACGTACGCACCGTTGGAGACACACAAACACACACACACACACACACTCAAAGATAGACACACTTAGAAACACACTAACACACAAACACTTACAAACACACACACGCACACTCTTTCTAAGCCCCGGTGATGTCAACAACGCAGCAGTGTAATAGCTCTGCCTCCTGGACTGACAGCAGTGGTAATATCTGGCAGGCCATCAGATAGACCTGTCGGCAGTGACTGATGGAAGCTCTGCATCGGACCCCCAGACGGCGTCCAGGAGCCCTCGCTCAGCCCAGACAGGCTCGGACCAGCAGGCCGACTACATCTGAATAACTTACGTACATTAAAATACATGACAGCAAAATTACCTCTGAGTGGAGGTCAGCGGTTAAATGTGCAAAACTGCTCCAAACAGCAGAAGCATGTGCCAGTACAGCTGCCATTAATGAGATTCAACTGTATGGATCTTGGAAAGTTGTAGTTTGCTTTGAGTTGTTTAGCAACGTGGAGTACACTGAATGATTTGATTATTTAATGCCAACTCTCCATATTTTTCCTTTTTGTATTTTATTTTAATTTGGTTTCAAGGTTTTCATGCTGTGAACTCCTCTCCGTGATGAGGTGATACGTTTTTGTTTATTATAAAAATAAAAACACCAGCACACCTGTTGTGAAATGTTTTGATTTCAGCTGTATTTAGATCAAAAGCAGTTGTTTCCAATTAATAAATAGTCTTCTGGCTTGCCCAGAAGCTCATTGTGTGATGATATATACATTATAAATTAATTTAGAGACACTTAAACATTCAACATGAATTTTAGAATAGGGTAAATAAAATTAACTAACCTGACAAAATTTCACATGAAATCTGGATCAATACTGGAGTAAAAAAAAAGTTGTTTCTTGTAGAATAATTTTGCATGCAGAGTTTGTTTTTGTATTTCAGACTCTGCATGTGCTTAAAGCTTAAGTGAAATGAAAAAAAGGATTATGTGTTATTTTATGTGAGCCACCCTGTTCCAGATGTGAGTTAATATATTCAATGACTTTTTTGCATTATAGGACTAAAGACATTTAAAATATTAAACTCAGTACGGTCTTCTTAGATACATTTTACATAACAAATGTTTCTCTTTTTCTTCTTGTTTTTCTTTCACCTAATTTGCCATCCAATCTGGACACGGTTAAAACAGGTAATCCCACCAGTAAATCTCCTACTTGGACAGGAATAATGACAACACGCACAGAAAACGACAAGCCGATTACCCCAATAGGCCCACTGACCAACAAATACCAGAAAATCCGTTTTGTATGGGGAAGTGTGTACATTTCCCATGTTGTAACTTTTACGTGTCAAGCGTTGTGCACCGCGCAATTGGTTCTCAGGTGAAAGGGGGCAATGGAACGACTCATTTTCTTAGAACCCTTGGGAAATCGTGTCCAGGACACATTAACTCAGAAAGCTGATGGAGCATGGCATAGCTGGGACAGAAACACAGGTTTGATGTTTAACCACACTAAATCCTACGTAGCCTTTACAAGAGAACTGAAAGCAGCCTACTTCCTTATTAAAGCAACATAGCATGTTACTCCTGCAATGGAGTGGGACTTTCGTCGGCTGCGATATCAACGGTACATCGGCAGATAAGTCTCATATGAATGTAGTCCTTTTAAAATAGAAAAGAGGTATGTATGATACATATGCCTGATAAAGAGCAGTTGTTGTCGACACTTTGTTGGGTGGGCGGGGGCATAAACCCTGTGTGCCGATATTGGTCCACTTTCTTCATTTCTGTTTTTAACAAAGACGCACGTTGGCACGCTGCCTTTGTCCTCGTTCAGAAAAAGGCGTCTGCATCGGGGCGTGGTCAGCTCCCGTTGGTGATGATGACAGAGGTGGCCTTGTGTCCCTGCATCGGCTCCGCCTGCATCCTCATGTGCGAGGCCACGTCGTACTGGGCGCCCGCGCAGCCCAGGCCGGAGTATCCCCGCAGGCTGTCGGCGTCATACAGGTGCTCCAGGGAGTAGCCGGTCAGAGTGGCGTAGGCCGCCGCCCTGTCCGGGGGCTGCCTCTCCTGGGCTGGGTAGACCAGCGGGCTCCCCTGGGGGTGGGGGGAGAGGTCCGACTGCATGAAGTCTTTGGTGAGCGGGAGGCCCGCCCGGGGGACGCCGTCGGAGCTGGGGCTGCTGAGGCGGGACAGGGAGGCGGGACTGTTGGCGTTGGCGTTGGAGGCGGCGGCGTCGTCGTCGCCGTGGTCGTTGTCGTGGCGGCCCTGCGCGTCGCCGCTGTCCCTGTGGCGGAGGCGCTTGGAGCCCAGGTCGACGCCGGGGCCCCGGCACACCACGCCGGGCTGCGGCAGGGGCAGGGAGGCGGCGAAGCAGGGGCTGTGGGCTCTGGTCAGGCCGGAGGCGTCCAGGGACCCCTTGTGCTGCTGCTGCTGCTGCTGCTGCTGCTGCTGCTGCAGGCGGCTCTCCTCCTCCTTGATCATCTGCTGCGTGGCGCGGATCAGCGTCTCCATCTTGCTGGGCTCGTGGGGGCTGGACCGGAAGTGGTCGCCGTGGTAGCGCTCCCCGGAATCGCTCGTCGAGCCCCCTCCGTCAGGGGAGCTCACGACGCTCTCCTCGTCCCAGTGGCCACGCCCTGGTGGCAGAGTTCAACAGCAAAATGACAAAAACACAAATACAAAAATAACAGTGTGTACGACTTCAAGTACAGCAGGGTGTTTGTGGTGTGTACATGCATAATATTTGAGCAGTCCATTCGTCCCCTTCCCCAATAAATATGTACTACCCCTTTAATGAGATTGTGTTGATGGTCTAATCTATCCTTTGTCTGTTTGTGCGTGTGTGTGTGTGTGTGTGTGTATGTAGTTTAGCAATGCTAGCACAAACTCCATTCTGTCGCCTCATGCATCTTAAGTGACAGCTGCTAAAGGCTATTATTTGTGTCTCGTTAGCAACTCGTGCCTGTTGTGCATATAGAAACATGGTGATCCCTGTTGCATGTCTTGTCAGCAGCATGGTGTGTGTGTGTGTGTGGTGGAGGGGTTGTTTTCTTTGTTTGAGCACGTGAAATCGCGGAAATAACTTTGTGGCATTTTTGTGCACAACAGATGGTACCAATTGGCACACTGGCGAAGTGAGGGGGTAAACAATTTAGCATGTCTGAAAGTAGCATTTGGAGAAACAGCTACCAAGAGAGGCAAGTCCGGAGTTATTTTGGGCAGCAGATGGCTGCCGTCTCGACCCTAGAGCCTCACCGTGGATGGCGCCGTGGATGGCGCCGTGGTAGGCTGCGATATCGTAGCCCTCGCCGTTCTCTGCCGCGGCCTTCGGCAGCGCGAGGACCGAGCGTGTGGCGTCCCACCACGCCTCGCGGCCCGGCTGGGGGTTCCCCAGGAAGTAGCGGCCGCCCTGGCAGCGGACGTGGGGGTGTGCCTGGCCGTGGGCGAAGTCCTCCTCCGCCAGGCCCAGGCCGTAGCAGAGCGTGCCTGGGTCCGGGTACAGCCGGTAGGCGCAGGACGCTTCCGCCGGCTCCCCGTGGTCCAGCAGCTGGGGGGACGCGGAGTCGGTCAGCGGGCTCCCTCCCCACTGGCTGTCCTGGTCTGACTCGGAGCGCTCCGGGTTGAATGCTGAAAACTGTCAGGGACAGAATCCTCAGATTTGCTATTTTTTTGAATTTGGGGATTATGAAACCGAATGGGTCAGCATTGTAGAGGGGTGTCGGGTTAATGCTCTGTTTTATTACCTGGGGGTACGGCGACACTCTGGTTTTGGCCTTGGCGGGGGTCAGGCGGGACTTGGGGGTCTTCCTGTCCTCGGTGTGTGTGTTGGCGTAGGGGAACACTGGCTTGCTGGGGCTCATTTGGTCCAAGGACAACTGCATTCCCTTATATTCAGTATCCCTAAACAAATAAATACAAGCTCATTAACAACAAATATACATATGCAGTATATATGTTCTTGATGTTTCTATAGGGTTGGGGCTTGTTTAGTATGCTCTCCTTTCTTTACACAGTAGTTTACACATTCACACCTGTTAGTTTTCAATACAACTTCAGTCTTTTTTTGGTTACTGATTAGTTCAACTGGGGCAATTGATGGTTAAACGTCTTGCTAGGATATAGAAAGGAAGTGCACAGGTTTTCCTAGCAATTTTAATCCCTTTCTACATCTGAGGCTAATATTGATCTTTAAGGCCCAGTATGCCTTAAAGATCATTGTTTTTCATCTGAGTACCGTAGTAATGGTCAGGCAGTACCTCATATTTACCTATTACGCAGCAGACGTCTAGGTCAATATTAAATAAAGATAGCTAGACAGACGTGGTTCACAAACAGTCTCTTGTGGCTCGACGGAAGTGAGGACTATGAGAGGTAAAAACAACATTAAAGATAAGCTCAAGAGACTTTAGCTGTCCCACTTCTCAACTGCTGGAGTACATGAGTTAAAATAACAGACGCCTTAGGGAAAGTTAATCATTCTCTGCTTTTGGACAAGCACTGCCAGAACATGGCATTTGCGTAGCGACCCTACCCCTTCCAGTGTATTGAATCTTAGTCTGATTGTAAGTGCTCTCAATGAACATAAATAAAGAGTATTTCTTTTTGACGGATTGTACTAAATCTACCACATGTACCTGCATATGTAGGCTACTGTACATAAAGTGTGACCCAACGCTGACAAGTGACCCCAATGTTGTAAGGCAGTAGCTTAACCCTAGATGAGTGTCGCTGTCGAGAGAGTGAAAAGGCTCCCATGTCAAGCGCTCAGCAAACACAGCCCTATTCTTAGCTTATCACAGCAACAGTAGCCTATATGTAATAGCAGCTGCTGGCATTTTAAACCCACACCGGCCCATCCCTGACCCCACACAGCCCGCCACTTTTAATGTGACTCTAAATATGACCTCTTTATGTTTGGATAGCCGGTTCACGGCAGGCACATTATTTGCTCCTGCAGGTATAGCCGAGGCAGGTTCTGCATCCTTGCTGTGACCCTGGGTGACTCTACATCTGAGCCAATACGGCCGGGCCTTTGTGCAAACTCGAGCTGCGTTAGTGGAATTCCACCTCCGGGTCAATGTCAGACCAGCTTGTGGCTGAAACACGCCAGCAGCCATCAATCGTGATTGATATTTGATGCAATCTGCTTGGATCACAATGTTTTTGAGGCAAGCTGATGGAATTGCGCGACCTGTCTGATCAACGCGCGTATTTAGGCTTGTTTATGATTTGTGATGTCTTGTTTATCCTCATGTTATTAAAGGAATCCATTTGTAGAGTGCGCACATATCCCTGTATGACTTATACGCACTCACACAAATATAATACACACACACACTCACACACACACACACACATAAATAGGGGCAGGGGCAGACATGTATGCAATCACATAGTGTACTCACACTAGTGTGCACACATACAATATACACACCCAGAAAAACATGTAATTACGCCAAGCCTAACAAGTCAAATCCAACAGGGGACGGCTATGAGATAGCTATTGATTGCCAGTTCTCTCCTTTATCGAGTTTTCTTTCCTTAGACTGCAGATCGATGGTGACAGTAGAGGGTTTTTTTTTTCTTCGGTGTTGAACACAGATGTTTGTTTTGTTGTCTCTAGGGGGCCTTAGTAGGCCTTGTGCTCTCATAACACGCGGCTAATCTGAAAAAAAGCTGCAGGATTTTGAGAATTGGTGGAGAAAGGCTCTAGCGGTGTGCAGCTTTCCGAGAAACAGGGATCTCTGGTGTCACCGAGGCCAGAGCGAGTTTCAAGCACGGACCACACAACAGCAGTACGATTTCACTTAATCTAAATGAATATAGTCTGCTGATCTAAATCATACTTGTAAGTTGGCTCAAAGGACTACCGTTCACTGGCTGCCTGAAATTGTTTCATGACAGTTGTTTTTCCTTTTTTGTTGCTTCATAGAAAAATAATATGAATAAAAACACCTAAAATATATATTTTTATATATTTTCATTCAAATGTAGTCCAATCTTGTCCCTCCGTATGTGGTACAGTTAAATGTATTCAGATAGTATCACAATATTTTCAGGCCATATGTGCCTTTGGACACAATGGTTTTCTGACACACCTCTGCATTGGTGACATTTGCCTTCCAGACTTACGTCAGAACATAGTTGACGCTCACGATGCAGTGCGGCCGGGAGGAGCGGCTATTGTGGACGATGGTGGCGTAACTCTGGACCCACACCCAGCCTCCGTGCTTGGCCAGGAAGCGATAGTACTTGGTGGTAACCTGTCCCTTCACCAGCACTGGAAGAAAGAAAGACGCTTCAGTGATGTGGATCAAATGAATCGCATTCAGGCTATTTTAAATGTCTTGGTGGGGTGTGGGTATGGTATGTGTGTGTGTGTGTGTGTATGTTAGTGTGCATGTTTGTGTGTGTTATTTGTGTGCCATTTTATGTGATGATGTACCTGCAGTTCAGTTTATACATAGGTGTTACTATCTGGCCAGGGTCTGCCTTTAAAAAATAGCTTTAGATACAAACATAACCTGGTGGATGTAGCTAGTCGTATATAACGCCCTAGTGAGACTGTAACACGCCAGGCTTGTAACTCACAGAGGTGGTGTGCGCAGCGCAGGTGAAAGGTGTCACAGCTGTGCACGTGGTGGTACAGAGTCTTCTCTATCAAGTCCTGTGGCTCATAGCCAGTCAGCTCAGCTACCCTGGGTGGTTGGGTGTGGAGAATAGAATGACTAAGCCATTTTTTTAATGGATTTCTAAAGAAGCAAGGAGCAGTAGTTGAAGAAAACCATATAATTGGCTAATTATTGTGTGGGAAATGGCTTTAGCCTTAAATTGCTTTCTCAAAGACCCCCCCCCCCCCCACACACACACACACCCCTTTTTAAAATTGCTTACAGGCTGCTTGGATGTCCATAATAGCATAACGCCTTTAATGACCAACTATTGGTCCTATCCCAGTGTCTCTTAATATTGAACTAAATAAATATATTAATAATAACAATAATCTTAAAATCTTAAACTATTGTAATAAAAAATAAATACATTAAAGCAAATTATGTAATGAAAATATGAATAGGCTTGCTGTTTACCTGGAGTCCAGGAAGATGAGTTTCATGTCCAGACTGGCTCTAAACATGAACATGTTGCTGTGCAGTTTGATCTCCGTCACGGCGCTGGGGGGCAGTGAGTGACCCACCGCCACCAGACCCACGTTCTGGTAGCAGCCCTCAAAAGGCGACATGTCCAAACTGTACTGACGGATCTTCAGGTAGCCACTGCAGTGGATCACCTAGTGGAAATAAATACATAATACATAAAATGCAGTTTAAAAAATATGAAACTGCATGCATGCAATCGTATGCTAACTCTTTCAATACAAGCTGGAAATTTTGAGAACGTTTGATTTTAGTTTTTTAAGTTGTCTAGTTTTTCTCAAAATATTTTCTAAAAATTAATTTTTCAATTGCATTTATGGCTGTTTATTGACTAGGTTATATATAGGCCTATTTTATGTCATATGTTAGCTATTTTCAACCACGTGGCTTAAAATGGTTGAAAACCAATTTCGCCACTTACAACTTAAAATATAGGATCACGAATTTACAAATATCACAAACCTTTTTTTAACATCAAATTACATTCGTTGTAAGGATGTTTTTAATAATTTCGTTTAGTCATAGCCATACGTTTTTAGACTCGAATGGGTCTACCTTGTATCCACCACTCGTGAGGCCAGCGTTTCTTTTCGCCAGCACACATTTCATCCTCAGGAAGAAAGATCGCTCCACTTCATATTCTGAAAGATGACAAAATTATTATTTGACACCACGCGCTTCTAAATCTATTCGGCCATTTCTCACCGCGGGAGGCAGACTCATGAAAACGTATTGACTATTTTTGCCATTTGGACACGGGAAGCAGCTATAGAAACCAGAATTTGAAAGCCATTTAGGCCTACAACGTGTATTTATTCATGTATGCTACCGGTGAAGGAGGGATAGCCTACCTTGGACGAAGTGCGGGTGGTAAGGTTGGTGTGGTGTCAGCACGGCCGTCATTTCGTCATGGTCGGCGGGATGGACATATTCATAAATACTGTTCCCGGTCAACTCTACCTGTTGACAACAACTCATTAACTCATTAACGGGCTATGACGTCATTTAAATGTTCTGTTACGTATAAAATAGCTATATCCTAAAAACACAAATATAAATATCGATACATATAATAGGTTAATTGTTTGAATAATAATAAATCTATAGGCAATAATATACAAACCCGCCTGCCTATGTAGCCTATACTACAAAAATATTACCTAAAATAAGTAAATGTATTCCTATAAAATTCAATCTTGAATTAATACCATAAATATAGCCTATTATAAAAGAATACTCTTAAACGCACAATCTGAAACACATAAAATAAATATTTATATCCTACATTTTAATTGGGATAAAAATACACAAAAAATATATCTAGGTGTATTGGAGAAACAGTTGAAAAGGCGGACCTGAGAGAGTCCCAAATGGACCGATGCTGTCTCTGAGATATACATGATCTTCCCATCTGGAGCCACAACAAAGATGAATCCGTCCAAGGTCTGCAAAGGACATTACTGTTACTGTTTTACAGTGGCTTTTAACATTTGTTAGTCCCATCGTTTTAACAATTTTATACCGATTAATTGTTGAATGATGGCAACACACCTGCAACAAATGTGAGCCTAGTTCACGTCCAACATTGTCCAGAGACCTTGTTCGGCTCGCGTGACCCCAAGCCTCGCCCAGACCTGTTAATGTCAACATATAGGAAATATAAGCAATGGTCCTATTTTGTATAAATTAGTTTATTTTAAAATAAACAAAGTAATCGTTTAATAATTTATTGCAATAAATATATTAATAAATTCACCAGCCCAAACTATTTATTTAGCCTATGAAAACGGATTATAGTAATAATAATAATAATTATTATTATTAATATATATAATAATAATAATAATAATTATTATTATTTATGTTCTGAAAAGGACCTACATGATACGACGAAAAGAGAAGGAACCGAATTAGTAGGACCTGTGTAGCCTATAGGCTTAATAGGCTAAATGTTTTGCTCACACTCATGTAGTCCATACGCCATTTTAGTGAGTAATTTTATGTAGGCCTAGGAACTGAGATAGGCCTATAAATATGCATATCTGCTTTTAATGCCTTCTTAGCACAAATACAACGTTTTAAGCCACAGTATTGTATGGAACAGCGCCTCTTAAGAAAACTGTAGTGGTCGCTTGGAGTGCTTGCTCCTCGCCATATGATTGCCGGAATTTATGTGGTCTGTTCAAAACACGAGAAAAATGTGCATGGGCTTCTGGAGGATGGCAGATGATGATCGTTAAATCGTCAGCCACATACATATATTAGTTTAATGTAATAAATGTAATATAGGCTATTCCCTTTGACAATGGCAATATTATTGTTATATCATTAGTTTTAGACATTATTCTTATTACTTGTAAATGTATTATTGTCATATTTTATACAAATATTAAATACGCCGTAGTTTGCTCCAACCACCGACAATTTACCACTCATAATTCTTAAAAACGTTTATTTTTAATTCAAATGAGCTTGTCTGTCAGTAGTGAACAATCTCAGATTTCATTAGACATTTAATTTAGTAATATCACCTGTAATTATCTATATCCCTAACTAAATTAACAGCCAAAGTAATAGCATAATAGCCTAAAAATACAAATAGCCTTTAGCCTATCGATTTTCATTTAAATAATGTTAATCTATCTTCTAATATGCGTTAAACACCTGTGGCAACAAAACATATTTAATAGGGGAACACTGAAGGCTGAAGTTCAGTGTGGATGCTGTATACATGTACTGAGGTGATTAAAAGTCATGCAGGGTCATTTGTAATTACAGTAGGACTGCCGCATCTTGTTGCCAGTCATGCCTGAAAGAAACCCGCCGAGACTATTTAGACAGTAGCGAGTCGTTTTTAACTGCGGTAGACTGATTTAAAAATGACCACCTCCCTTTTTATAAAAGAGACCCTCTATCTAGGCCCAGAACCAGGCTATAGGCTATAGGTTACGTCAGGATTATAAAATATATCCCCTTCGTCAAGTATAGGCTAAATTAGCAGGCGAATTGATGGCCCAATTCAATCCATTAAGTTAGACAGGTAGCGTTAAATCAGTGGTCTACCATTCCTATTTGTATTTGTGTCGCGGAGCATGCACGTCGTGACTAGATCTACATCTTTCATATGATCTGTGATCAGATGGAGATGTTTGTCTCCCCGGGAATCCAGGCCACTGCTTACCCTGAGGAAAGACAATTCTCATCTTCAGGTAACTTGTTGTCAGTCGGATGATCGACGCTTTGTCCAGCTGAGACGTGATGGCCGACGGCAACGGCAACATTTTGGCCAGTTCATAAAACTCACTGTTCTCCTTTTCCCTTCTAGTCCTTGCAGCCGTTTTCGATTTCTCCTTCATGTCGCCGTCCTTCCCACCTGCGATCTATGCGTCTGTATCCTTCCGTGGATTCGTGGATCATTCAGAACACCACAACGGGGTTTCCCCGTGTTGTCTATTATTCATTTTTTGTCTTTATGTCAAGAAGGACACCTTACAGTTTCAACACATAGAATTGAAATTGTTCGAACCGATCGAATCCCCGAAAGAATGTGATATCCCGAGAGGTCCTGTGGACTTAAGCGTGGAAATTCTTGCGGTCAGGGTTATTTAACTGGTTAGAAAGGCGAGAGTCTCTGCAGGCTGTGAGCACGACCAGCATGTCTCCGTGACCTGCAAGTTATAGAATGAAAGGATCAGTATTATCCCGTGGTATGTTTATACCAGTATGGGCCTTGATTATAATAATTATTGGTGTCAAATAGGCCTATTGCTGGCAGTGGAAAAACTAGCAGGCCTGCAAATGACTGCAAATCGTGCTTTCATTTCCTATGAGGTCATATCCATCTAGGCCAATGTGCTTACAACCACAGCAATTATAACAATATCAATAGCGTATTACGACCAGGAAATAAACAACAAAAATACTACTACAATTTCTAGTCATGATGTTAAAAAAAATAAAAAATATTCAATGACAACCTGTTAAGCAAACGCAAGGCCTTATACACGCTACTAATAAATCACAGAAGACATTACATATATCTTAGCTTAGACCTATTAGGTATTGTAATAAGTCCACAGATCAGTTATGACATGTTGGATTGAGAAACTATATTTTCCTACTTATGGATCGATCCCACAGCTTCCCCGCTGCACGCTTCCCGTGGGGAACGTCACCTGTCCTGAACCGGGTTCACCACTCGTGCCCGTTAGTTCGGTCTGAGCTCCTCCTAGAATTCCACCTGGAAAGGCCAGCGAGACACGCGCTGCATACACCTCTCCAAATTAAGGGCGCGCAACGAGTGGAATTCGCGTCCTATCCCAGTGTCTCTCAAACTCTCTCCACCTCTCTCTCTCTCTTTCTCTCTCTCTACAGTTGCTCACAACCAGCCCACTGGCACCCGAGCTCCCATTGGGCAGCAGTGCTCCAGTCAACTCGCTCATTGGACGTTCAGAAATAAACGCGCATGTCCTGTCATACGAAAAGTGAGGCTGGAATTTGTGAAACATTCACCTACTGACCCATGCCACAGGTATTATCATAGGCAGACGAGGCGAAGTGTGGACGGATATCACTGTATTGTCTGGCTTAAAGCTATAGGCGTTTTCTCGTGCAAGTTCGCCATCATGCGAACGTATAGGCTATCATAGCTATGGATATCTCAGCCTCTTGTCAATGCTCTAATAACACGCAACCCTAAACATATCTTGTTTTGTAGTGCCAATGGAAAATAAAGCATCAAAAACAGGCTATAGCTCACTGCCACACACGTATTGGGGTTTATTTTATATTATTTTTGTAGGCCTACGAACCAAACCCCGATTATAACCAACATTTGAGGCGTTATCGTCAACCTGTAAACATTTTATTTTAAAATTAAATTCATTCCCAGCCAATGATTTTGCATTATTAATTTTACTCCACGCAGGACAAGTGTAGGCTAATATAGACATTCCCCCCGCCCTCAATTGATTTGAAAATAGATGTTTATGTGAACAATATAGCAGGCGCAATAGAATCGGCTATAAATAGGCTAGCCTTCTTATCGAATATGAAAATTACTTAGTCGGTACAGTGTGGAATGTAAATATGTACTGACAATGTGCGTATGCAGCCTACTGGCAACAAAAATGAGGTGATTTAAGTCTTAAACAATGTATTTTGATTTAAAAAAATACTCTTGACACATTTGACACACACAGCTTGCATTTTTAGGGGCAACATTTAGGCCTATACAAATTGTAGTCTGTATTTCGTGGGCATACATGTTTTGAACATATTTTGACAGATTATGACTTTGAAAAATGACATTAAATAGATAGGGCTAGCAGATTTAATCTA
Source organism: Percopsis transmontana (assembly GCA_025447815.1). Classification (NCBI taxonomy): domain Eukaryota; kingdom Metazoa; phylum Chordata; class Actinopteri; order Percopsiformes; family Percopsidae; genus Percopsis; species Percopsis transmontana. Next base: position 1,510,701 of record JAOEHI010000017.1, read on the forward strand.
AAAAAACATAAAAATGCAGAATTCAACCAGTTACCAGTTACCCTGAATTGTTTGGCCTTGGATTGTTTGGTGTCTGTCAAACACATTTATCTGAGGATTAATTTCCATCGTGTGAATCAGATGAGACCGCCGCGGCGCATATAGTTTTTTAATTAGATCCCAGGCGCTCAGCCAGGAAGAGGGGAGAATCGCTCACCAGGCGCGGTGACGGGGGCGCGGACGCACGGCGAGCCAGTGAGCCTGTCTCTCTCATTACGCACACAATTAGGACTTAAATTGATCCTGCATCCTGCCATAATTGGAGATTCTCGTGTTGCCCGGGAGTAGCTCTCTACTCGGCAGCGACAAGTGTGTGTGTGTGTGTGTGTGTGTGTGTGTGTGTGTTTTAACTTAAATCATTCACAGCTTCCAAATTAATAGGGCCCATCTAATCTGATAGCAGGCTCTAACTATATGATTTCCTATAAAAGTGACAGATTAGCAAATAACTGAAAGGTCAGGGACAGATGTCCAATATGGGTGCCTACCTGTTGCAAGCCATAATATGCCTGCAACAGGTAACAGTGTTAGATTGACAACAGCTGTTGTTTTCGACTGCAGTATCAGTCTTTGAAGCTGACCGCATGGCTTTCTCAACAAAGCAGATGTGTTCAGCCGCTCACACTTTTTCCCTATTGGCTCTCATTTCCTGACACTATTTGTTACCTGCCCAGCCAGACACCCTCGGGGTCAGAGGTCACCATGGTGAAACAGTTTTTTCCAAAAATTCACATTCCCTCTACCAATAGCTTTTAGCGATTTCATCTGTATGTATTTGTGACTTTGTAACACTGGAGGAGAGCTGAAAGTATAAATGACAGTATATGGCCTTTGTAATGATGTCGTAAAGCAGGCGCGACGTATTGTAAGACGACACAACTTCCTGTATGTCGGATTCTTGTTTTGCACTTCGTTGGGAAGTACTCCGAGGGGCTGAGCTCGACGCTGGAGATTTTTACCCCGCCCGGACATCCTGTTAATGCCCCACCGCAGGCTGCAGCAACAGGGGGTCCTGCTTTGCCGTGCCCACCCAATACAACATTCGCACTCCATCTTTTTATTGGTTTTGCAAATCATGCCACTCCACGGGAAGTCTGGTCTGAAATTCTCCCTGCTATGAAGGCAATGAGGTACGGAAGGGTGAGTGAAAGTTATTTTAGGAAAGGGTTCAACACTTTAACACTTGCTTGAGTGTAACTGAGCACCATGTATCATTCCCTTTCAATGAGCTTTCATAATAACAAAAAATCTGTTTTACTCAGTGCCTCTGCATTTCATGAGCCAGGTCAGAGATGAGGCATGGTCATCGCTTAAGTATGAAACATTGATTTTTTCCCCTGCTCATTTGTATTTGCTTCTTTCTCTCCAGAACTACCCTTAAAGTATCCCGTGAGCAAGGCACCTAACCTCCAGCTGCAGGGCACAGCCTAACTAGCCCTCTTAACAATCATTTCCTCATTAAATGTTTTTTTTTCTTTTTCTTAAATGGAATTCATAATAATGGGGGATATCTCAGGATTGTAGCCCAGTGCTGATTACCACAGACCTGTAAGCTACTAATGCCACACCCATGTTCTGTCGTGAGATTTGATTTATCCGAACAAACAGGCTGCCATGGAGCTTCGCCTTTGTGGTCACAACCTCTCTATCCCCCCCCCCCCCCTCCCCCTTTCTCCCCGCCTGTAGAACGGTGGATAACCCCATCAAGGGCTAATATGCAGCCACAGTGTATTCCAGTCACCTGACTGGCTGCATTGACTAATAAATTGGGAAGGGAATAAGCAATGAAGAGCATTAACAGGAGGAGGAAGTGAGCGGGGGATATCGGGGCATGGGGGCTGAGGCATTGAAGGTTCAGGAGAAATGGTGGGTCCACACAGTATGAGGGAGGGACAGTTGCACAATAATAAACGAGATAACAAACGGAAGGGGGGAGGAGACAGGTGGGTTATAGTCCTCATGACTTCAGGAAAGGAAGGCGACCAAACCGAGCCATGTTGGGAGACACTCCGTGCTCTGGAATTGAAACGGTTGAGCGTCCAGTATATGTAAACGATAGGGCGCGTTGTGCTTTCTGCAAGCAGCTAACAGACTCAATCTTTTAAAAGGTTGAAACGACACTCCTTATTTTGTGGTTGTTTTGGTTAGTAACTCAGAGACTGTTGTGTGGCTGGCACCACTCTCTCTACCCCCCCCCCCCTCCCCAAAGCGCATCTTGTCCCACACCGCTCTCTACCCCTGCCCCTACAGCCGCCCACACATTCCTGCACAGCTGCATTTCAAACATAGACAGTGAGCTGGGCTGGACATTGAGGATTCTGTAACGCAAGCGAGGGGCGTACCATCAAACCATGAGAGGGATGGAGAGACAATGGCTAGTGTTTGGCCATCAGCGGTCTTTTTCCTCAAATCTCTCTTTTTCTCTCTCTAACAGACACATACATACACACACGCGCGCGCACACACACGCGTGCGCGCACTCTCTTCCCTCCCTCTATTTTCCTCTCAGGCCCTTCACTGAGCCCATCTGCTGCGTGCGAGCCTTAATTAATCACACAGCCATTTTCTCTGTGCTTGTTGCGTTGGCCGGTGTCTGGAGTACGCCAGTCAGCCCCCCAAGTTCATCAAAATGCTAATGCAGCCCAAACTAAAGTTGTGATTAACATTTCACAGTTTCCTGTGCAGGCAAATTGATCCTTCCACCAGGCTCAACAGCTCTCTCAGTCTTTTCCTTCCTTTCTTTCTTCCGCTCTCTTTTTCCTTCTCTTTTACTCGCCTCCCTTGTTTCTGCTTCATCATTGCCAAACTAGAGGAGAAAAAATATCCTCCGTCGACAGGGCTAATAGCTTTGAAATGAGCTCTGCATATGAATGTTAGTTGGAACACAAATATATGTATTTGCTAATAGTAGCCAGTACAACAGATGGTAGTGCTGCAAGGAGAAATTTACCGTTGATATTTTTGTTTTGTGTTGACTGTGTATGTCTGTTCTGTGAATATTGTGTTCACGTGCATACGCCTGTGCATTGTCTAGATGGGGAGCCATTAAGCTGTATTGCTGATGCTGTGACACATTTAGCCTGCTCTCCAACAGCTCCACTGCCTTCCAGATACTCAGAGGCTCACGGAAACAGATCTCTAGGGACACAGATAGGTCTACATCAGGGAAGTGGGGCCAAAGAAAATCAAAACAGCTGTCAAGACTCCATGCTTGTTGTACACTGTGCAATCTCTTGTTTTCTTTTTCTTTTTTGCATTGTCATTAAACTGGTTGGCAAGTTTTATTTTGTTCTATTCTGTTTTGTTTTAAGTGGTTTGGGTTTTACCAGCTTTTTCTCCTGTGAGAAGACAGTCAAGCATTAATAATTAGCAAGGATTCATTAGAAAGCTAATAATGTGGTTTATAGCATGGCTAGCGAGCTAGCTCAGCTAAAGCTAGCAAGTAGAGGTCTGCAAAATTGCAGGATGCCCACTTCTTTGCAGTGTGGGTATTTTTTGGGTCACATTTAGACACATGCAGGAAAATTGTGCTTTGGGTTCAGTCCAAAATTTCTCTCTAACTTCTCCAAAACGTAAACATGTTGATCCACCTTAAATCACCACGAGGGAAAATTCTTAACCAAGAGCCTATATACATACAGTAGTAGGCTTATGTTTTATTTAGTGAAATTACAATACTATAGTGTGGCAAAAAGACAGTTTTACTTATAATATTTACAGGGAAGTGGGTGGGCATGTTAACTGCTGAAACCTGTGGGCAAACACTGCAATAAAACCGACGGTAGCGGATGGGTTCAGTGTTTAATAAATCAAGCCCCCCCAAATCTCTACTAGCAAGCTATTTCATTGGGTGTACCAGAGGCTACAGCAGACAAAATGCTCTGTGTGTCTGTGATTAGCAAGCTACAAAGTCAAGGTGCTGTCGAAGCTACTGTGTCACATCACGTGTATTTTTGTTAAAACAACAGCTTGACATGCTGAATACATATTTCAGCACAAAGTCACCCACCCACACACACACAAACACACACACACACACACACACACACACACAGGAAACACACGTGCACACTATTTAAACTTCTTGCAGTAATGAAAGCCCCTGGCGTTCATCACTCTATCTTAAGCAGTGGTTATTGAGGCATTAAATGTGTCCACACAGGGCTCAATGCAAGGCTGCCAGATTACCGCTCTTCCCTGAGGGGGCTCTGTTTGCATACAGACAGGTTGGGGGATTGGGAACGTGCAGCGAACAGAGCGCGGGAGCCGTAACCAGGTGCCCACCGCTCGGGTGTTAGTGCTATTATGGGATGTCACTTTGGGAGAATGGCGGCTCTTCAGGAGGATTACGCAGATTCCTGCTGAAATTGAGCGGAATTGGAAATGGGGCTGACGGATTCTCTCCCGAGTCAAGCGCGCACAGCGCGGGCAAGGGCACACAGTCGCCGCACGGATGTGTGACACACGGCCAGGTTTTTCCACATGCACACCGACACACACATATTCATATATCAAGAGATGTAGACATAAATATTTGAGCACAACAGCAACTTGGATGTTCTTGACTGGCTTATGAAATTGTACTCAGTTTGCTGTGGGTTTGAAGGCACCATATCATTCAACTCATTTAACTGTGCTTTTTGAAATACTTTTTCCCTTCCATTTAGGACTTGCACTTTTTGACATGCCCTAACTTGATTGGCTATTTGCCTGGGAGGGGGAGGATAGGTCAGGTCAGAGATGATTGATTGCAATCCAGATGTGTCATCACCAAACCTGACTGGGTTGTTTTAAACTATAATTTATTTCAAAGGTACATTTTTAGCTAAACGAGAGATGCATTTTATAGAAAATGCAAAATGTGATTGTATTGCAGCATTAGAAGACCGTTATTTTTCTTACTGTGCAAGCAACATGAACGTGAATGCTTCAACCTACGGAAGAATGGGTTGACACGACTACCCCTGTGGGATAGTATAACAGGCTAATCGTTCCTTGCAATAAGTCACCTAGGTATGTGTCGACTTGCACTGAACAAAGCTATTGACAGCTAACTTAGCTTGCAAGTATGCTAATTTGCTTTTAGTTACCTTGTCATCTCTTGAATCAGCACAAAAAACAGGTGGAGAAGAATAAAGAAGAACAGTAGGCTACTGGGCTTGCAGTAGGTCAGTGAGGCAATCACACTAATAACATTTTTGACAGATTAAAAAAATTGTCCAGCCCCTTTTACTGTAGATCCCTTCAGACACAACAGGATTAACTTCTCAAATATGTATGTTATACAGCACATATACCCCTAGGGGTACTTGGGTCATGTGAGGAAATCATAAAATTCTTTAAGAATAATTATATAAAACAGTATCGATAGAACAATTATTTCTATATAAATAGTGGTGAAATATTAATGTATGTGTTTTAGAGCCATCAAATTGTCTCTCCATTTATAAAATATTACTGTGTAATTTTGCAGTATTTGACCAACCTTTATTATGTACCACTCTTTTTACATCATGGAATCTTATATTTACATTTCTTATATTGAAAATATATGTCTAGACTAGTAAAGGGGTATTTGGCTACTACAAATAATTTAGTGTACTTCAAGCCAAATATGTTTAAGAACCACTGCTTTAAGGAGACCATTGTTTGATCAACAAACTTTAATTTTTATTACAATTTATGGTCAAAGCATGTAGAAAAGTGGCCTAGTGATCTGGCCTAGTTTTTAATAGTACTTATGTTGTTTTTTTAACGTCTGCAAATCTCTTGTATAAATATTTGAATTAAAGTTAGTTAGAAAAGAATAATGTAGAATTATAATTATGTGTTTCTGCTCTTTACACCCCAGTAGCCCCACTCTCCAATGGGTTTAGGGGTCAATTTGCTGAAGCCTACTCACATCTAGTGTCCCTTTTCTTGCGTCGTAAAGTAAACATGCTGGGTGTGACCTCGGCAGGGGTGACCATTAACACCCCAGTCACTGGCCTAGGGTCAGCCAGAGGTTAGCGGGATGGATGGTGCCCACTATATAAGCAAATGCATTCAATTGTTTTTGTCTGCATCCATGTGCTTAAAAGAACAGTTTAGTATTTTTCAAGCCAGACCTTAATTCAAATATAATTTCACGTATAACACCCATTTCACTGATTGCTTTAGTTTTGAGAAGCTGCCACTTCTTCTAGGCTTGTAATGCAGTTTAACAAGCAATTTCACATTTGTTCAGAACCTGTTTTGCAACAGTAGAATCATGAAGATTGTATGCAGTAAGCTAGTGTGCATATTCCTTTTTTTTTTAAAGGAGCTCTATCACAGTTTTTGATGTTGCGTTATAAGTCCACTGAGAGCATTGAATAGATGTATCAGTACTAAGGCGAATGGTGAAATGATACACACAGCTATGCAAATTAAAATTAAAAAAGGTCTTGGGTTGAAAGATACTAACTAAAACTAATCCTTTAATATACAAAATCTTCACTATGGCCACTGTGCATGGAATTGATCATATAATGTAAATTTTCATTGTACAGAATACACGTTTGACTCCTAAAATAAGCAATTTAAAGGCCTCTATATTTAACAACATTGAAATTAACCACTTAGGTTCTTGCAGTAAATAAATTGCTTTGAATTAAAACTAATTACCACGCATTTGCCTCTTGTAGATCAACAGTAAGTCAACATTTCAACCATACCAATTATGCATTAAAGATAGCAGTAAATTCCAAGGGATTTTCGCTGGTTTAATGTTGTGTGTTGTAGGCATAGCAGTCCAGAAAGAGGCAGAGCAGAGTGGCCCATGCCCCCCCAACAGTGAGGCCCTGGTGTATTAGTCAGCCTGGCATTCACCCCAACCGTAGGGAGCCATGGATGTCAGACGTGGCTAACCAGCTTTTACAAAGAACAGGCACGGACCCCAGATCAGACAAGACAGGCCAGGCATGACAGGAAAACACCATAATCCACAATGAAGTGAAAAAAAGAAAAGAAAATGGCTAGAGAATATACAAGCCACAGTCCTATTCAAACCCACACAGAACACCGTTTGCAAATAACTCATCTAAAATTAGCCCTAATCATTGTATCTTTGTATGTCGCAATTCCAACCCATCTGGTTCGTCGCTGTCACCAAAATAAAATCGTGCAATTATGCCAGAAGACAAACAACCACTGTTCAGGAAAACAAAGCTGAGAGCCAGGATTTATAAGCAAGCTGCAAGAGAATGGCTTTCTCTTCCGTTTTAAGCTTTTGCACAAAGTGCTCATAAACCCCTTTTACTGCAACAATTACAGGGGCATAGATCACTTTCTTGGCCTTGACAAACAGTGGATAACACCAGGAGGCTTCGGGACATCTCATTCGCATCAGGAACAGGTCTGGGAGATGCCTGCCTAGATGGATTTATATGTGGCCTGTGCTGCTTTCCAGTGATTGAACGCCTGTGTGCATGTGCTGAGCCGACTCTGCCGAGCCCTGTCTGGGGACTCATAAGGCAGGTTTGAATTAGGCATGATATAGATAAAGGGTGTGTGTTTATGTGTGTGTGGGGGGGGGGTACACACACACACACACACACACACACACACATTGGACTATATACTGAAATAGCGTGTAAATGTAGTGACTGGAGACATCCCTGTAGGACTTCAGATAAATAGTTCTCTTTCTATTCTTATCCAGACATAACCTCAGCCCCGACGAGGGGGGGAAAGTACTGTGGGAATTTTCTCAGGATGAATATGAGGATAAATGATGTAAATGAGACTTGTACACAAATGTGCGCTCGCACGCGGGTACGCGCGCACACACACACTGACCCGCAAACCTCAAAGCTGTTACTCTACAAGCCATCGGGTGTCAATGTTTGGTAATATTGGATTCCACAAAGTGAAATTAATCTGTGAAAAGTCCACAGGGTACGGCTACGTTCTTTACAAAAGAGCTTCTAGCTCAAACTACAGCACCAAATGCCGTAAAATATGAGCAGGAGAGTTGTGAGGGCCATAAACCCTGGTACCTTTTAATGTAATATTGATTTACCAATAATCTGTTATGGGTTGTTAATTTCAGACCCCTAACAAATTGCAGTGGGAGTTGAACTTGGGCCAATGTGCGCAAGCAGATAGACACGTAGGTGTTGGGTGTCATGGTGTCTAGCCAGTAGCAGCTAGACTGTGCACAGCAATGACATCTTGATAAAAACAAATATAAGTGCATGCCTAATGTAGCAGCCATCTCGTGTGCCGTGCCAGGAGAACAACTGACATTTGCATGGGTTTGCATTTCAGCTCATATTACGGTGTCGTATTCTGAGCACCGATAAGATACTTCTCTTTAAACTATTTATTACTATAAATGTCAATTCATGCTGTGCAAACAATATGCGAATAGCTGTCATCCTCCCATTTTGAATTTTTTTTTCACCAATGGTGTCCATGCATTTGTTTTCTAGCTTTATACAGACAGATGTAGTTGCAGTAGAGTTTCCTGTATAACAATAAAAGCTGAATAACAATAACAGTAAAATAATATTTGGATTGATTATTTAAGATTTTAAACTTTTGGAATCGATCACTATGAAATCCCTCATTTGAGAACAACTGACTTGTTTGCACACATTGTTGTGTGTATGGCGGTGCATGGCTGGGAGAACCCAGGAATTCCGTTTTGCCCCATCTGGCAAACACGAGTATCTTCTGAAAATATAAGGTGGATTGACTCTCAGTTATCAAAAGATGAATTTATTTACCACAACAATTCAAGTAATATTGATGTATATGTCACGCTTGATTGTTAAACTGGTTAAACAGTGTCCTGGAAAAATAAGCTACACTAATGAAGGCCTGATAGTGCAGATACACAAAAGACCATCTGGGTCGAAGTTTAACAAACACATGTTAAAGTTCCAAGTGCTTAGTCACGGGGGGTTCATCATTTTGGTAATGTTTGAAACCTCTCACCTGCTGGCTATAATGTTATAACAAAATGGGTCCCAGATTACTGCCCGCACTTAACCATGCAAAGATGCTGAAGCATAGATGGCTTCCATTCACATTTTAAATCAGCCCACGGCTAAATGCTTCCACATGAGACCGTACAACCAGAGAAAATCTGTGTGTTTTGTGTTAAATAAATGTCTTTTTGTTTTTGTTTTTAAGCCTATAATGTTATATAGGTACATATTGCCATTATTATGGACACAAAATAGAAAATAGAAATTGAAATTGAACAATAACCCTAAAATCCCTTTACATAACACATGTAAATTATTCCTCCCTTCTTATGCTTTGTCTGTGTTTCTGCGGTAACAGAAGATTTACATTTCACGAGCTTTGCTAACTTCTTCTTTTTTCACATCACTGATTTACTAGCTCGGTCATTTCCATACAGGCCAGTGGCCGAACTGCTGCTCTGCTTAGAGCAGATGAATATTTACATGGCAGTTAACAGGTGGCAAGTAGTTTAATGGTGGTAATTGGAACACGGCACGTGGTGCAGGAGGGAGGGTGTGACACTCCAGTTGCTTGGGGGTATGAAGAGACATCCCACAGGATTTATTTATGTGTGTGTGTGTGTGTGTGTGTGTGTGTGTGTGTGTGTGTGTGTGTGTGTGTACTGTACTGTACTGTATGTGTGTACTTGCTATATACTAACTATATAGTTATATAGTATATAGTTAGTATATATACTAACTATATATAGTATATAGTGGTTCCCAAAGTGGGGGTCACGAGACACCAAGGGGGTGTCGTAAGATGATTTACAGAAATCAAATAAAATGTAAAAACGATTAGAAATAGCATAGAGTGTTTCTCAAACTGTGGGTCAGGATCCACTGAGGGTTCCAAATAAATAATAGATAAAAAAAGATTTTTTTATTGTTAATGATTTCTTTTTTTTATATTTCTTCTTTTTTAAGTATTTCAAATGTATATGTTGTTATTATTTCTAATCTTGTTTGATTATGTTTAGAGACTTACATTCAGACAGGCATGCTTTACATGCTTTTTTATGTCTATTTTGTTATTATAAGGAAGTAACTTATTGCAAGCAAACACTGTCCTTATTTGCATCATGTTTATTCTTGGTGGAATTCATACATTTTAAGTGTGTACTATCAGTTTGGAGCACGCCTATTGGCGCTTCAGACTGCTAAATCAGCGTAATTAGGTTATCAAAGCACATATTATTCACTTCAGCATTGCAAAGATGTGCTTTCGAGACCTGTGATTGAGAACTTGTCTGAGCCTCCCCACAAACACACACACACAACCCTCCCCACCCCCCTGACCAGAGAGAAAGTTTAAACGTCCAACTGACAGCCATGCAAATGGGAGAACACCGGAATGTACCACGAGCAGAAGCAGATGAACCTAACCAGGCCCCTCCCTACTATAGCCCCATATTGCTGTTGATTGATCTGTCTGTGGAGAGTGATGGCTGGCTGAGCACGGCAGACAGAGTCGTAGTGCTTGTCCAATCTTTTCCATGGGAAAAAAACATCACAACAAACAGGCGCGGTTCACACAGAGCGTGAATGCTTTACAGCCAACGCGTGTGGAAAGGCTATGTGGATGTCGTTAAAGGTACACTCCCTTATTGCGTTATGGCATCCCCAGATGCTAGCCCATATAGCTCCAGCTCACAGTGCTTCAACGTCTCTGTAAGGGAAGGGGCAGAGACAACATGCAGCCAGTCAGCACTGATGTGCTCTCTCTTAGTTTCAAACCAAAACCATCCCTTTTTTTTTACAACCACAAAGGTAATTACCGTCACAAATGGAGGAGCGTGTCTTTAAAATCACAGAAACTGAAAGAGGGATGAGGGAAAATAAGAGAGAGGAACCGAATGACATGACTGCTGGAAGAAAGAAAGAAAGACCGACTGACAGGATCTTGAGCTCCAGTCACAGCGCGCCGAGGCTGGCCGTTTGTCTCGTCCTGCTGTGCGTCTGGCAGATTGCTATGGAGGCCTGTCACTGCGGCCAGCAGGGCACCAAGCCACTACATCGCGTTCGGCAGGGGAGCAGAATAAATCACTGGAACACACGCAGTCCAGCTTCCAACGCCTTCCATCTTAACCAAGACTGCCCTCTAGTCACCCACTGAACAAAATGAGAATATTCTATAGCAACCCACAATATAATGCAACTGCTGTGAAACAACAGTGTTTATTTCCTTGACGTCAGTAATCAGAAAGTGTTATAGTTGTTTAACTATATACTGTATGAAAGCACGCATAACATAGGAAAAATATATATGTACAAAATAAACATTCATAAGATTGGATGTTTTTCTGACAAGAAAATAACAAACCATTTTTAACTATGATGCATTGCAATTAGGAGTGACAGCTAACAATCTTGTTACCATGTCTCCACTGTTAACTAAAATATTTTTTTTATTATAAAAGGACATTACAAACATAGCAAACAGCTGAAGTACAATTTACTGTAATCAATCATTGTTATAATATATTTAAAATATTTTATTTAAACAAATTTGAAATTTAAAGAATGATATAGGCCTATATTTAATTAAACATCTGTCGGATTTTCTTACCACTGTCACAATCGGCGCGCTCACGGCCACGCGCGCATCGTGCTTCCTTTCCCCTGCAACGCACCTGTAGTGCATTAGGCCCACAGGTGCAGGACATTACTCATTAGGCCTTTTTGAGTATTTAGGTTTCGGGTTTTCGCCCCTGTATGTGTGTATTCTCATTAAACCAACGCTGTCTAGCGTTTTCATCGGCAATTCCGC